>VXAZ01002301.1:0-75255 GCA_013399875.1 Gymnorhina tibicen | reverse complement strand
TCTGACAGCCATTCTTGAGGCATTAACAAAAGTGAGTTGGCTCCTCACACCTTCCGTTTTTGTTTAGGAGCTCCTGACAGCCCTGATCATCAGAGCTGTTGCCACCACTCAGTTGGGAAACCCTTTCCCTTGAGATCTGGCTGAGCGTACATTCAACTCATAAACATCTTTAAAGTGACCATCTGATTTTGCGCTGCTTTAGTTGAACCTCTTCAAAGTTGCCTGGCCACACTTGTCCCAAGGATCTTCTGTTGCTGCCCCTTGGCAGTGTTGGGTTCATGGTTGGACTAAAATGATCCTGGAGGTCTTTTTCCAGCCTAAATAATTATGTGATTCTTTTCTTCAGGTGTCTTTGTTTCTACTGACTGAGCCTCCGAACTTTGATACCTTTCTTACCTTTTTTACATCCGTTTGTACTTTGTTTCTGGGTGGCATCTGATCTGGAGTAGTCCTGTCCCAGGCTTGTGCCTGGTGTCCTGATTGTTCTTTTTACATCTGTTTTGTAAAATCTTGTAGTTGAATCTGTGGGTAAGCTTGCTTGGCTGAAATTTTTCTGGCCACCTGCAGTTTTTATAGGGGAAGTTCCCATATTTCTCATTTAAAATTCTTACTTTAGGTTTTTATTGAAGACGGCAAAGGGTGTCTTTTCTGGTTCTATTTTTTGCCTTTGTTTCAGTATTCATTGAGCAGATGTGTATTACCCTGGTAAAGCTGTAAAGCAGCCAAGTTGTGATGATCTTCAGTGGAGGTGGAATAGCTTAAAGAAGGCTTTGTGGTCTGGTTTAGTTGTTTACGCTTCAAAATAATTTAAGAAAAAGGTGCCTTTTTGTTTACCAGGCATTTGCAAGTAAACCTTAAAAACCCATCACAGCAAATAGTAAATAATTTTCTTTACAACACAGGTATTTTCTTTTTTTTTTTGTGAAGAGATGGGATTCTTGCCAGCCATCAAAGTTTTCAAAAGATTGCTCCTATTTTCTTCTTAGTATGTGTCAAATAGTAAAACATAAAAAATTGTTGACAAGCTTTTTCCAAAAAAACGGTACCCAGGATTGACACCTTTTGCTAAAATACCATTTCACTTCTTTTCAGGTGGAAAATAACAGATATTAGAAGAGAAAATTAGTAAACAGTGCTGAAATGGAAGTTGGGGTTTTTTTGTTTTGTTTTTTTTGGAAAGAATCTCAAATGATTAATTGCTTCTGGAAGCTTAATCCAGTGGCTTTGGAATTTTCCAAAGAGGGCAGTGGGACTCACTCTCACTACAGTCCCAATCTATATTGTATTTATGCCTTACTATGTATATATAGATGTGTTTTTATATATATATGTATGTAATATGTTCAAAACATTAAATAAAATGGAGTTTTGTACTTGGTTCAAGCTGTCTGTGTGCCTCCTGCAGATGCTAAAAGTCCAGTTATCAAGGAAGTACCAGTTTTCTAGTTGGCTAAAGAAGGTGGTTGTGGTTTTGTATCACTTCTATGCATAGTGAGTTTTGAAGAACCTTTTTTATTTAAAAAAATCATAACTAGAGAAACAAAAATTTTAACATTAATGGTCATCTATTCCTTGAGCTGTGGCTGAAACTAACAACAGGACAAAGAACTTTGCACTAAGACGCCCGGTCGTGGCTTAAATGTACCTTCCCATGAACCAAACAGGAAATTCTGCAGAAAAAAGAAAAATAAGAACTCGGATCTTGTTAATTAAGGTTTTAGCAAGCTGACCGTTTGGGCCTTTTAGAAAACCCCGGTTTTCATCATGTCTGGTGTTTGAATTTCTTGTGTCTCTGCTGACCACGACGGGGGGAGAAGTTCCTTGTTGTGCTGTGTTTGCCATCAGGTGCGAGTCTCTGGTAGGAGGGAGATGGAGCATTCCCTGAGAGTATCTGAGGGTATTTTTGGAAAGCAGCTTTTTGGAGGATGGGATAGAGACTGGTCAGAAAGGAGCCTTGGATAGGAGTGGAGACTGAGGAGGGGAAAACCAGCGATCTCTGGAAATGTTCAAACAGGGAAACAAAGACTTATTTCAGGGATGCGTAGGGATTTGTGAAATTAGGTTGTTAATGGATTGAGAACAAGCCTGAAAAAAAAAAAAGAAACCACAATGGACCAGGGGAGTTACTTAAAAGTCTTCTATTCATCTTGCTTTTAGTTTTACTATTCACGAGTTCCATGTTTTATGTATTTTACTAATAACACAGAGCTCTGGAGTTTACAGTGCTTTTAGTGTTTAACGATGCTCGTTCTGAAGGAGGGAGCAGAGCTCCTCCGTCGCTCAGTGACTCAGGGTCCCAGAGCAGGGGTGGTAGAGGCAAAATGTGAACCTTGAGGCAGCCCCGGGCTTGAGGGCTGGAAATGAACAAAGACCTGTGTCCTCTGAAGGCTGAGACAGAAGGGTTTATTTGTATTTTGAGGAGTCAGTAGCACTCTTCCACACAAGTCTGGAAAAGAATTGCGGAGTGTGACATCCTTTTCTTCAAAGGGTCGTTCAGAAACTCAGCTGGTGGAGCTGCGTGTTGATCCAGGTGTGTTTGTAGCACCTGAGATGGACGAATGTTACGGGATGGAAGAAATCCAAGTGATTTAGTGAGTTCATCCCTTGGCTCCCACGCATGACCTTTATACAAAGAAGACAGAAAGTCTAGGAGCCCAAGAATCCAGTCAGATCATGAGATAGGCAGAGATTAAACTGGGATTAAGAGGTTTGAGCAGGAAGAACATGGCAAAGATACGCACTGCACAGATAGGGCCACTCACAGAAACAGAATGTCTGAAGAATATGTGTTAAAATGAGCATATTTACATAAATGCATCCTACAGAGGCTTCCAAAATATATTAAAGAAAGGAGGAAAAAGCTAGCAAGAACTCTCTTACAGTCTTTGAATTTATTTACTTATTCCAAGGTGATGAGGATAAGGAAAAGATGCAGTGGTTTTATCACCTCTTATAGGTGAACACTCCAGAAATCAGCTTGTTGAGGCATTCCTTTAGAGCGGTGTAGGATTTAAATCAAGTAAGAAGAAAACTTGCAACACAACTTTTGAATCAACCTCAGGGTGATGGTGCTCTGAGAATAAGGCAAATGAAAATGGGAGGCATTTAGTGCCTGTTGAGAACTGGGTGCCCTGGTTATGAAAACATCTCAGTGGGTTAAAAGGACTTACACTGGGAAATGGGTCAAGCACCAGGTTTGGTCTGAGTGAACGCTGTAGTTCACCTGTCTGCCCTGTGAGAAGCAACAAAATGGGATCATGAGTGCAGAGTGAGGACGTGCTTGAGAGTAGTCTTAAGATGCCTGAGGCAGGCATGAAAAATCCACCTTTCCTCAGAGGAAAGAACCATCTGTGATAAAAGGGTCATTTTGGAGACTCGGTTTGTCAGAGACACTCGAGGGAACTGGGGCAGAGAAGAGGTTTGCTCCTGCATTAGCAGGACATGCAGGAGGTTATAGCTGTAATTAGGAAGAGAAGGAACACAGAAAATGCTCTGGATTTTTCACAGTATTTTAGAATGCCACTTCCTGCAGGGAAGAATCCCTAAAAGATGCTTAACAAACCAAACGTGATGGGCTGAAAAGGAGGCACATTTCCCCTCCCAGAGAATGGAGGTGGATGGCTGGGTGGCAAGTGTGCTCTGGGCTGGTGGGATGAGGGAATTAGGGAGACTCGTGTTCATCCTAAACTGAATCCAGAGAGGATTAAACAGGTCTCACTTCTGGAACTGCTGGGAATGAGGGAAAGGAAATGCTTGGTTTTGTCACATCATCTTTCAGAAACCTTGTTCATAAATGGGAAAATTAGGTGACTGAAAGGGATGTGGAGAGGGAAGCAAGGAAGGAAAAACTGTGGAACCCACCAGGAAGGAGGCAGCCTGTGTAGCACTCAGATGTGCTTTCTCCTTCGTGGGATTCAGTGGCAAAGAAAATGGCTTCATGTTCCAATTTTTAATCAAGCAAGTGATTGAAGAAGGCAAGAGAGAAGGACCTGCCCTGGAAGGGCAAAGTGAGCACTGAGGAGATTGTTAGAAACAGTTTCATTTCTCTTACTTCACTGTAATTTTTTTCTGAGCAGTAAATGTATATTTAATCTAGTTGGTTCTAGTAAAACTCAGCTCTAGAATTAACAAACACACTCTTGGGTCTTTTGGGTGTCTCATCATGGAAGGGTGAAAGTAAATCCACCTCTCACTTCTGAGGTTCTGCCAGGCAATTTGTAATACCACAAATCCAAGCACTTTTATATAGTGAAGTCTTGAGAAATCAGACTTGGACATAGTAATCATATCAGCAAAGACAAGGAGGCCTCTGAGTTAGTTTTAATGAAAGTGATTTTTTTTAAGCCTTATGTTAACCTGTTTTTTTGTTTAAAAAGTGAAAATGGGGAAACAAAAGAAGATTTTTGAAAAATTGAAATTTATAGTTTTGACCAGTGACAAAAAGCGTAATAAGGTTTTGCTTTGGTTTGGTTTTGTGGTGGTTTTATTTATATATTTATGTGCAAATTATCAGCTTTTGAAATGATGAGAAATCGGAGGGGCAAAGGAAAACCTTTTGTACTTCTAGACCAGCGACACGCATGCAGAATTGGATGCTTTGCTGGGCTTCTAGCTGTGTTTTAAGCAAAGAGAATTTTCCTAGTTTTTCAGGCTGAGTGAAGTTGGGAGCAATTTGCTGTATGATACGGAATACAGTGAATCAGCATTCTCGATGGCAGCTATTTATAGTTACTCTATTTTTATTCAAAGCAAAACAATAGCACTGAATTTCAGGCGGTTGGACCAGACGCTCAGGAAGGTCTGTCTTGAAGCTGAGGGAAAAAAACCTCATCTTGCTGGATCTTGAGAGCTGAGCTCGTGAGCTCCGCCGGCATCTCCATTTCAGTGCTGTCCTCCGAAGGTGAAATCCGGGGCTGTGCTGGGGAGCTGCGGGAGCAGATGCCTCTAAAATGTAGTTTTTATATCCACTGTTAGGGGCTATCAGCGTTCCTTGTATTTTATATTTGAAGAACTGAGCAATATAATTAATGCCTGTTAATTTTAACCATCTCTTCCAGGTTTCCTGTGACTGTTCGTGTCCTGCTGCTGCTGCAGCCAGCGTGGATCCGAATGCCGTGGCTACAAAGGCTTGTTACTGTCTCATGCTGGGTCCCTCAAATCCAAGAGCTACTTGGCAGTTTCCTAGGCAACCACCTGTGGAATAATTAAAAAGGATGAAGTGTTAGCGTGCCAGATATAAGGGATTCTTGCCTGGAGAGAGCGTTTCACTTTCATCCGTCTTGAAGAATCAAACGTGCTTCTGCCAGCAAAGTTAAGGTAGTACAATTAAAAAGTAATGGTTTATTTTCTGGAAGTTTGAGGTGGAGCAACAAACCTGATGTGACTGTATGCTATACAGAAATGACCTTGGTTCCTTCTGGGTTAATATTTTGGGTATATTTAAATAGGAAATGTATGAGAAAGGTGGTGATGGAAAGGCAGTGTGGGTGATCAGTATTTTGTATTAGTAAAACAGTTGCATGGACTGTTTTGTACTTTATGCCGTCTTCCCTCAGATGATTTTAAGCTGGGAAGGACTAAAATGGAGCATACATTAGTTGGAGCATAGATATGGGAAGTGCAGCCTTCATGCCAAGTACACTGAGATTTCTTTGGCATTCAGTGAAGTGATAGATATAAAAGGAATGTAGGAGTGGGCTCACTGCAAAATGACAGTCGGAATCGGGGATTGATCTTTATCCCAGAGCTTAAAGGGTGGGCAGTGACTAAGTCCATGCCGAACCAAACTGATTATCAGGTTTAGCTGCTTCGGTGAAGCAGCAGCTAAAACCACTTTGAAGTCACATATTCCCAGATTCAGTGCTGAAATTGCATGGTGGGAAAAAAAGAAATTAAGCAAAATAACCCTGTTAGAATAACAAGAAATGGCAACTTCGGTTCTGAAAGTTTGAAACGTTGCTACAGAAGTTGATGGCAAAGGTGTTGGAGTTCAGATAACTGGAAAAGTTCTACTCCAAGTATTATATGTTACAGGATGTATCTGCTGATTATATCTTCCTTCTCTGCCAGTCATTCAAATATAGTTGAATAGAAAAATATTATTCATTTCTAACAATGGAGTTAAATGGAGAAAAACCACATTCCCATTCTTTCCATAGTCCAAATAGCTGCTCAGTTAAGTCTGGTTACCTTGCCTGATGCTCTTGTACAGTTAATTTTAGGCGTGATACTTTTGTGTAATTTATTTTAAGGAAAAAAAAAAAAAAGGAGTTCTAAATTTTGAAGTAGAAATATTTGGGATGCCATCTGGGCTTTACATAATAAATTTTTCCTGCCAAAATGTTTGTGGGATTCTGTTGGGTTGTGGATGGGATTTCACATTCCATCCCTTCCACAGCACAAGAGGATCATTGTTTTTTAGATATGGTGGGTCCAAGAAGAAATAAGAATTGTGTGGTGGTAGCTCTGTGATCTGAGGGAATACAAATAGAATCTATCCAGTAACCAGTGTCACCCTTTACAGATGTTACCTAATTTCATCAGCAAATACTTGCAGGTACCGAGTACAGCTGCTGTTTTCCACCCTAATACTTGATTTCCTGTTCATTGGTTTGTTGTCACCACATCTTAAATGCCAATATGGTTTTCTTTTTGAAGTAATTCTTCAGCCTGTTAATTCCTTTCAGTGTGGAGCTGAGGAAAGTGGGTTTTTCAGGCAAATGCTGTTTCCACATGTGGAAGGAGCGTGCTGGCAAAGTGTCTTGCACCAAGCACAGTGAGGAGGATATGGAATTGAGACACTGCAGGTAGAGTGAGGGTGGTCGGTGTGCGTGGATCCAGGTCCTTGATCTTTCCAAACAGCATAAATAACTCTCAAAGGTGGAGTTGGATACTTGTAAAAGAGTGTATTTGTGGAAGCCTAATGTAATAGCAGTCAGGTACAGTAATGCAGGATTCCCAGGCATGTACACAGAGGAATTTCAGCTTGGATGCTCCTGCAAAACATCCCAAGCACATACAAATACCTCCATTTTTCTGTTTTACCTCAAATGCTGTGGGTGAAGTTTTTCTCACGGAGCTTAAATGTCCAGGTGCTGCTGAAGCCAGTGGTGAACAGCAGGTAGGATCAGCTTCCTGAAAATTCCTATTCCAGACCCCCTTGAAGGGGATGACTTGTCTCTAAAAAGGTGCCTCTAGAAAGGAATCCATCTTTTCCATGGATAGTTCAGCCTGGACAGCTGATTTAGCCTAGGTGGAAAACCTTTCAGGGACTTCGAGTGTGCAGTTAGATACATTTGTATATCAAATTAATTCATCCGTGCTTGTTTCTCTGTATTCCATTCCTGTCCAGAGCTTCCTTTGCTAAGTGGAGTTGCACTTGATTACTGGTACAACCCCCTTACTCATCCTCCTCTTCCCAACTCGGACATTTGACCCTGTCACCTTTTCCAGCCTTCATCTGCAAGCCTGTGGTTCAGTATCAAGGGTAGTGAAGAGCCCCATGGAGTTTGTTAACATAGTTTGTAAGAGAAATAAAAACATCCATGCTAAATTTAGGCAGCTGGGCTGTGTGAAAGAAAATACAGTGACCAGGCAGAATTGATTTTTGATGTTCTGTATATAGGTTATGTTTTAATAATCTTTATCCCTGGGAAGTTTTACAGAACTGAAGGGAGTAAAAGGTTAGAAGTGGTGATTGGTTCAATAATTTTAATCTCTTAAAGTGATTCAGTACCTGTCGACGTAGAAGCTGTTCCTGTAGCCTTGGCTATTAGAATTAGCCTTGGCTAATTAGAATTAGTGCTATATGCACCCAGAAAAGTAAAATTTTCTTTCTAATTCTCTTTCTGTGGCAGAAGATTGAGCTTATGCTCCATGTTGGAGTAACTTGATGTCTTTTTGAGAGGAAAAAAATGGGAAATAGTGATCCGGTAATTCTTTCAAAGATTATTTTGATACAGTGGTTAATATTCTCCTATTTTTATACCATCAGAACAACTGTATCAAGAGTCAGTTACAGTGTGGTAGTCTAAAAGTGTCATTAAAATACCCATTAATTTTGTTAAATGATTTAGGACTGTTTCCTAGAATAGGTAAGACTTTTCATCTTGTTGCTTGGAAATACAGGTGATTTTTCAGGTTGGGATTTTTCAAAGGGAGTTTTTCCTTCTATCAAGAGGTGCTTACAGTGGAAATGTAGGGGAAATTCAGGATAAGAGCAATAAGCTCAAGTCACTTTTGTGGAAAAGGGAACTCAAATAATGAATGGACCCTTTTGCTGAGGCTTGATTTTGCTTTCAGAAGGAGAGAACTGTTCTGCTGCACTTTGGTGGATGGATGTTTTATGGGGAGCAAAGCTGCATTGCAACTTCAATGCAGACAGAATTATCTACAAGGTGACAGACCTTATGCTTAGGCACCAGATCCCTTTCTCCCCTCCAGCTGCTCCTGCTGGGCATTTTGGATATGCTTTTCCAGCATAGTTCAGATGATTTTCCCTGGTAGACAACACAAAAAGTCCAGAATAGAATAAAAAGGTCTGACAGCTTGCAGAGAGGCAGCGAAGGTAAGGGTGGAAAAGCAGCTCTTGTTACACACTCATCTAGAGCAGTGATTTGCCTCCAGCAGTGGCCACAGGTGGGTTACTGAGGAGCACAGCAACAGAAGGAGAATAGGATCCTCCTTGTGCACACCCCTCATTGTCCAGACATCTGTAGTACATGGATTGACTGAACTGGATGTCTTTTTTTTACAGTGTTTACTGGACTTTTCTTGGAATTCGTTAACGAGAAGTATCGGGAAGTGTAAAGCTCTGTGGTTCCCCAGCTTAACTAACACGTCAGCCTTTTCAGTGAGGAACCATATTCTTTTGTTAACTTTTGAGCCTGAACTCCATTTAAAATCCACTTCTTGCACTGGAAAATACTTAATCCATACATAACTATTTTCATTACAATCATCATTTAGCTAGAGCTCAGCCTCCTACAGGCGTTAAATCAGTTCAAAGCCTGCTGACCTGTACATGAAGTGGAGCCACTTGCACCACCTCCAGTCATCCTACTTCACACTTAATCTCATTGAGATTCCTCATTAATTTCACTCCTGAATTTCATTTATGTATTTTAATGTCCAGTGAGTGATCTGCACGCATTTCTTTTTGGTTTTTCCTACTTATTTACTGCCTTTGCTACTGTGAATAACTTTACTATCATCAGCAGATGTTGTCATCTCACTGTTGAGCCCTTTTCGTGTCATTTATGAATTCATTGAACAGTGCTGGGAACAGATCCCAGCTCAGATCCCTGTGGAAAGAAGAGCTGAAATGGTACCAAGTCCTGCTAAAAGCAGAGTGGGTTTGCCCGCTTCTGCACGTGGCACAGCTGAACTTGTGGTAAAATCACTGTGCTGTTTTGGTACACTTGTAAATGTGGAGTCCCTGTAAAAGACTTTGTAGGAATGGATGATAATATGTAAGATAAAATGTCATTCTTCATCACAGAATCGTTAAGGTTGGAAAAGACCTCTAGGATCACCAAGTTCTACCCTCAGCCACCACCGTGTTCACCACTAAACCGTATCCTCAAGTGCCATATCCATGCATTTTTTGTCTCCACCACTTCCCTGGGCAGGGTGTTCCAGTGCTGCCTATTTGTAATTTCACCTTTGAAAGATAGGGTGGGCAAGGGATTCACCTTTCTGGATGACTGAGGGTGATGTTTAATGTTTAAAAGGTCCGCACCTGCTTTGTTCACAGCATTTTTCATCTTCTGAGTTTTTAGTCTTAAAAGCAACTTGGTTGGAACCTGCTGGTTTGTCACTCTCTGCATTACCAGTAAATAGAAAATTAGATTGAATAAGGGAAATTAGGCTACAGAATAAATCTCCACAATCATAAATACATGCTTGTGTTAGATGATTGAGTGTAGGGAATTGCCTGAGCAGTAGAACTGTTACTTGCTCTTGTTTTCTGACATTAACATAGCAAATATCTAATGTAAAACTGGGCCAGATCTAAAGGACCTGTAGCATAAAATAATTTTTCCAATGGTGTCCTGCAGCTGCAGCTTAGGGAGGTGGCGAGTTGAGGACACGTATGTGCTGCCCATGAGTGCAGTGTCCCAATGTCCCACTGTTGCTTCCTCTTACCACCTCTGTTCCTTCCTAATTATTCCTGAAGTTCCCTTTGCTTTTTCACTGCTCCTGTTATCAACCCCTGTGAAAACTGTATTTTCACAAAGCTATCTACAGTGACTTCAAGGTCTCTCCTAATCAGGAGAAAAACTAATTTAGAACCCCTCATTTTCTGTGTGCAGTTGGCTGCTTTTTCTATATACAGGGCCTTGGAATTAATCTACTTGAATTTCATCTTCTGTTTTCTCTCCCAGTCACGCTGTATAATAACTAGCTGGAAGAAAAGACTGTGGATAACTGCTTTGATGCACTTACTGGTTTATCTGTAATAGACCTGTGACCTCACAGTGTGTCCTTTTCAGCATAATTTATTGTTCTGTTAAATGAGAGAGCTCCAACTCCAGACCTGTACAGGAGTCTGATTTTATGTGTGTGTATAAGGGGTATGTTCTCTGCATGTAAATTAACTGTTGATTAATAAGACCTTCCTCTTTTCTGCACCATAGCTGAGTTTTCTTCAAGATCTTGAGAAGAAGTTGGTAATTTTTAGGGACTCCCAATATCCACAGAGCTCTTTCAGAGCCCTGCTGTCTGTGACCTGCAGATTGCAGTCCATCAGTTGGTATTTCTAATAATTTGGTTTCCTTAGAAATCTGGCTGTGTCCACATGCTCCTGGCTGTGTAATTCCTGGTAGGCTTTGGCAGTGAGCAATGCTCAACTTCCCGGAGAGGATTCTGTTTCCTGGTCCTCTCTGCAGGCAGGCGCCAGGGCTGGAAGTTCCCTAAACTGTTACGTACTGAACAGTGAGTTCATTTGGGTTTTCATGTGGCAAAGAAATATTTCTGAGGTTTTTTCCCCCCTCCCAACAGCTTTGTCCTGTCTAGCCTTTTATCTTTTGTCACCTACTGGCCAAGCAGACTTCCTTATAACCTTCACCCTTCTGGTGTATTTGATAAAATTTCCTCTTAAAGCTCAGTTCTCAGTATTATTTTTTTTCAGCTTAGAATTTCGCATTTAGTTTGTTAAAGTGTTTATTTTTTCCTGGAATCACAGTATGACTTACCTTGCTGAAGGACATGCTTTTGAATGCTTTCTTAATATTGTTTTTTGTTTTGTTTTAAGTTCCACTCACTCTGTTCTTCGATATGCAGTATGGGGTCTTTAGCAAGCTGTCACCTCCTTAATACCTTCACCTTTTTGCCTGTTCATTTTAGTTTTCTTTAAGGCAGTTTCCTTGTTTCTTCATGACAGAATGCTTGAGGTTATTGAGGACCTGACTAAGGTCATCTGGTCCAACCCTCATGCTCAAGCGGGGATTTTTTTTTTTAGTTGCACAGCTAAAAATAGAGAAAACTACTGTTTCAAGTACTGAACTTGAGTGCTTTGTAATCAGTAATGCAGCCACTCTTCAGCAGTGAAGATCCTGTACACAGGTCAGGACTGGGTCAAGTCCTGCCTCTGCTGTGGGTTTTCAGAGTTGTTTGAAGGAGTGCTCATTAATGGTGTCTTAAAAATGCAGTGTTTACATCACAGTGACTACACTGAGAATTTATCTGTCTCCAAAATCCTGCCATTTGGCCACTTTAATTTCAAGAGGTGATGTTTGGTGCTGACAGCTGTCGGGTACCTTGATGGGGCTGGGAAGTTTCAGAACCACAGAGTGGTTTGATTCGGAAGGGACATTAAAGACCATCCAGTTCCACCCCCTGACACAGGCAGGGACACCTTCCACTAGAGCAGGTTGCTCCAACCCTGGCCTTGGACACTTCAGGCATGGGGCATTGTCTGGAACTGGGAGGTCTCTCTGTCCTGCTGAACTTAGTTTTGTGTCTTTTCTTTCTTAATCTGCTTTTGTTGGAAGGAAGAAGTTTTGAGCTTCATGGGCTTCCGTGCACTTTGAGCTACTCACGTCAGACAAAACGACATGAGAAAGTTTTTACCAGAAAATTTGTCCTTGTCGTGGCTCTCATCCTGCTGGAATAATTGGAGGATGCTGTCCCAGCCAGTGAAGTGGAATGAGCAGTTTGGTTCATCCTTCTGTCAGCATCTCTGTGTGGTCAGATGAGCTGCTGTCTGCGTTCTCTGGGCTGCAGTGAGGGATTTAGACACCCAAAATCCTCACTGACCCAGTGCAGGAATTTGAAATTGAGTGAATTAAATCCCACCCTGTTATTTCAGTGTTTTGAACTGGTGGATGTTTTCCCTTTGAGAAAGTTTTTTCAGTTATTAGGATGGTTAAGAAAGAGCAATTTGATGCTTGATAAAAAACAAGAAGGCTTGCAGAGTCTCTTTGGGTGAAAAGAAGTTAAAGTTCGGTGGGTGACCTAAAAGGATAAAATGAGAGTGGAATTTTAAATTAAATATAAAGATGTAATAAAATAGTGTTGATTGCAGGGAACAGCTTGGTTTGCACCAAGACTTGGGTGCTTGATAGTTTCACTTGTTTTTCTTCATTCTTACATAAATAAGTGAAAAGTGTGCAACTTGGAAATGTACTCAGAGACTGCATTTCCAACAGTATAAATTCCATTTCAGAGACTATTTACAAAAGCATATGGTGACAGGAAAAGGGATAAATGGTTTCAAACTGAAAGAGAGCAGGTTTAGATTAGATATTAGGAAGAAATTATTTCCTGTGAGGATGGTGAGGCCCTGGCACAGGTTGCCCAGAGAAGCTGTGGCTGCCCCTGGATCCCTGGAAGTGTCCAAGGCCAGGTTGGACAGGGCTTGGAGCAGCCTGGGACAGTGGAAGGTGTCCCTGCCCGTGGCAGGAGGTTGGAACTGGATGGTCTTTAAGGTCCCTTCCAACCGAAACCATTCTGTGATTCTGTGAAATGAGGAAAACCCCAACATACTCAACAGAAGAAACTGGGTGAGATGAATCTGTCTTTAAAGGTCAGATTGAATTTGGGTGTTACCACTTTCTGTTCGTTCCATACGGTCAGTGGCAGCATCAGTTGAGCTGTTTTTGAGTTTTTAAGATGAGTTTGTGTCTGCACTTATTCACACACTACCAAGAAAAGGAAAACCCAAACCCAGCCCTGAAGTGGATATTTTAGCATATTAGTTGTTAGTGGTTGTTCATCCAAGTAAAGGACTGATCTGACTCGCTGGAAATTTTGTGGTGCTTTACCCTCAGTATTACAAGATTGCAGTGCTCAGGTTTGTGTGGGTGAGTGGGCAGTCCTGCCTCAGTGTGCATATACAGACTCTTCAGCAGCCTCTGGGCTGAGGTTAATGAGCTTTTTCTGTTCTCTTTTGTTCTGTCTGTAGCTTCCTCAGTTTTGGGCTCTGCAAGAATGCAGACTGGTCTAAAAACTATGTAGATTACATAATGTAGGGCTGGGGTTTCTTCCAGCTGAGTAGTGGCTGATCTCGGTTTCTAGCAGGTTTGAGAAGCTCTTCTGCCCACCAAACCTTAGAGCAGGTGTTTGCTTCACCAGTGGCATTTGCTGATCTCTTGTCATGTTAATTTGGGGAAAGACAATATTTTTCTGGAGGACTGAAGGATGCTAAGAGCTTGGTGTTTATTTTTTCCCATCAAATAAGCGTGGATTGAATGCAAATGTTCAGGGATGGTGTCAGGATGGAGAGGATGAGGGGTGTTTTCAGTTAATGTCTGCCAAGAATTAAGGAAAATTAACACAAAATGCTTGTGGTTTGGGAGAATACTCACTGGAGGAGCTGTCTGCTCCACAGATGGGGGCTGTGCGGAGTACTTGGGATAACTGGTTTGAAACAAGGGTTCACATCCAGTTTGCAGGGGGACGTTTCAGCTTCTTTGGGATATAGTAACTTGTAGTTCAGTGCTGAGCACTTACAAAGGGAAGGACCCCACAGTCCTTGCTAAGGCAGAAATCTCGCTGAAATCAGCAGATTTGTTGATACCAAGGCCTGAAAAGAACTGCACTGCCTTAAGTGTGGGCAGGATGCCTCAGCAATCAGTGAATAATCAGGTTGGTGTTTATTCAGAGAGTTTGTTTCCTTCAAGTTGTCTATTTTCACCTTCTGTAAGGTCCTAAGGTTATTTCAGGAATGATGTTTCTGGTGTTGTCTATTTTAGACACTTGACGTGGGATTTCAAACTCTGCTGAGGTGTTGGCAGTGGTACAACATGTGGCTGGTTTACGGTAACTCCTGCTCAGAATTGTAATGCAAATACCATCTCTCCTGCAGGTTTTCAGAGCTCTGGTTCCCCTGGAACTGAGGGTTTCACCTAACTAGCATTGTGAAAAGTGATATCCATGTGATCCCACTGGATTCAGATTAATCTCATCTGGGTATCTGATTTTTGAAGTGAGATGAGATTTATCCAGAGTCTCCTAATTGCTGGAATAATTCCAAACAGCAAGTAGTAAGATCTTATCTTCTTTTTATCATCGTGGTTCTAAAGAGGGAACTTAAGCTTCCTTCATAGTTGTTATTTCTTGGTGTTCTGCCATAAAAAGCAGAGAACAGTCTAAAGATAATTGGGCAAAGGAAGCTTGGTGCTGGATGTGGAGGGGTTTTGTGTTGGTAGAAGAGGATGAGCATCCTAAAGACTTAAGTGAAACTCACTTGAAAAAAAACCAACTTGATTTGGTATATAAGCAGTTTTTTAGAATGATGCTGCTTCTCCTCCTTGAACCTCTTCCAACTGAAATACACACTGCCATATGCTGCTGGAATACCAGCACACGGACTGGATTAAAATACAAATGAACAGAACTGCAGTTTGAGGCTTCAGTTCTGCAGAGGGATCCAAAATGGTTCCCTTTTTCACCCTACTAAACACCTAAAGTTAGTTTTACAACATACCCATGCAAAACATTTTGGAGGCTTTGGGTCTGAAACGGGGACGAAGAGGTTGAGAGAAACGAAATTTTTCCGATTTTCTTGTCCTAATCTAGAGGCAGGCACAGGTGACTTGGTGCCAGTGTCCCACCTACAGCAAGCAAAGAGATAAGGGAAATTTTGTACACAGCTCAGGAAGCTTGGATACTGCATTGGACATCCAGCTACCCTGCTCATGGGACTAATCCAGATATTTGGTAGCTTCCAGAACTGTAGCCATAGTTTCACACTCATCTCTACTGCTGCTCTTTACTTAAAATAGCTTTAAGACACCAATATTTAAGTGTTAGCTAGGATTTGGACTTTTTAATGTTGTGTGTTAATCTTTTAAAATGTGCTTGTGTATTTTAGGAGAATTTGTGGACCGTATAAACAGGCTTTGTAATTGGGAACAGATAGTTTAGGAGCTTCATTTTTATGTTTTACATAGATATTTGCTAAGGAAAAACGCAGAGTTTCCCAGTTACTCCCTCCTCTCCTGAAAGTTGTTTTGAGCCAGAGTAAGGATGAATAATAATGAGAAATAAATTAGCAGAGCTGTATGTTGCTGTCATTGATGGGGAAGTGCTCCTGCTGATTTTATTCCAAATGCTGATCCCATAGTGGTTGATGCTGTGATATTGGGAGGAAACATCTTAGTTTAATTCATGTGTTTTATTAAAGCCATAGATATTTATTTTAATAAAAACATCAGGTACTTGTAATCTTAAAAAGGCTGGAAAACTGTGATGCAAACCAGTTCTTTTTCTTTTTCCGTCTTCTCTTTTTTCTTTTTTCTTCTTTTTCTTTTTTCTTCTTTTTTCTTTTTTCTTTTCTTTGTCTTCTTTTTTTTTTCTTTCTTCCCCCTTTTTTTTTCTTTCTTCTCCCTTTTTTTATTTTTTCTTTTGTCTCTTTCTTTCCCTGGATAAAGAAGACCTGACAGGAGCATGGAAATTATCAACAACATTCCTGACCAAGTATTCAGGAACAATTGGGCTACTAGTATTTCAATAATTGATAATTAATGAGACTTTATAAATAACAGTTTGAGTTCTTTTTACGTGCCTGCTGGGTTTTTTTTGGAAGGGGGAGGAATGTCAGACAAATTTCTGGCGTTTCTGTGCTACCTTGGAGACTAGAAAATGTTTCATTATTGGCATCTGAGATTCTTATGTAACTTGGTAATTCTGGGAACAAGAATTTTGAGAAAAATGCTGAGCAGTTCGAATCTCCTCGTAAAATTAGAAGATTTAAAACCACTGTGCTAAATACTTCTGTGATAAATTCCCCAGCAATATGAGTATTCCAAGCTCCTGGAATACATTAATTTTGCCAGGATTGCGTCCTTAAGGAGTTAAAACTCCAAATCCCATGGAGTGAACGACACACTGGCAGTTATTACATAAACCCAGTGTACTTGCTTTTGCAGAATATTTAATGGGAATACAATGGAAGTGTGAGGAGAAGGTGAGGAGTTGTTGCCTCGTGGCATCAGGAGTGGAGCTGGTGCTGTTTAGGATGTGGTTTGTGTGAGCAGCCCCCAGCACAGGGCGGTGGGAAGGAGGTTGCCCTGATCTCTTCCTGCTATCAAGAGGTTTTTTATTTGTTTTCTCCGAGTTCAAGGTCTGTGATTCTAGCGGGACAAGCCAGGGAAGGACTTGACCTGCTTTTTTCTTTTAAAGCAGTGTGGCTTATCTTATCCACTCTTTTCAGAACTTCTATTATATTCAATAGAGAGGGCTTGATAGATTTTTTTTTTTTTTTCAGTATAAAGTGAAAATGGTGGCTTGTTAGTGTCACCTGCTGTGTGAATTTCCTGATTCTTAAGTGGATTAGAAATTGGCATATTCCATTACCTTCTTGAGGGCACAGATAGTCTGACACAGGAATCCACTGATTTGGGATGACTCGGAATTAAAAGTGAGTCAATTATGCCTTACTCGGTTTAATTTTATTTTTTTTAAAATACAGAATTAGAAGTAAGCAAGAGTACAGAAACTGTATACTTTATTTCTTGTGTCAGGAAACAATCTTCCTTCCTTAGATTATTTCTTCTTGTGCTTTTCATTTCTCTGGGCTCATTTGTGGTGTTGGCCAGTTTGTTTGCTTTGTTCCCCTTTCCTCGTGGAGTGCAAGGTGTTGGTAGAACAAGTACATCTAAAAGTCTTATCTTTTCCTGGATTACTGAACTGGGTGTGCTGTGCACTTTGGTGCCTCCAAGTACTGTCTAAACTTCAGTCAAAAATGCAGGTTCAGGAGTTGCAGAAGGGGTGGCAATAAAATGTGTTTGGACGATAGAAGGGCTGGAAAGTGGGAGCTGTGTCATGCAAGCAGCAAGCATGTCTTTAGTCACTTCTGCTAAGTGCTTTTCTGGCTAAACCAGTGTCCTCTTGCATAAATCCTCATCATATTCTAATAATAATCAGAGTTACCATTTACTTCTCCTCTAAATTAAGGTCCTGTATTCTCTTTCTTTTCTCTCTTTATTTTCCGTGTTACTTCTTGAAGTAATGAACTGCAAGAAAAATAGTAAATCAGGTATTTTCCATGCCTGTATTTTTGCAGATAAGTTTACCAAGGAGGAAACCATCTTTGAAATGCTTATTTCAAGGCAAAGGAGCACAGTTTGATCTTGAGACAACATAAAGCAGTAGGCATTACATAGCAGTAACAATAAAATTAAACATGAAAATGAACTTCAATACTAACTTTAGGACTTCATAGCTAGTTTTTAATAAAAGACAAGCAGCGTTAGGACAAGGGGAATGGATTAAATCTGAAAGAGAGTAGATTTAGACTGGATATAGGCAGAAATTCTTGGCTGTGAGGGTAGTGAGGCACTGGAACAGGTTGCCCAGAGAAGCTGTGGCTGCCCCATTCCTGGAATTTTTCAAGACCCCATTCGATGGGGCTTGGAGCAACCTGGGATAGTGGAAAGTGTCCCTGCCTGTGGCAGGGGGTTGGAACTGGATGGTTTTTAAGGTCCCTTCCATCCCAGACTGTTCAGTGATTCCATGGAATTTTTGGATTCATGTCTCTGTATCAAGCCTATCTGGTTTTCTGTGAAAGAAGAGAAGAATTTTTCCTCAGAAGTTCATCTTGGAGTGCTGTTCCAAGCTCTGCCGTCCTAAAACACCCAAGTCATGGTAAATATTTAGCAGTGCTGTTACTAAAAAGTGACAACGTTAGTTCAACTCAGAGCTTGTTTGGCTTCCAGCTGTAATACCTTGCTGTGCCTTTCTCTGCAAGGATCGCAGGGCTGTTTGCTGTTCGTCACATTCACAAAGCACCTGTGAGAACAAGGCCAGGGACTCCTCTCCCTAGCAAAGGAGGCGTTTGGCCTGGCGTCACACAGTCTGTATCCCAGCCAGACCCACTGTTTTCCCAGCTCTTCCCTGAGCACTTGGCAGTCCTTTGGCGTCTCCGCAGCGTGGGTATCAGAACTGGACATGAAGTTCTGGCCTAGAACTCAGCTTGATTTGTTGCACGAACACCGAGCTGATGACATCAGCCAAGCCCTTAATATGGTTTTGCCCTGCACTGGCCGTCTCTAGCAGGGTGATGCAGTACGGCTGCTCCCGAGCCCTTTTCTGGGAGAAAGTGTCCAAGTCACAGAGGAGTAGCCTGAATTCCTTCCAATCTGAGTGATGTTGATTTGTTAGGATGAAAATCAGTTGTTGTCTTCAACTATTGTCTCACTGTGGAGTGTTACTGTTTCCTCTGCCATGTTCAGTTATCTACAAACTTAACTCTCGGAGTATTTTTATTATTGTTATTATTATGTAGATTGTTTATAAAATTTCCAGGGCCCAGTCCCATGTCTCTTGCTCCTTTATGTCACTTATGCTCTAATAGGGAAGCTGCCATCTACCACCTTTGCGTGAAAAAGCTGTTACCAGCTCTGGAAAAGATGAGGAGACTTGGGTATCCCAGGTGAATATTCTTACGGACAGAATGAGTCATTTTTGTGTGGACTTTTAACATGTGGGTGAGTGAATCATCAGGTGTTGAACAGATTAATCCTTCTTAATAGGACACGCACAAGATAACGTTTTCTCACTGCAACAACTTGTAGCTGCCTAAAGACAATATTGCAGAGGCAGAAACGCAGTGACGTTGTGTGCTTTGGAGCGTGATACCTTGGGAGGTGATCCATGAAACAGCCCAGTGTTGCTTTTCATAGTTCTTGGTGTGCGTGGGGAGTAGTGGCCTTTAAAGAATTGTTAAGAATAGAAGATTCTGGTGGGGGGAAATAATTAAAAGTTGACTGATAGTTGCGTAAGAAATTGAGCGAGAGTTTGACTTTCTGATGTGCTTGTAAAGCAGTTGCAGGTAGGTTGTGTTTGTCTTTTCCCAGTGATAGGACGGGAGGAAATGGCCTCAAGTCCTCAGGTTGCACCAGCAGAGGTTCAATTTGGATTTTAGTAAAAATTTCTTCACCGAAAGGGTTGTCAGGCCCTGGCACAGCCTGCCCATGGCAGTGGTGGAGTCACCATCCCTGGAGGGATTTAAAAGGTGTGGCACTTGGGGACATGGATTAATGGTGGCCTTGGCAGTGCTGGGTTAATGGTTGGACTCTGTGATCTTAGAGGGGTTTTCCAACCTAAATAATTCTTTTTAAATTTGCACTCCTCATGATGTTGATCCAGCATGTATCAAGAGCATGTGAAAAAATAAAACCTTGTCTTTGGTGAAGAGCTGTGCCCAAGGCCCATTTAGGTGGAAAAAAAAAGGCTAAATTTCTTAGATTGCCTCAATGTTGGGGATTTTTTTTCAGTCCACAGCCAAGTTCCACTATCCAGAATTATGCTTAGTGTTGGGTTTTAATGAGGTCTGAAAATGATAGCAAATCTTGCTGTTATGGCTGATTTAGGATAGGAAATGAAGTATGACATTTAGCCATGGGTAGGCAGAGTTGAGGGCTTCAGTGAAAACTCACCACAAGTTTACGTGAAAAGCTGGTGGTTCTTTCCTAGAACTTTATTTGAGGTGTAGTTTTGTACCAGTACTGTGAGCTCAGGCAGTTTTCTTTAGGTTTCACTGGAAAGCACTTCTCAGTAGGTGTCTTTCAGAGGGTTTTGAAGGGATAAAAATTATTTTGGAGAGCATTACATAGGCAAAACAATTGTCTGAGCAGCACCACTTTTTATGTAAGTCAGGACTACCGGCTAGAAACACGCATTTTGGTGACCAAAGTAAATTTGAAGGGAGATTCATTCATTGCAAATGAAGGTGCAGATGCTTTTAGAGTCTGACCAAATCCTTGTACGTAAAAGCATCTTCATCCTTACAGACTTCTGAATATGGATTTTGTATAGAGTAGAAGGGTTGAACACCAGAAGTGCAATAATAATAAAAAACCACAACACCACCCCCACTCTTCACACCCCCCCCTTCCCAGCTGTCTAGCTCAGTGAATTTCACACCACGGTTGCAAGGCCAGAATGATTATGAATTAGGGTTAGCACAAAATCTAGCTATTTGAAAATTTTACAGCATTTTACTGTAATGTAAAGGCTAGAATTTCTCTGAAAACCAAATCTGAAAAATGCACAAGGGCAAGAAGGTCTCACTTTGAAAACCCAATTAATTGTGACAGAAAATGAGATTTTTAACCTTGTCTTTCAGTCAGAACAAATTGTGCCTTGTCCCCTTGCACTTTGCCATTTGAGTTCTCATCTGTTCTACACTCCTTCAAGCCAAGATCTGCATCCCCAGTTGAAGTACATTAAAAATCTTGCATATAATCAACATTTTTTTGACTGCTGGTTAATTTTTGATCTTTATTGAGGGTGTCCTTGGGCAAGGCCCCAGGCTGTCATGACCAAGTTCACAGGAGGTGCAGGCTATGGTGAGGTTTTTGAAAATACTACACTGTGAAGAGGCTCTCTGAAGGAGTATCTTTATTGTGGTGAAAGTCATACTCCAGGTTTTCACTCTGATTGCAGCTTCAGCGTAGCTCACTCTAATTTAGTTAGCCCAAGGCTATAACATACTGCTTTTCAGGATTGTAGAATGGCCATTAATGGGAATTTGCTGAGAGTGGGTGTGTATGCCTGAAGGAAAGTGTGCATAAAAAATTAAAGCCTCATGCTTATGATATAGTTGGCATGTGCTGTTGTCCTTGATCTAACTTAACTGGGTACTACAGGTGAGAGCAGCACAGCAGTTCTCTAAATAAGTCACTTCAGCCTTGAAATCTGCATTTGATAAGATTTTGTTGGCCTCAGTAGTGTGCAGCTGGTTCTTAAATCTGTGTACTCAGTGATTTACAGCCCTGCACACAGTGAAGTGTTTTTGCTTTATGGATGGCAGAAGATACGTGGCTTTCAAATATCTTTACACACAGGTGGTATTTAATAATGTCTTACAGTAATTGGTGATAAAGATAAAAGTCCAGGTCCTCAGTGCATGACCCCTTGCTCTGGCCAGTGTCACCTCTCCTTATACTGGCCTTTTACTTTTCATATGAAGAAGGCAGGTTTAGATGGGATATTAGGAAGAAATTCTTCCCTGTGAGGGTGAGGAGGCCCTGGCACAGGTTGCCCAGAGAAGCTGTGGCTGCCCCATCCCTGGAAGTGTCCAAGGCAAGGCTGGACAGGTCTTGGAGCAACCTGGAATAGTGGAAGGTGTCCCTGCCCATGGCAGGGAGTCTGAACTAGATAATCTTGAAAGTCCCTTCCAACCCAAACCATTCTATGACTCTGTAATACTTAATAATACATTTTTTTCAGACTGTTGCTATTCCTGGCAATATCAAGAGGTAAAAATTCTTTTATTGCTGCAGAGGAGTATTTATAGAAATAAGCTCCATCCCAGCTCCTTGCTTGCTGCCATGTTTTAAAGGAGGTGTGAGAGCTGTGAATGCATCCTTCAGGGTTTCAGGAAAGCATTCATGTTTCAGTGTGCTGAGCCAGAACACCTCAGTGTTTGTTAGGATTTAGTAACATCCCCCAGAGATAAGTCAGAGTTCCCCAAGAAATCCCAGACGGAAACCAAAACCAGTGTAGAGGCAGGAGAAATGGTGATTGCCATTGCAGATGTAACAATCTACCTTAATTCTCCTGAGACAAGGCTAGTGAGGTGGCTTGCTGGCTTTTCTTCTTCCCACTCCTTTTAGCACAGTGTGTTCCTGTGGGATCATAGGACAGGAAAACTGCTGTGTTCCCACAAGGCATTTCCACACTGGGCTCTCTTATCCCGCTCTAATTATGCTCAGTATGGCAGCTACTGCTGTTAAGGACATGCTGCACTCATGGAATAAAAATTTGCTAGAATTTAGCTTTTAATTTATTTGTCCTCCCATTTGGAGAGAACGCTTAATGTGATTTTGTGTAATAAAGCCAACTATGTGAGGAGCCACAGAGGTGATTTTCTAAATTTAAGGTTTCCTTTGAATTTATTCTTATCTCAGATAGATTGGATTACTATAGGCTGTGTCAGCGTGAGTCACTTGTAAGTGCCTGTTAATCCAATAAATCTGAGCGGTTTCTTATGGAAATACTATTTTCTGATTTCTATTTATATGGTGGTCCTGGCCTTGTTGAATCCGCACTGACTTCACTGGAAATATCTCTTTGGAAAAAATGATACCATTTCACATGCTAATGGAAATTGCAGTGAAGCAGTAAAATGAAAAATAGCCTCGAGTAATTAATAAATGGTTTAGAAGTTTTTTGTGTCACCTTTATTAGGTATTTTGTAGCAATACTGCCTGAGACTAAAAAGAATCATCAGAGGGTGGTGTTTTGTGTGTTGGTTTTATGGGTTTTTTCCCCAATTAATAATGCTGTTCTTCCCTCCATATTATGTTTCTATATTACCCTGCAAGTTTTTTCCTTCAGTTGTTGCCACTGCCCTACTCAAGGGTGTTGGTGAGCATCGCTTTGGGCATTAATTTCCCACCCATAATATACTCAGCTTCTGAAAACTAAACACTTAAATAGAGAAAAGTAGCTGTTTTAAAATAACTTCAGCGTTTTTCTGTTTTACTTGTGCAGCAACTGGTATTCAGTGGCAGCAGAAGGCAAAAGCTTTGCTATGGTTTGGAATTTTTGCCTGAAATAAGAAGGAAAAAAATCAGCATAAGAAATGTTTTTCCAGCCTGAGATCACTGCGCTTCTGTACGAGAGAGGGAGGGTCTAAACACTCGTAAAAGCTGGCTGGTAAAACCTGGTCCTCCTTTGAGATAGAAAGTGCAGAATATAACTATTTACACTATGCATTGGGAATTTCTAGTGCTGAGGTGGGGAAAAAAAATGCATTTACTGGAAATAGTTTGACAGAATTCAGTGTTTGTAACACGTGCAACAGCGCTGCTACTGTAAGGCACCACAATTTTCATAATCCTAAATTTGCTCGTACGTACCCAGTTTCCTAATACCTCCCTCCTCTCTGTCTCTGCCGTTGAATTTTCTCGTGCATGGTACGAGGGATGGGATGCTGAAAATCCCTGGATCTTCGACGTGTTAAGACAGACTTGGGTGGATGTTCGCTGCCTGCTTGATGACACATGGAATGTTTACTGAGCCTATGCACTAAAATGCTGCCGAGGGAACTGGATCCGTAGTGGAGGAGATGAGAAATCTTAATCCCCAACTGTGGCATTTTGCAGAGGCAGCTCAAGACTGAGGCTGAGATTTTGGATCTGTTAGTGGTAGTAGTTTATTGATAGCTACTCCAGATCCTGATTAATTGGGATTTCAGCTAATTTTGCCAGCTAAACATATGACCTGATCTAGGGGATGGTCCTGGTCTAGTGGAAAGTGTCCCTGCTAGTGATCCTCTAGAGGATCTTGAGGGTCTTGGGGTCCCTTCCAACCCCAAACATTTTATGATTCTGTGTTCTCTCCAGAAAATACTTAAATAGAGAGGATACACAGAGACTTGAAGGTTAACAATGTCTAGAATAAAATCACAAGAGAAGAAGGAAAACAAAGCTGTGTGTGTCATGTTGATGTATTAAATTTAAGTCATTTGAAAAGTAGATGCAAGGATAGAATTTAAAATCAATGTAAAAGCGCATTGGGAGCACAGAATGGTTTGGGTTGGAAAAGACCTTAAAGACCGTGCTGATCCCACCCCCGTGCCAGGGGCAGGGACACCCTCACCTATCCCAGGCTGCTCCAAGCCCCATCCAGCCTGGCCTCGGACACTTCCAGGGATGGGGCAGCCACAACCTCTCTGGGCAACAATTAGACAGGGTTTATATAAAAATCTAAGGTACAGAAAGATGAGTAACCAGCATTGATAAGGAACATGAGAAAACCTTGTAAATACATTGGAAATTGAAGGAAGTCAAGGGAAAACGCAGGTCTCCTTAGCAGAGTGAAGATAATAAATCACAGGTACCACACTGAATAAAACTGCTGAGCGTAACTGTGTTTAATCATGGATCTTCTGAAGGAACCAAAATCCCTTTGGACTTGCTGTGGAAATAATTTTGGTAATTAACAGGACTCATTTGAAAGCAGTGTATTGTGATTTTTCCCATCAGAGACCAGTGCAGACTCTGGCATTTTACCGGAAAACAGGTGTGGGCAGTGTGTGTGGGCAGGCTGACTGAGAGGCTCAGATGCCAAATTTTTCAAAACACTGGTAGTTCAGAAATTAGGCATTTACAAGTGTTTACATAAGTGTATTTGTTGCAGTGGATCGGACCAGTTTAGGTAAGGCCAAATTGCTGTATCTGACCCGAGCGGGCTGTGTAGCAAAAAGAGCAGTGTATGGAGAGATGTGAAGTTAAAAGTTGTGGTCTGAAACAAACCTGCTGTTTCCTAGATAAACCTGGTTTCTAAACACAGTTTGTATTTCATATAAAAGTTAAAATTCAGTTTTCTACTAAGAGCACAGACCTGTTTCAAAAATGATTCTAAACTAAGAAGGGGAAGACACAAGTGTTTCCCTGGGACATGGAAGTGGTTTTTTTGAATTTGTTTGTGGGCATCAATGTGGCACAAATTGCCAAGACCAGTGTTTGAAAGTTCTGCTCCCTTCCAAACACAGACAGTAACCATAAAACCCAAAAAAGATAATTTTTTTGGTGGTTTATGACCTTATTGCACTCCCACAGAGCTACTGAGTGTCAAGAAAGGACTCTCACCCCAGCTACTTGGGCACGTGAATAAGGAAGGCTGAGTTCACCTTGTAGGTTTGCCAGTTTATGTGGAATCATGGAGTTGTTTGGGTTGGAAAAGACCTCTAAGGTCACTTAAATCCAACCATCAACTTGCCAGCACCATCATATTCACCACCAAACTATGTGCTCAAGTGCTGTATCCATATTTTTTTTGAACACTTCCAGGGATGGTGTCTCCACCACTGCCTTGGGCAGCCTGTTCCAGTGCTTGACCACCCTTTCCATGAACAAATTCTTTCTAATATCTAATCTAAACTTCCCCTGGCACAACTTGAGGCCATTTCCTGAAATGAAAGGTTCAGTTAGTAGGACATTTTAACAACAACAGCAACAAAAAAATTACAGAGTCCATTCCATAGCGCTTGTGCAAACCTGGTGTTCCCTAAGTGCTGCATACTCAAATGGAATTACATATTTCCTTTTGAGAGCAGGAGATCCAGTTTCTGTGCCATTTGATGGGATAGGTTTGGCACTGGCTGCTTATCAAACATCGAGAGCACTGCAGAGAGGGAAGTGGGGGAAGAAAAAAACTGAAAAGTAGTAGCAGAAGATGTTTTGGCAGTTAAATACTTCTCTTGTAGAAGAATTGTTTCCAGGACAACAAGGTTGATGGAATTACAAAAGTGAGAGTTTTCTTTCCTCTTCAACTTACTAATCAGTGAGGTAGGAAAACTTTGCTTTGTACGTGAGCTGTGTTACATCAGTTATTTTTAGTCTGCGCTTGATTGTCCATGTGGCTCTTCTTAGCTATTTAGGAGGTACCTGGCATGCAAGAAATCATACTAGCTTTGTAGGTTTTTTTAAGGTCACATGGTATTTAAAAAAATGACAATCTGGACTATTAACAGCTCTTTCTGGTAATTTTTTTTTTTTTGTGTGTTTGTTTCTCAGAGAAATAAAACAGCTTTGTGCTTCAAGTTCCAAGCTCATCTCACTGGTGGGATGTGAGTTTCTTTCACTGTTTGCACAGACTTTTTCCTCTGTTGGTATAATACTTTTTTTTTTGTATATACTAATGATATACTGTCATGCAAATGAATTTGGAATAAAGTATTAATTTTCTCCCAGCGTATATTCAGCTGTAGGATTCCATTGTGAGATCTATTTTCAACTGGAGTTTGGAACTTGGAATAAGGCGGCACTGAATTAAATGTAGTTGCCAATTTTAAAGGGGCACAGCTCGCATAAAATCACACCCATCTCCAAAATATGTTGATCTATTTAAAATCTGGAGGAGTATGATGAAAGTGGTTTTCCTTTGGCGATTTGATTGTACTCCGAGTTGAATTTTTTTCTTGATTGTTTTTTTTTCCTGCACAGCAGCATTTTGAGAAAGAAATGCCATTTCTTTGAAAACCACAAATATTGGCTGTGCATTTTAGAAGCTGAAATAAGAAAAATAGTGTCCAGGTAATTAGTGAGAAGCACACTTCGTAAACCTCTATTGTTCTGCTAAATTAAATAGCTTGAAGTTTAACTGTGCCCCTTATAAAGCAGTTTGACAATTTCATACCCCCTAATGATACATGTATTTATTTCGTGTTGTGAGTTTAGAATTTAGGATTAAGAAAACACTTCTCCTGCATAGCTGTCTGATGAATTAATGAGATACTCAGCTTCTTTCTGGATGTGTTGGGGTTCTGCTAGTGCTGAAGGTTGGATGCCATGTCTTAAGATCTGGGTGATTGCTTGTGAACAGTTAAGTTTATTCTTTGGATGTGTTTTTCTGTCCAAATCTCTGATCCTTAATTGATTTGGGAGAATGACATGGCATGAAAAATGCCATGCTCAGGTGACTCTGGTGGTCACTGCACTGTTTCTGTATCCTGGGTTTTCTAACTTGTTGGAAAGGGAAGGGAAACAGTTTGACAAATCCATACTGGCATTTACTTGTTGCTTTGTTATCCCTTCCTGGCTGCAAACCATAGCCAGAGTCAGGATTCTTTGTGACTGGTGTCCTCCTCCTTCCATCTCTTTTTTTTTTTTTTTTTTTTTAATACTCCTTTTTTTTTTTCCCTTGCAAATTACCATTTTCAGCAGAACGAGAGCAGCACTGACCTTGAGTGATGAGATGTCTCTGTGCTTCATTTTCCACTCTGTCCCCAAATATTTAGTTATTCCATTATTTGGAGCATACCAGTTCTTCTTCATGGAGGTTTGAGAAGTTCTTCCAGGTTGCTGCTTAGCCTAGTAAGGGAATGAGGAATTTTTTTTTGGCTACTTGTTCTGGAAGTTTACTAATTATGTGGTTAAATAGAGAATGTAGCATCAGAACATTCTTTTTCAGGACAATACTCTCATAACTCTATTTAGTAGATTTTTTTGTTTGTTTTTCTGGTTGCCTGCTTTTCTTTTGCTTCAGTTCCCATAAAGTATGGATATACTTTCCCTGTTTCTACAGATTTGAATCCAAAGCACACAGCAGGACATAAGGGACAACCAGAAGGGACAACCTTTAAAATACTCAATTCCCTCAGAAGTTACTTAGGGTGCCTGAAACACAGGGCTGCCAAGGTATGACCCCAAACCAAGGGCAAGTCATCACCTCTCTGAATTAGGTGCTGGAGGCCAACAAGGAACACTCACAGATCTAGCAAGACACTACGAAGATACCTTTGAGCAATTAGATCCTTTTTTAAAAATGTTTATTCACTTTTCTCTGTGGATACGAGGAATTTCTTTGGTCAGCTCTGCAGTGGGTCTTGGAATTTATTTCTAGTTCCTCAGTGTTATGCTCAAATCACCAGGCAGTCTCCAAGGTTCATCTTGATAGAGCAGTTTCATGTAACAGGAATACTCTGGCAATCAAAATCAGAGCAACAGACAAGAAGGATGGAAATATTTTCCAGTGTTGACTAAAAGCAAGCAGTAAGCTTGAAGCATTACTTAACAATGTGATGAGAAACGTCAGTTCAAGCAAATACTTTTTTTTTTTAACAGAATTTGTTTTCTTTGTTGTGTTGCAGGAAAAGAAACAGTGTCTGAGTTGCACAAGTGAACCAGGACGACGCAAAATGTAAGTCAAAGAGGAATACTCGTTTTCCTATTTTACAAGACTGTTGGTCAGCTGTTCTGTAAGACATCCATTTAATTAAAAAGGCCATTAGTTTTCCTCATTTCCTGGACTGTGAGTGCCGTCTGTGTAGCTGTCTGGGTTCCCTGTTTTTGGAGCCACGTGGCTCAGGGTGAGTGGCACGAGGTAGATCTTTCTCTCTCCTTTTGCCATCACTATGTCAAGGCACAAAGGAATTCAAGGTTGGGTTGTGTCTTAATTACTGCTGTTGTAGCTGTGGTGGTCCAGGGATGTGGAGAGGAGAGTTTTGAAGGCAAGAAGGGCTGGAAAGAGATTTTGGCCTCCAAAACTTGTTAGTATTGTCTGTAATATCAGCTGGTGTAAGAAAAGCTTGGACCTTACTTTAAGGCTGCTGTATACTGGCTGAGTATTTTGGAATATATTTAAAATATTTACTTGAGCACTCTTAAGTGTTCTTCATGGTTTGATGTGGCTTGGAGCAGCCTGGTCTAGTGGAAGGTTTAGCACAAGAGTTTTTCCATTTTGGTCAAGAGAGCAGCATGTTCTTCAGTGGTATTTTGCACAGCAAGTCTTACAGACCATCTTTCTGATTCACTTGTAGCAGACAATGGCAGATTTTAAAGGGAGATGCTTCCAACTGTCTTGACCAGAGCATGTTCTATGTGATAACAGCATCTACATTGCAATTGTAAAAACAAAACCTAAGGTGATTCTGAATCTGGTTTCACACCAGCTAACAAGTGGACTCATTATAAGATGATGTGAGGTTTTCTATGTATTGTTGACTCAACTCTAAAATATCTATAACTCTGCAAAATGTGTCTCAGCTTGTTTACTAAGCGAGAAATATATTTTTAATGCATAGGTTTTGAAATTATTGGTGACTCCAGTTTTTCCAACAGCATTTGTGGGGTGTTTTAGTTGTAATTTTTTTTTTTTTACTTACATGAATGCCATTTTAATTTATACCTGTGTCTCTCTTTTTTAATTTTTTCTGTCGGAAAAGTTTTAAGTAGTTCTGCAGAGTTGCTTTTTATAGACACTCAATATTAAAAAAAAAAAAAAAGTGGTAGGACATGTGTCAGGCATCTGCAATTCCTTCAGCATCATGTTTTCCACAATGATTTAATAGCTATTGAGTCTCCTCAAATATCTTTGTTTCCAAGACCTATTTTATGGTAATAAATCATCTTGGCTGTAAAATTCTTGAAATGATTCAGTAGGACAATCGTTTCCTTAGCACATTCCCTGAGAGATCACAGACTGAAATGGAAAAGTCCTTAACCGGGTCACCTTCTTCCCCACAATACAGGCGGTCAGTGCTGGAAGTGATAGTGAAGTTTCCAACATTTGTTCTGGTGACCTTCAGTTCTCCAGTGCTCCCTGTTCATCTCTTGCTCATTTACAGTGAGTTTTCTGTTAGAGGTACTAAATTACACTGAGAAATGCCGAGCCAGATGCAGAATAAAAGATTGGTCATGGTGTGATGCAACTTCTCATTTTAAAAAAGGTCTGTCTCAAAATTCATATAAAAATACCAGTGAAGTTACCCAAGACTTCCTTCATTTCCTCATCCATTTGCACATGAGGGTGGGGATGGTGCAGTCCTCGGGGTAGAGGTTGAGTTAATAAATTCTCAGGCGTGTGAGGGTGGTTGAGTTCTGATACCTGATCTGTGAGTCTCTGGAGGGTGGTCATGCATTATGTAATCCCTTGTGGCTTTCTGACACCTGGAAAAGGCTGTTTAAATTGGGCTTTACTTACTGGGAGCAGGCAAGGAAGGAGTTCAGCCAAGAGCCCGTGAGGAGTTCTGTGTATTAAGTAGCTCATCTAGAATATTACGCGTGCAAAGAAAAAGGAGATTGGTTTTTGGTGAAAACTCTGCACATCTGGAGTTCCAGGTGAAAAACCAGCAGGTTAGAGAGGGATTCGAGGAGAGATGTCATCCCTTGATGTTAAAATTTGTACCTTTGTGAATTAGTGCTGTTTTCTTTCTGTGATGTTTTCCAAGATGCACATCAGATACGGTTACAACCTCTATGGTTGCCCAGAGAAGCTGTGTCTGCTCCATCCCTGGAAATGTTCCAGGCCAGGTTGGACGGGGCTTGGAGCAGCCTGGGATAGTGGAAGGTGTCGCTGCCCATGGCAGGGGGTTGGAACAAGATGATCTTTAAGGTCCTTTCAAATCCAAGCCTTTTTATGATACTTGAATCGTCCTTTAGGTTTCATGCTGAGGGGAGCAGTAAGTTCTGGGCTTAGTTCTTCATATGAGCATTTCCTTAAAATAATCAGGCTTTGGATCTGGGGTTCTTGATTCTCTTTCCTACCTCAGAACGGGAAGTAAAGCTTTGCAGTTACCCCAAGGTTTAGAGCAGATTAATGTATTAAATTAGATTAAATCTCTTACATTTGTTTTGGAAAAGGGAACCTTGTATTCCTACAGGCCTCACCTGCGAAACAGAGATAATTCCATTTTAACTGTGCATTTTAATCAGGTGCTTTTATTGCAAGGCATAAACCTTAGTTTTTTTCAATGATGTCCTTTGAAATGATCCAAAACAGCTTCTGTTACAGTCACGATAGAGAACAACCTCTGCACTTAAAAGATGGACTCCAGAATTCCGTCTGCCCTGCAGGATCTTGGCAAGAATATGCTGTGTCATGGCACTGTATTCATTTCAGTTCATGTCTTACAGAAAAACCGGTTGTACTGTGCACACAGACATATTTAGGGTTGGTAGAAGTATTTTCTGTCATAGCCCTGTTTAAATGGTTGTTTGGCTGTGTGAGGCTGGTCTTAAAAAGGGACCAGACGATAAGAAGCTCTTTATTGGCTGAGGAAGCGTTCTGCTAACTCATGCACCTTCCACAAAGTGGCTTTGTCAGTTGTGTTTGTCACTTGTACCTGTGAAGTGAGGGCACCAGGGCTGCTTCAGTTTGCAGAAACAATAATAAATATTAATATTTTGATTTTTTAGCAGTAAAAGCCCAATATCTGACCTCAGGAGGAGCTCACTCCTGGCTCATCTCTGAGCAAGTAGGTGTCTTGGAGCATATTCCTCGTTATTCTGAATGAGAAGGAGGGTTTGGAAAGAAAATTACAGACAGCAAGGGTAAAGAAAGCCATTTCCCTCTTCAGGTGTCCCTTTTCTTCTGAGAAGGTCCACGGGCGTGGATGGCAGTAAAGGAGCCAAATCCTGAAGAGGTCAGTGTTGTTGGAAGTGAGGGGAGTAGCCATTCACACAGGCAGTGGGTATTCAAAGAGAAACTCTCCATTTGACAGTGCTGTCTTCTAGATGACTTAGAAACATAAAAACACAACTTGGTTTTAAAAGAGAGCTTTTAATTTATGTCAGATGTGAAAGTACCTGTAAGTTTAATGTGCACTCTGCAAAAAAGTGAGGAGCTTGCTAAGATGAGTTCTTAGATTTCCTTTTTGTGCCTTGCCTCTGTGGGGAGGTGGCTTCACACAGAAAACTCTGGCACCACCACGGACACTGAGAACCTTTTATGTGTCTTTTTTAGGAGCAGTCCTTGTGCCACATGAGCTGTGTGCTGGAGTGATCTGTGGTGCCCTTCACGGGGCTAAAGGGTGGTTTGTCAGTGTTTTGGATAATTGCCTCTTCTCTGCCTGCAGTGAAGTAAATCTGCATCTGAACAGAGAACACATAAAATGCATTATACATGATATTAATGCAGGAAATAGAAGCATCATAAATATATATATTTAGTAGCATCTTAGCAATTTCAATTTTCATAGTTTCCAAGCAATGTTTTCTCTCATCATAAGATGAAGGAGTGCTAGTTCCATTCAGTGTGCCCATATGAAAAAGAATTTGCCTTTAGATAAAAATTTAAGACTCTCTTTTTCTTTTCCTGTTTTCTTGGTTTTGAAATACTAAATCCTTTTCTGTTGTATGTGTAGAGAGGAGGAGATAATGGGTGCGATACCATGTCAGGGAAAAAAAAATCGACGCAGCCCAGAATTAACACTTAAATCTATGTGGAAAACCTTGTTGGAGTGCAAAATGGATTTAGGTTTTTAAAATGAAAGAATGGTAGGACACAGAGATGCAGCCTGGAGATCTGTGTGTTGTTTGTGCTTCTCATCTGTTGCATAAGCTTGGACAAGCTGCTTTGCATTTTCCTGCTTCATTTCTCCTGTCAGAGATCTGTGTGTTTCACTTGCTGATGGCAAAGCACTTCAAAATCTTGAATTAGTATTATCATGGACTTCTCTAAGCTTACTTCAAATCCATTTTGTCTTCTCTTATGCCTTCTTAAAGACAAGAATAAAGAGAAATTTCCTTTTTTACCAAATGCTATGGATTGACTGATACTCTGCAGCTGCTCATAGCAGGATTTAAGTGGTCCTTACTGTTGTCTGAGCATCCACTGAGCAGCTCCAAATCCAGAGTCCTGCTGGGTACATTGTGTCTCTAATTCTCTTAGGGGCATGGTCTGCCAAGAGATGTTTCCTTCTTCATTGTAATCAGCAGCCAGGAGTTTCCAAACCTCCTGGTGTAACAGACCTTCACAGGCTGATCTTCCGCAGAAATCCGCCAGAGCCTGGAGCGTTGTGTGTGGGTGACTGACCTGGGTGATGCTGGAAACTCAGTTTGTATCTCCCAAAACACTGCCAGGGTATCAGTGTTCTCTGCAGCATCCTCGGGTGTGTGGCACAGTGCTTCAGCACCTCTGTACCTCCTCACCTCGTGGTCCTCAAAGGTGCAGGACTGATGTTCCTGTGCCAAACTGGGGCAGAGTGAGCGTGAACCTCAGTGCAGGGAGATGTTCTTGTCCTCAGGTGCTGCTGCTGCTGCTGCTGCAAATACGTGAAGTGAATTCAAGCAGGAATTAGAGGGTGTGGTTGCAGTGGTTAACCGGGATAATGCATCGATCCTGCTCAGCCATGTGTTCCAGAAATTTAGTTTATAGAGTTAAATCACTGCCATCAGAAGAAACCCCTCTCCAGTGAAACCTCCATGCTCTGAAGCAGCTGCCACGCTGCTGGGTAGCTTTGCATTCTCCATTAAAACGTTACCAGCATCCTGGCAAGGATCCCAGGGACGGAGCTGAGGAAGTGGATGGTATAAAAGCAGAACTCTTTGGGCTTTTTGTTCTGCCTCAATCCGTCAGCCTTGCTGCGACTGTGCTGTGACAGAGCATCTGCATTCCGCGTCTGGAGACACGGAGAGTGAACTCCTGAAGGATGGCTGCTCATCCCTGTGCTTCCGTTCAGGGGTGTTAAAAGCCCTGCAGGCTGTACACAAGCGCGCTGTAATTTATTTTAATTAAATACAATAGCTGCATGCACACTGCAGAAGGGATAAGACAGGGATTCCCCACCTCTGATTTATCGTCTTGCTGTTTGGATTTCTTTGCCATTGTCTTCCCACTCACAGATTTATGCAGGGATGTCTCATCCTCTCCCTCCTGTGCTGTTAGCAATGGCATCTGTCTTTCAAAATACAGTTTTTCTTAAAATTTTCTGTTGTTGAGAAGCCATTCTTAGCGTGTATAGTAGAGCTATCCCTGCCTTCCTGACAACACACACACACCTGTGCAACATTTATTTTAGTCAGAGAGCTACAGGAAGAAAAATCCCCATCCCTTGGAAGCCTTCTCATAGCTGATTTGTATTTTCTGAATTAGGGAGCTGGGAGTACCCACCCTGGGGCTGGCAGGCAGCCTGGCAGGAAGCTGGACAGACTGGCCTGCCGGCCAATCTTGTTGCTTTTTATAGAGCTTTTTGGTGAAATCAGCACATTTCCACGCAATCGGTGCTTTGCAGTGCAAAATTGTTGTGTTTGGGAGGTTTTTGGGCGGCTCTGGTTTTAGACTGCAGCTTGTGACTTTGGGAAATGGTTGACTAATTTTAATAATTACTAGAGATGATTCTGTGAGAAGAGAGGAGGTGTTTCTATGGAAGAAAATCCTCTTGGAAGGATGTTCTTTAGCTGGTGTGAAGGATTGCCTGATGCATAACACTGAGTTGGCTGGCAGCGACCTTACACTCCCCATCCACAGCTCTTGCATGACCACTCTTTCTGATCAAATTGCTGCCCAGCGTTTTTTCTTAGAATGGGGGAAATCCAAACCATGTAGGACCTGGAGCTTCCTCCCACCTTATTTGGTAGGGCAGAGTAAGAGCAGTCAGTGGAGAAACACAACCTGGGAGAAGCAGCAGAAGCCTTTGGGTCTGGAGGGACAGTGTGTGGCTGCAATCCATCTGCACCGCCGTGCCTGGTGCTCTTGTCAGGAGTCATGGGACTCTGGCCTTTGGGTCATGGAATTGCTGGGAGGAAGCCAACTTGCATTCCCAAGGTTGAATGTTGAATGATGTTGGCATTTTCTGGACTTCTTCAGCATCTACTGTAAGACCCCTCAAACCCACTGGCACAGCAGAACATCCATCCAGCACTTCAGACAGGTCAGGCTGATCTTGAGTGTATTTTCTCTCTTAATTCTCTTCAATAAATGAATCTGCCTCCTTGGAAGGTTCTTTAGATTATGAAGCATTTTGAGGCTCTGAGTTTACAATCAATCACAAATTAGCAGTTCCTTAAAAGTCTTGTCAAGTAAAAGTGGTCTTTGCTTAAATTGTTGCTGATATTTCTGAGTAAACATGAATGTGACCTGGATTCCCAGAAGCAGCTCATATTGTGGCCTTTGAGTATTCCTTAGAATGGGTCTGATGTTTACACAGACATAAATAATCATCTGGATAATTTTGCTGAGCCGCTCTTAAATGGAGTGCCATCCATCAGGGAAGGATATATTTGAAAGTGCGAAAAGATTTAAGATGTTTGGGTTTTGTTGTTGAGTGTTAGAGCTCCAATATTTGCACAGTTGCTGTGTGAAAGCTGAGTGTGTAAATCCCACTGGAGGAGAACTCAGATGATAACCCAGAGCACCACTAAAAAAATGAACAGGAAAACTCTCCTATTGTGTAATTAGTTTGAATAGGTTTGGTGGTTCTTGTGTACGTGGAATGTAACTTCACAGGATCCCATCCAGGTACACAAAACATAAGTAGTTCCTCAGAAATCAAAGATTTAATCTTATAAAACTTTCATGGTAGAAAAGTGTGGCCTTTGTTTTCAGAGGCTAAGCTGATTAAGCAGGCATGTAATATTGACTCGATTTCTTAGTCTGGCTTTGGGTGTGAAAAGTTTCTCTACTGAAATGAAACATGCCTCTTTTTAAAAAAATATATTCATCTTCTTCCCCAAAAAAGTGTGTGCCATGAGCTCCTGCCTTAGCAAACAGTGGGAGTCTTTTAACTCTCTTTGTGCTTTCTGTTTTCTCCCTGTACTCTGTTCCAGTGCTCAAGGTGCACAGGGAAATTGAGGTCTCATAACATGGGTGTTGTTAAATAAAACTACACTGAGATTCAGGAGTTCAGAGCCTGCAGGAGTCAACTCTGCAAACTGGTTTTTTCCATACCTAAGAAGCGTGAGTCAGATTTTGCTAAATGAGTCAAACCTGTCTGATTCTTTTGAAGGCACTCTAATGGATGTAGAAATTAGACCAGTATTATTACTGTGCACAGAAATGGCTTCTGAAGCTGATTTGGTTTGCAGTGTCCCTGTGAGTGCCAGGGGGGACAGGGTGGACAGAGGTGATGGGGCAGGGTGGCAGCTCAGGTTTGCCTGGGTGCCCAGGCGGGGCAGGGAATCCTCCTCAGCGCGGAGAGTGGACGCAGGTTCCCTTTAGTTCATTGCTCCCATGGGAGTCATCCAGGGCCTGAGAGAGGGTTAATGTGAGTGTGCTCATCCTGGGTGATGCTGCTCAGCTGTGCCTTCCTCCTGACAGCCCCAAGGACACGAGGATGAGCATTGTCCCTGGGATTGAAAAGAACTGTGGCAAAACCCTACTCTGCTCATCCCCTGGGAGCCATGTTGGGCTTCCAGACACAACTCTCACAACAAGAGCAATATTCTCCTAATGCCTTCCTGGAAATAAATGCCTTTCCCCATGCTTTGCATTCCTTATGCCAACATTCCTGTGCATAAAGTTGTCCTCCCAGGTCAAGTGTCTGGAGCTGCCACCTTTCACCAGGATGTGACTCCCGCATGGTTTGCTGGCTGTGTCATGCAGGAACACTCCCTTTCCTCGGAAGGAACTACATGACCATTAAACCTCAAGCTGCAGGCACCTTCCAAGTCCCAGTTTCTTCTCCTCTGTTCCCGTGTTTAAACCCTCCCTCTGAGAAATCTCTCTTTGGATTGTGACTTTTTGACCAGGAAATGAATTTGATGGCTCCATTCTCAAGCGTCGCTCTTTGACTGGCCGCAGTCAACAAACATCCTAATATTGTGCTCAGAAAAGTGACTAATCCCTCCTGTGTTGAATGAACTGGTAGACAGGCATGCATTTATTTTCCCTATTCCTGTGTGTAATCAACGTAGAAGGAATTTTTGAAATTGGCTTTTTTTCCGCAGTTTTTTGGTGGGGACCCAGAGGAAATGAGTGATGGAATTCAAATGTAGCAGTTGAAAGATTTCTGCCGTTACTTACTTGTGGTACAAAGATGGGTTGGCAGCATCAGATAAGTGATATGCACAATCCCATGTAGGTCCCTGGATGGTTTTAATTCTTCTGTAACTCAAACCAGCACTGAGTTGTCTTCACTCTCAATGAAGAACGTCATGTTTTTGAAATTTATTGAGTTTAGATCATTCAGATCTTCATTATCTTTTCTAAAAGGTTTTGATTTATAAGATGATGATTGTAGGAAGAGTGGAATTCAGGATTCCAGCAGCAATCCTGTCACTTTTTTTGTTTTTTTTTTTTTCCTCGTTTAATTCTGGCACAGTTTTGTGAAGCACACAATGTTTAAAAGGTGTTCTGTACTTTTTTTACTCTTTTTCTGTCTAGTTCCTGACTTGTTCCATCTCTGTGAGTTTGTGACTCTATTACCTTCCTTCATCTCTAGTCTGCCAGTAATTTCTGAGTTAATTAGCAAGAAGCTGAGAGCAACAGGTTTGAGATTTTGTCATGCTAAGATTTCTTTTTGTGAAGCTCTGTGTTCCAATTGGAGAAAGTATCTTTTGCCTGAGGGAATTCAGAAGTCTGCTTACCTGTCACGCTGACCTGCAAAGCTGTTTCTCTCTCTGATGTTCATGTAAATTTTTATTTCTAAGGAATTTAACAAGATTCACCATCAGCAGTTGCCTGTCTGACAGCTGCTCAAGGATGTAGTTTAAAAGTAAGCCTGTAATTTTTTGGCACCTGTAGCTGAGTAAGATAAACCCAGTCCTGATCCACACCAGTAATCTAGTCACTGTTGTACGGGTGCAGAGTCTCCCGGAAGGTGTTTTGTGTACATGGGCGCTGTATCCTATTCCCTGCAGATGGTTAGGGGTGCTGGAGTGACTCCAGAAAAGACGGGTTTATAATCAGCACTCACTTTTTATTCAGGATTTTGCACCACTTCCTGGACAGTATGAGAAACAGTTACTTGGAGAAAAAGAAATCTCTTTATCTTGTTTGGAATCTTTCTTGGGGTTGCTGCCCCACATGCTGGAGACAGATCCGGCTGTTGTGGTGTACAGGAAAATACTTGAGGATCTGGTGTTTAAAGACTATGAAAAAACACTTCAGGGAGTACCAGTTGTATTTTCAACCACATACATTATTGCTCAGCTCTTTACATGAGGCATGTGCCATGTCTCTTCAGACAGCACAGAGAAATCTGTGTTCAGTGAATCAGTGTGTCATTTTTAAACATAGCAATAAAATCACATTGTACTGAAACACTGGACAGTATCACAAACCCCATGTATAAAATTCACCCAGTTGATTCATATTTTGTTGCTGCAGTGTGTGAAATAGAATTGAGGTTTCTGACCCCTAGGAAAATGAATTGCAATTATGGTGATGATGTCTGCACACATAAAGTCTGCGTTTCACCAAGTGTTTGTCAAAAGGGAGTAGAGTCCTTCAATATTTAAAAGAGGGCATCACATTAAAACTGAGCTCGTACCACAGTGTCTTTTTTCTCTCTCCTCTTTTCCATTTTTGGGTCAGATGATTCAGGTTTTCCTCAGTGCTTTTAACCTTTTGCCATCTGAGTGAGCTGCTCAGGGGACAGCAGAGCTGTGAGGCCATCGCTGAAAAAAATGCCTCTGCTGGGAGAGCTCTGTTTCACTGTCTCACAATGTTTGCTTTTAGTTCTTAGCCCTTTGTTACTCTCTATTTTTCCTCAGCACTCAAGTGGCATCCTGGTAAACATTCCTCTTTACTTATTCTTTCACCTCTAACACTTTCCCCTTCTAGTATAGAAATCCATGTGTGAGATAGAGGGGAAAAAAGGGTTTGTCGCTTGTATAATTTACCAGCTTTTCATGGAAATGTAGATTTAATTGCTGGCAACAGAGCAAAAAACCAGATCATTACTGTTTCTTATTTGTACAAAAATTTCCGTACCTTGCTGGATGTTACATCAGAAAATCATTCTCACATTTTGTTCTCCAAATAATAAAGTGAGTGAACGCTTTAACTTCCTTTATGAAATGCAAGAGAGAATTTCCAGTGCACTTGTGGGCTGTCCTGCCTGTTAATATTTTCAAATAGATTTTAAAACATTCATAGGGGTGTGCGAGTGTACAAGAGTGTGTAGCACAGCAGTGAGTAGCTGGATTATTTGGAGGCAGAGTGGTAGAGATGGCAGAAGTATATTTGAAAATACCCTACAAATAGTTCATGTGGCTTTTGTGAGGTACAGAAATTCTTCACCGAGCAGACCTGAAACAATGATGGTGTTTGAAAAGCAGAGGCTAAATTCTGATTTTAAAATGGCTTTATGTCCTCACGGAGACCAAATATTTTATCTTGTTTTGAACATCATAAATCTGCCAAAGGCAACAGAGTTAGAACAGACCCGCATTGCTGTAAGTGAAAGCTGAATTTGGTCCTTCTTGTTCTGTGCTTTTTAGTCATGTGATAATCTTTCCATAAATCATGTACTTGAAAGGTTTTCTTACTTCCTGCTTTTACCAATCAGATCATGTAAAATGCAGATGAGCCCCGCTTCTGGTTTATTAAGCATAAGCAGAACACCCCCTCTAAATCCCCTTTGGTCACACCAGCCCTGCTTTCCATTTGAAAAGAAGACAGCAAGAATGACAAACTTTGACTAATAAAGCGGAGTTTTTTGGTCTCCTCCCTTTCTGATTCTGACCTGTACTTTGCTTTCGTTATAAAGCAAACGTAGAAATTACCCTGTGGGAGTGGTGAAACTGCAGCAGAGAAACAAAAACTATTTGGATTCATCCGAAAGCTGTTCATTCGCTTGCTCCTCTTTTTATTAACGGCTTGAAGCGTGCAGCCTGTCTTGTTCTGACTACGTGTCTGTCAGCAAGAACAGAGGTAATTCTTCGTGTGTCTCTTTCCTTTTAATAGTGCTTTAATTTTACCAGGAAAGTTATTTATATCTTTGTGATTATCTGTTATTTTAACTGCTTTAAATATGTGCATACAGCTGCCTGATGGGCACACTCTGTCGATCTCGGCGACTCCTTTTCCAGTAACTTTTATGGGTTTTTTTGAGTGAAGAAAAGGCAGGGGTTTAGATTCAGATCCATGTTTTACAGGTGGAAATCCCAGCTCTCTCCACTGGAGGTTGCAAAGCAGCTTCCAGCAGACATCAGCAGCCAAAATTTAGTCTGTAATGGGTTTTTGTTTTAATCATCCACGTCTACCTCGGTGAACAGCTCTTCGTGCTGTTGGTGTTGCCAGAACTTTCATGTTAGGGAAAGTTCATTACTGTGAACTGATGAACAAGTTCTCGTTGCTGTTTGCTCTGGCGGGGTAGGATATTTTTAGAAAGTCATTTCATAAGTGTAGAACTTCCTGATAGTTCTTTGTAAATTCGCTTCAAACTGAAAACGCGGGACTGGCAGCGTTTAAATTCTGAGAGGATCGCTCTCCCGAGGCAGGGGAAGTGTTCCTGGTCCCTGGCTGCGAGTGCAGGTTGTTAGAGTTATGAGACCAGAGGTTTGTTAACGACCAAAGAAAAGTTTGGTTTGGCTGGTGGCTGAAGCAGCACTGGCAAAAAAGCCTCTTAAATATCGCCGAGTAATTTCGTGCTCCTTAACGCCTTTGGAAGGTTTTTTAATGGGGGAAGGAAGGAAGGACAAACGGAAATCCTTTAGATTCTGCTAATACTACGTTAGATAGCCACTTCTGGAGCTATTCCAGAAATCTTACAGGATGTATTTCTGTGTTCTTAACATGAAACATTTCCCTGAGTGTTAATCCTGGAAAGTCTTCAGTCTTCTTGCTCGTGTAGCACCAACAAACGTGGTGACCCTGTGAGTGTGTGTGCAAGGGGAAGTGGTGGCTGTATGAGAAAGGGCAAGATGACAAGTTTAAAGAAAGAAGGACCGGACCCTCTGGTTATGTGCCCTGGTTTTAAAAAAATACTGCCAAGTGCTTAGTGATATGTATAAGTGTGGCTTCTGATGTTTTCATTAATTTTCATGGTTCCAGTACAGGTCAGTTTGTCTCTGAAAATGTAGATTTTCTGAAGTGCTTGGTGAAATCTGTGTTTGTCAGTCCAAGGACTTGGAAGAACAGCAGTCAACTGTATTGAGCAGGGAAAATGTACATCAGAACCCTTAAGTTAAAGGTTAAAATTAGAGTTCTCTGCCTGAGATCTTGGGCATGTGATTGCATTCTTCCGTGTTGCAGTTTCCTATCTGGAAAGTTAGGATTAATAATGCCTACTGGTAGATGTGGTGCTTAGGGACATGGTTTAGTGGTGGACCTGGCAGTGCTGGGTTAATGGTTGACTTAATGATCTTAGAGGGCTTTTCCAACCTTAATGATTCTGTTTCCTGATGTGAAGGAAACTGAATTAATTCATTATTGTTGTTGTCTCAATATAATCTGTAGGAATCAAGAATTGCTACAGTCAGGAATTCTTCCAAGTGACTGTACAGGTTTGACAAACAAGACATGATAAGTTACAATTAATGGTTAAACTCTATTCCTATAGCAGCTCGTGCCAGTACTCTGATTGCTTCTGTTGAGTTGCAAACTGATTAGAACCTAAAATTAGGTTTGTTGAAGAGCAAGAAGAGTTTACATGAAGGGTAGTCGTTACCATCAGCTAAATAAGATTTTATTTAAATTAAAACTGTGCAGTAATACATGGCAGGGGGGTTGGAACTAGATGATCTTGAAGTCCCTTCCAACCTAACACATTCAGTGACCAACCCAAGATGACAAAATTCTCACAAATGGATTTGCTGTCGTGGCAGTTGTGTTCAGTGATTAACTACATGTAGTTTTTCAAAAATTCTTTTTAATCCATATTTCTCCAGACTTAAAAATAACTCAGCTGTTTGAAATTTGGATTTCAGGCTCTTTGCTCAAAAGTTGTGAATGTGCTAACATACGTTTACTGGGTGTAAGAAGCTGACTAAGTAGAAATGCAGTGTACAGTAGGTAAGCAAGGTGATACTGTCTCTTTTTGCTCTATTTCAGCTGGGGATTAAAGTGGTAAATCAGTGAACTGTTTTTAAAATATTTGCATTTCTGCCATCAATTTCCAGGTTGCTAAGGGAGGAAAGGTTGTGCTCATTTATGCTGAAAAGTTGACATGAGGGGAGCAGAGTTTTCCACTCCTTGGCTTGCTGGGTCATGCCTGGGATAGTCTTGGTGTCCCTGTTGTCAGTAAAACAAGGGTAATACATGGCATTGTTCACAGGTTCAGAAATTCTTCAGTGATTCTAAGCCCCTATAAAAACAAGAGCTGGAAACTTCTGCAGTATTTGGTGCCAGTGTTTCTAACCGGCTTTTAGAACCCAAACTTTGCAATGCGTTTGCACCTACATGGCAGCTGAAGAACCTGCCTCTTTCTTGTCCTTTCTTTCAACCCTCTGCTTAACCACAGCACACATCAAAGTAGTACCAAAAATCTGAGCACAGGAATTAATATTTGAAGAGCTTTATCCATAGATGACTTCATGTTTGTTCCAGTCTTCCTTATTTTGAGGTTCTGAAAACGCTTTCGTAACTTTTTCCATTCACATCCTTGCCTTGAATTGAAGCCATGTTGAAAAAAACCAATTTTGCATTCTCTAACAGAAACTTCCGAAATTTACCTCCAGCTTCAGCAACACTTTACTGCTACAGCCCTTTTTATCCTAATCTGCAGAACAGAGCAAATGAAAATAAATAGAAGCTGGCATGTTTCTTCTTGTGCAGTTTTATTGGTGTGCGTGTTTGTTCATTTGTCTCTTCACTTGTAGAATTCCATGATCTTACAAAGTGGTTTGCGGTTTGGTCTGAATTGGTGAGACTTTCCTATTTTTCACATTTCAACCATTTCTGACATTTTCATGCAATAGAAACAATGCAGCCGAGGAGCCACGGTTCTTTTGAAAATAGCCATTAGATACATCGGTGCCATCTCACTGCTTTGAGAAGATTTAAAGAGTATCTTGACGGATTTTTGAGCATATTTTAATGACGAACTTCAGAGGCCCATTCATTTGTATTTCCATGCTCAGTTGTCCGAAGCTTGCTAACAAACAGAGTGACAGATACAGCCCAAAATGTGGATTTTATACACAATAAGGATAAGGATGGCTATAGATGTTGCTGATTTTTATGTGGAATATCTGGGTTCCTGCTTTCAAGGGTTTACCCCTTACCTACAGTCACCCATTACATTGTTTTCATGCTTTGTCTTAAAATGGAGGTGAATTTGGCTGTATCCTAAGCATGGGACTGGGCAGCAGCACACGGAACAGGGTTTGATCAGACCTATGTGACTGCTGGAATGTGGATTTGAGCGTGGTGGCACAGCCACAGCTGTATTTTCTTTCAAAAGCAGCACTATGTGCTGTACACGCTGTAACAACAATAACACTCTGAAGCAAGAGGTCACATTGATCCACACTGGAGTTCACTGGTCCTCAGACTTCAGCTGAGGTCAGTAATGAACTGAAACAACCTTTCCAGCATTTGCTTTTCCTAGTAATGCTGCCAGTGGAGATGCTGGGAACGGCCTCCTGGAGTTTTCAGGGAAACTCATTGTTCACATAAACTCTGAGAAGGAATTTCCCTTCCTTCTTGGCCTGCTAGGTATGCAGTGAACCATACAGTTTGCTTTAGCTACATACCATCTGCATTTTAGTTTTGTGTTGTTTACTGACTTTCCACCCTCCAGAATATCACTGTGTTGTATAGTCCACCTTTGTCAACAGCCTGAGATTTGCTGCTCGTGTTACTGAAGTTGTTGGTCATGGAAAAAATGGAAATCGGTGTAAATTTCATCTGCATTGTGCCTTCAGGAGAATGGGCACGAGTGCTTTGGTTGTTTTGGGGCTACAGTTTGCCTGGGGCATGTGTGGTTACATATTTTGTCCTGATGGAGCTCTGTGCGCCGGGACCTGCGCTCCCAGGAGGACAAGTCCAGGAGGACATGAAGGTGGTTTCTTGCTTGTCTCTCTGAAGAAGATCTACAGCTGATGTACTGCAGGAACAACCCCAGCCCCCAGGATGCCCGTCGTTCTCTGCTTGTTAGAGCTGGAACGCTCTGGGGTGCGCAGTCGGGCCGGTGACGTCCGTGCGCAGACCTCGGGGTGGGGACGCTGCGGTGGCCAAACACCAGAGCAGCCTTGTTGACTCTGGACTCTGGTGGTGGAGGCTTTGTGCAAAGACACGAACTGCTGCGTGCAAGCCCTCGAGGCTCAGGTGCTGCGTTAGAGGAGCGGGGCCACGTTGCTCTGGGATCCAGGCTGGATCTGTGCCTCTCGGAAATGCCATGGCCAAGGCAATAAAACCACCCAAAGATGCCAGGAGCTGGCTTGGCAAAGAATAGTATTGTTATTGATGGTTTTTCATTAACTAGGTTACTCCAGCTTCCTGTTATCAGACATATTTGAGAGTTGACTGTGCTGTATTGTATCAGAGTTCCTTTCTCCTGCTTCATGGTCCAGAAGTTCGGCTTTTCTTTTGAGATAGCATTAAGCTGTTTATTCAGTATCCCTTGTGATCCAAACGTGGCCACATTGTTTTAAGACACAAGTCTTCAGTATCACTGCGGTCACTGTATGAGCTTCTTCAAAGCTGGGTGAGATTGAACAATTGGTTAATGTTCAGTGAGCAAAATTTCCTTTTTCTGTACAGAACTTGCATCCAGCAGCAATGTGATGATAGGGCTGCTTGACCACATTTAGTAAAACAATCTCCTACCAAGAGTTCTTGCTGTTAAATAAATCAAAACATGCTATTTCACTGGGTGACTTATGGAAAATAAAGTAAAAGTTTTATAATTGGAGCCTCTGCAAATGCTGAATAGCACATCACAATGAAATCGTTCAAGTCTCCTTACATAAATTGTTTATATACTGCTAATCCTTTTTTACGATGAAAAGAGCATTCAGGGGGCTTTTAGTATGGGGAATTTGTATAATCTTGTAGTTGCTTACGCATTTGACTTCCACAGTTTGGCTGACAAACCTGTTGGCAGTTTTTAAATCTGAAGCTCCTACCTGAGCCCAGTTGGAAGTTTCTCATGTGGAATACTTCTCAAATCTCCTGTTATAGCTGCAGAATAATCTGGATTACACTGACTCTGCAAAGGACAGAGATTACACAAAATGCATTTTGTTGTCAGTCTTTCCAGAGTGAAATTTCATCCTTCTTGCAGAGCGCAGTACCTTTGTACCCTAAATTCTGCTAATGATCCTTTCCTTTTCACTTGCACACCAAGTCCTAAATCTTCGTTCTTGAATGCTTGCATGTTGAAACCTGGGAGAGACCTTCTGTAACCTTAACCTTTACTTGCCATGGAGAGCAGCCAACACATACCAAAGCACTGGTGGAGAGTTCGGGATGCGATGGCCAACGCGCACTCGCTGTACTGGGAGTGAAATCCCTGGCTCGGCTGAAAAAAATTAACCAAAGAGCTCCAGATCCGTGTCATTTTCTTGTGGAGGAAGACGTGAAGGGGGACTGGTTCTCAAAGGATTAAGTTCTCAAGGTTTTAGAAGACATAAAGCAGATTCGTTCACGTGTGCAGTGCTGTGACCTTTACCATGTTACGTGTACGTGTGTGGGCTGGGGGAGGCTCAAGGAGAGGCTGAGCTGAAGTTGGGTGAAAACAGAATTAGGGCTGACCCAAAGTCTGCACTCATGCTCTGGGGAATAGAAGGACGTGCTGGGAGCAGCGCGGTTGGGTGGAAGAACACGGTCAAATTTTCCCTCAAGCCCTCAAATACGGATAGTAAATGAGAACATACTGTCTCTTCTGGTGACCTTTCTTCGGTACTCTGGTTGCTCCATATCCTTGCTCTTTCCAAAGAGGAAGTCACAGGGAAATAAATAAGTTATCACTGACTGTGCCAGAGTGAATTTGCTTATAGACATGAGCATGAACAGTGTTATGAAATGGAACGAGTTGGGCGTAGGGAATTTTCGGATCCCAAGATGAAAATAATTTCGGAGAAGTATAGACAAGTTTGAAGCATTACCAGTAGAAGTCAAAAGTTGGTAGGTCCGTTTTTTTTTTTTTTTTTTGCTGCCACCCAATTCCCTACCTTTTGGCAGCAGAGAAGGGTTTTGTTTTGTTTTGTTTTTTTCTCCATGAGACTCAAAAAACATGAACAAGCCTGCATGGATTTTTATAACATGATACTCACATAATGGGATCACAGAATAATTTTAAGTTGGAAGGGACTTCATGAGGTCTCCAGTCCAACCTCCTACTCAGAGCAGGATAAGCTTTCTCTGGAATTTACCTGGTAATGTTGTTGCAGATAAAATTTTAGAAGTAGCTGTGATTATTTAGTCTTTGTCGTGAAAAAGTATTATCTGGCAGAATAAAGGCCAGTGGTCAGTGCTGTGGGAAGAAAATAATTAATTTCCAAAAAGCAGGTGTTTTTGGGAGATGGAGGCAAAGAGGATAAAGAGAAGATCAGACACAGCAATAATGAACTTATTTTAACCGATCATCCCTGTACTGATTTTCAACAATTACCAAATATGTGTTTAACTAATCTGTGAGTGATGTCAGTATTGGGACCCCTTGCCCCATCTTTATCCTTAAATCCAGCCTTGGACCCTGCTCTGGTGCAGGATTTGTGCAGGGGGATGGCTGCAAACAGAGGTGGCGTTGGTGTGGAATTGGGAGAGTGTGAATGGCAGGAGGACACCTGAGTTCCGCTGTTTCAGCAGAGCTGTGTTTCATACTGGACTCAACTGGACTGCACTGGAATTTCTAGAAGAACTAGAGATCTCCTGATAGGTCCTTATCTAGCAAAGTGCTTTATGCATGTCAGTAATCCACATGAAATCAGCACCTTGTGCACTGAGGCCTTGATTTTTAGTAACAGTTCCTTCTGAAATTCTTCCGTGAACTGAAAGAACAACAATAAAATAATTATCAAAATTTTATACATATTTTAAAAAATGGGATTTCCTGACTTCATAATTAGACATAGTGGATTGACTTCAGAGTCTGAGTATTCCTAGTGAAGACCAGTGACCATTACTGCTGATTTTAAATGATATTTGAAGTGAAAACAGTGTGACACAAATGTTGGACCGGGAAAGAAGTGGAAGGCTGGGGATTTTTTGGTAACTAATAGAGCTAAGGAGAGAGTTAATTCCTGGGTACCAGCTGAGGCCAGTGGAGTGACGTGGGTACAGGTACCGAGGGGTAGAATTACATGACAAATCTTAGAAATATCCAGCACATTTGGAAGAAGAGGAGTTCAGATAAGGCCCTTTGAAAAGCAGGAAGTTGTGCTTGTTAAAATCAGTCCTTGCTGTGAGCTGCAGGTCTCGGCACTGCCTGGCACTATGGCTCGTCCAAGGAATATCTTGGCACGAGCTGGGCTTGACCAGGAAATTATTTTCTCTGGAGCTTAGTGTTGAGGGGAAGCAGCTTCGCTTCTCTTTGAAGGCACGTCTGGGGAAGGTGTATCACAAATGGCTCTGCCTGAGCAAGTTGATAAAAACGTGTCTGGGTGACAATAAATGTTTTCAGCTTTGTCCTGAGCAGCCACTTCCTTTGAAGTTCTGTAGTTCCATTATATGATGTTTGCAGTGCTGGGAGAAGTACCTCAAACACATTTACAAGGCAACTTCTGTGTTACAGAAAGCTCCCAGAAGGTGAGACACAAATCTTTATATAAAAATAAGGACCCTACTCCCCAAAGTGGATTTACCAGATAAAAATCTCATTTATCCCAGTGGGTTTAGTCCATGTTCTCCTGTGCAACCTCAGTCATTTCCCAATTTCAGTAAAATCTCTGTCCCTCCTAATTCAGGTTCAACCTGCAGAGGAATTTTGCTTCTCTTTCCATCAACCCATCACTGGAAAGGAAAGACAGAGAGTATCTAAAACTGAATTATGACTTAGTTGTCAGGGCAAATGGAGGTAAAAGGGGGCATCTGAGAGAATGTAAGGTTTTAATCCTACACTAATTGTAGTGGTAGTGAGTAAAATTGTTCTGTAAAGGTTTCATTAAATAATATTCTCAGATGTTGGTTTAAGTTGGGCCTCTAATGTGTAGGAAAACTTGACTGGGGCATGAACAGTGGAGAAGAGACTTGTGGTGTCTGAGTCTTTCATAGCCAGCAGAAATGCACAGGGTTTTGGTAGCAGCTTTTTTCTTTCTTTTTTCCATTTAATTGCATCTCTTGCTCTGGGAAATGTGTCCTGTCATGGAGTTCCATCTGGAGGACAGTGTGCTTTACATCTGCTTAAGGTTCCAGCGTGCTCTACTTCAGATCTTCCCCGGACAGGAGATTACAGCAGCTTATATCCCTGTTATTTGGCACACAGATGGAGCAGGAATGGGGTGGATAAAGGCAGTGTGGAAGCAGGAACCTGTTTCTAACCTGTAACAGAGCTACTGAAATTGTGATGGGTAATAGCAATGCAGTGTTGTTAACAAAATGTTCTTCAGTTAAAAGGCAAATACCCTTTCAGACCTCCACTTCTGCCCAGGGAAACAGCTGTTGCCATTAACAGAGGGATGCTGGGGCACAGTTTATAGGAATCTTATGCAACCTCAAAGTAAATGTTCAAACTGGTTGTAGCAGCCGTGACTGGATCAGGTGGGAGGCCAGGACTCAGGTGATGTGGAGCCTGCTTTTATCTTGGAGAGTCATCCTGTTATTTCAGCTTTCTGAAATTTCTGAACTTTCTATTTCCACTTACTTTCTCTGTGCATTAGCCTCCTGATCTTTGCAAAGTAAATTGAAAGGTTTCAGGCTATCAGTGTAATTGAGGAAAAACACGTGGATGCAGGGATGGGAAAGGCGGGTTTGGCCCAGCTCTGTGTTGCTCATCAATACAAGGATTGCATGAAAGATCACTCTCAGATACAACTGGTGCTGAAGAATCCACTGAATCCTTGCGGCTGTTTGGGGTGGGAATAAAACACAAATGATTTTTTAAAAAAAATTCTAAGGGGAGATTTGCCAGAGATTTCACAGAATTAAATAAAGACTTCACTTTCTCCGGGGTTCCTGCAGAGGGAGATTGGGTATAGCCATAGCTGTCAGCCATGGGAATGCTAAATGAGAACTGCAGGTAGGTAGATGGATAAACAGGGACAGAGCTGTAATTACTGCCTGCTGTTTGGAAAGCACCCTGGTGCTCTCCAGGCCTCCCAGTGCAGCCCTGCGATGCCAACCCACTGCAGAGGAGCCACAGCTGGGTGCCAGCGATTCATATCCATTTTGTGGAGTGGCTTTGAGATCTGCAGGTGATAGAGCTGTTGAGTGTTGTTATGAATGATTCAGAGCTTCTGGCTCCTGTTTCCATACATGGATCATCAGGCTGTCTTTCTCTGCCATTTTAAAATAATTGTCTGAATGACCTGAATATCTTCGAAGTAGCTTGAATTTGCGCTCGGGCGCTGGCTTCAGAAGTGAAGTCTTTCATCTGATACACTTAGTGTTAATTTTGCTTCTTTAATGGCATTCTCTTTACCCAAATTTACATGATTCAGCTTGCAGTCTGTTGGAGGTGATGTTCTCTCCCAGTGATAAATTTGCCTGAGCATCTCCCAGTATGTGTTGGGAGACACGTAGGTAGCTGTGTGTGTGCCATCCGCTTCCACGGGCACACCAACAATGAGGGGTTTGTTTGGTTGTTGCCCGAACAATACTTGGGAAAAGCTCGTGTCCCGCCTGGCTGTCACTTCTGTTGTTGTACTTTGCTCTTGGTGACATCATTTGGTGGCAGCTAAATGAAGTTTATTAATTGTTTGATGCTCTTTGACCGAGGATGTTGACTTACCCTGGCAGCCAGGCAGGTTTTCCAGAAGAAGCTGCTAATCTACCATAATGCAGTAATTCAGTTACAGGGGTTGGTGAGAGTGGAGTTGGGTCTGTTTTTGTGGATGGCAGATAAAGAAAAAGAGAACTGAAAAGCTGGAGAGAGACTTCTGACAAGGGCATGTATTGAAAAGGGGAATGGCTTTAAACTGACAGAGGGCAGGGTTAGATTAGCTATTAGGAAGAGATTCTTTACTATGAGGCTGGTGAGGCCCTGGCAGAGGTCGCCCAGAGAAGCATGTTGCTCCCCCATCCCTGGAAGTGTTCAAAGTAAGGTTGGACAGGGCTTGATCAACCTGGGATAGGGGAAGGTGTCCCTGCCCATGGCAGGGGGTTGGAATGAGGTGAGCTTTAAGTTCCCTTTCAACCCAAACCATTCTGTGATTGTCTGAATTACTTGTACAGAATGCAGAATTTCTGATTCTGCACCAGCAAGAGAGAGCTCGGAAATGACAAACTGCTGTGTTCCCGGAGAGTGTGGGGCCTCAGAGGTCACTCCTGGCATGGGGAGCTCGGACAGACTGCAGAGGGCATGGCCAGGCCGGTGCCACCTCCCCGGGACAGGCGCTCAAGCACTGAGAGCTTGCGTCACTTCCGCAGAAGTGATCCCTGTGGTCTCTCCAGTTTCTTCAGAAAGCTGTTTATATACGTGTGGTTGTCTGCTGAGGAGGAGAGCAGCAAGGGCAGCGAGGTTAAGGAAATGCTGATGCTCATCCCCCTTACGCTGAGAACAAGGCTAGATGGCCAGGGAGTTTCCAGATAAGATACATCAAATGCAGCCCTGCTGCTGAGGCCAGAGCAATGTCATGAGTTTCAGCTCTGCTCATTAATAGCCACGTCCTTGTGACTGTCCATGAGATCCATCCTCTTCGCAGTCAGCTTTTCCATACAAGGGGGACTCAGCTCTTGATGCTGTACTAGAGAAAAAACAGCCTTATCTTCCTCCCAAGACCTCCTTCCCTGACTGTGTCCTCTCCAAAAATTAAATCTGAGGCAATAAACATAATGTGTGTGACATTGAGGTGGAGACTGAGTGGTGTAAAATACAGTTCAGAGCTAGCAGTGCACTTTGACCATCTTGCCCTTAAACATAAGATTATTCCTCCTTCCTCATTAAACATCCTTTTACTAACGTAAAAGGGTATTGCGTGGTGAAATCCACTGTTTGCTCTTTAGGTTACTGTGTCTGCTGTCAAATTAATTCTTTTAAGAGGGAAATGGATCAGTTACTTTAACACTGCCCAAAGCTCTTTGTCCATCTCTATGCACTGGGCCAGCACTGCAAAATTTCGTTTGAAAATTTGAGGAAGAAAATTCTTGGAACAAAAACTCTTAAGGGGCACCATTCTCACTCGTGGTTTTCCATTTAAATAAGTACATAAAAGTTTATGCTACAAATCCTTATCTAAAAGTTCCCTTTTTTTTACAGTAGCTTGAAGCGGCATTTGAGAATTGGTATCACTGTAACTCATCTGACAGGGCTGTGACGTTCCTGGCTTCCCTTCTGAGAGAGAAAACATCCCAAGTAACTGCCTGGAATAAGTCAGCTGAATCATGTCATGCAAGTGACAGTTTCTTTGCGCTGACTTTAAAGGAGTTCCCTGTGACTAACCCAGATATCAACATCTGTGCTGCAGGTATTTAAACAGAAGTGAGAATAATCCCAGTCATGAAGTATTTTCCTTGCTTTCAGTTGGGATGCAGTGTACTGAGTGTTTCATTGCCTTAGGAGGAAAATCTGAACCAGAATTCCAAGGATTTTCTTTTATAGATGATCTACCTTTCTTTTCCCCCCCAAAATTTTGCAGTGGGGTTTGTAGTTACGCTGAGGAATTTACCTGTCTGTTGGAGTACTTGTGGTTTTCATTTAAAAGCAGTCAAGACACCATGATATATTCCTACTTGCACGAGGTTCAGAATCATCCACCATTAGAGAGAGGGATGATTAGAGAGACAGGGTTGCATCCAAGGTTCAGGCCCAAGGGGACTGGAAAGATTCAGATGAAATTATTGCATCATTATGTTTCAAACTGAATTCTCTCGAGTTGTTTGTCCATTGAAATTAGAGGCCTTGCTGGAATATTTCTGCAGGATGCTCCAGCCACATGTTGATGTCTACAGACTTGCTGGCAGAGCCTGCAGACATCGACACAGAAATGTACTCTGGCGTGTTTTGAGGAGTATTTGCCCAGCAGGTCCATACTGTGTAAACAGGAGCATGTAAATACACAAAATAGCGCCAAACTGATGGATCAGGAAAGAGCAGAATCCCCAAAGAGCAGTGTAGGATGGATGGTGCTACGGCAGAGCTTTCTTGTGCTGCCTCAGGAGTGTATTTTGGTCCTTCAGCAAGGGTGATGGTGGTGACGGTACTAGAGAGCTAAATCCTAAATATGGAAACTTCCCCCCCCCCCCCTTGCAGTTTTGGGCTGAGCTGTTCTTTCTTGGGAGAAGGAAGATGGTATTTCTTCTTCCACCCAGACAAGACGCACTCTTTGCCATTGCCCTTGGGGTCTATCAACAACATCTCTCTCTTTCTCCAGCTCAAATTGACAGGATTTTTTTTCCATTGACACAAATACCTGTTCCAAGGACTGAGTCAGATGTTGAAGTGCTCATAGTAAATTGTTAATCCCCGTCTATTGAAGTTGCCCACGGAGGGAATGTGGGGTGCAATGCCATGACAAGTACCAGCTCCGAGCGCCCGCGATCGTTACAGTGGTGCTGAACCAACTTGTTCTTCTTTGAGGGAATGTTACTTGCTTGGTTGGAATGTTGGTACATGCTTGTGCTAATGCACTTTCTAAGTGGGTTGAGTTAAATTAAGGAACTGGCAGCAAGAACGAGCCAGAAGCCTTAAGGAAGTGGTGCTGCCAGGCTCTGGCATCCCTGCCAAGGCCAGTACGCCGGGGCACATCTAGGTACACTCCAAAACCTGTCCTGCACAAGAGGTGACTTGCCCATGAGGCTGTGTGTTTGCTTATCTGTCGTGGAGGTCTGTGGGGCAGGAAGTGCTTGACACTTCTGGAAAAGACACATCTTGCATGGGATGCTGTGGGTTGGCTAAATCTTCCCCTGTTGTTTGGTGGTGCCCTGAACGTCTCCCTCCCATCAGTTCATGCCAGTGATGCGTTGGAGAGGTTGGGGATGGTTTTTGGTCTGTTGAGCTCTCAGGGGCGTGCAGAGAGCAGAGCATTGCTCAGCCCACGGTGCAGTGTGGCGTGCATCCAGAGGCTCAACTCTCAACCCTCCTTTGCCATTTTCCTCTTGTCTCAGCTCCCTCTGGCACACACATTCAGATACTCTCCCAAGACATGAAGAGATTTACCAAGGCCACACCAAGATGAAAGCTGGAAGTGCTGGAGCTCAGCTCTCCACAGCAGTCCCTCCCTCAGCTCGCTGGCAGACTCTGCCTTTGCATGCAGGCACATTTTTCCATGCCATTGTCCGCCTGTCCCAGTTCTTTGGCTCCTGAGATATCATTTTACCTGTACTTTTCCATCCCAGGAGAGGATAAACATGGTGTGATGCCGAGCAGAGACTTGTGATTTCACTGAGATGCCAAGAGTTTCAAACGTGCCATCTAGTGGTACGAGCTTGGAGCACTCAAAGGAAATCCCCCCAAAAATCCACCCTCCTCCAAATGCTCGTTATTTCTGAAGTGTTCCCATGTTTGGGGCAGAAAATGAGTGTTCATGGCCCTAGATGCCCTGTTGGGTTTTCTTAGTGTTGGGGAACTGAGCTGTTCAAGGATTTCTTAATCAGAAGAAGGGGACAGGGAGTTTTTTAGTCTGTTATTTAAAGCGTATGCTAAGAAATCTGTACCTTCATACCAAGAAAACACAGTTCATGCTGCTGTTCCCTCCCACTGGAGGAGCTGAATCAACTTTTCAAACAAAATAAATCTTAAATTAAAACCCCCTTTGTTGGGGAGGAGGGAAGAGGGGGGTAACAGTAATGTGCTTGTCTGTATCCATGCAACAATTCATTATCAGCGCCCTGTCATGAGATGCCCTGTGTTTGTGGATCAGTACTAGGACATATTCCACCCCAGCTCATAACCTGAAGTACTTCCAGCTTCCTCCCAGCTAAAGCAGGGAGCACCAAAATTGCAAAAGGCTCCAAAAAAAAAAAAATCTCTCTAAAATCTTGCATTCATCACCAAGATAAGAATAGGCCTTACAATGAGGAGTGTTAAAAGGCATGAGGTTTGTACCACAATTTGGCATGTTCATGCGGTGAATTACAGCCTGAATTAAATCTGTCTTGGGTGTTTGTCTTTGCTGTTATCTTCAGTTCAGGCTCTGGCACAGAATTAAAGTTGCTCAGGTTGATGTTTATGTGTGCTTGCTGTTCCCAGGATTTTTACCTAGAGGTCATCGTGTCCTTTTCTCTCATTACCAAGAAACTTGCTCGCTGTTTGCACTGGATTATGTGATCCATCTGTTGTAGCTACCAGAGTAAGTCAGGAGAGCAATTCCATCCTGCCTCGCCTGCCCCTCACGTCATCCTTTCCATGCCAGGGTCAGAATTCAGCCATTCCTGTCAGCTTCTACAGCTCCAGAATGTATTTGTGAACATGGCTTGCGTGCAAGCCCATGAAATGAAATCTAAAAAACTGCCAACCGTGGAATTGCAGACATAAAATAATACAGCGGATGCCTGTAGAATGAATAGGAAGAGTTGAGCATCTACGAATTGCCAGCAAGTGAAGTGGGAAGAAAAAGGTGCGGCAGTATTAAGTGGTGTCCTGACTTGGGGTCTGCTTAAACAGCTTGGATAAAACACAGAAAGAGAATTAAGAAAAGAAATCAAAACCTCGACTTCCAAGTGCCCAGAGAAGTCCTTTTCACTGTAGGGTAAGGGTCAAGCTGTGCTTGCATATTGTCTCTTTCTAAATCTTCTATGATTTGGGAGCAATGGCGTGTTTCAGAAGGAGGGGTGAGAGGTCACTACTCAGCTCATAAGTGTGTAGTATCAAAATTACAGCACAGTGCCAGGCTGTGGGCTTAGGAGGAAAAAACGGAATACAAGTCTCCCACGTCCCAGGGAAGAGACTTTGCAATGGGAGGATGCAGAAGGGTGAGTAGCATTTCTTTCCAAAGAAAATTGTAGTCTTGTGCTGTGTGCTGAACCTTAGTGCTGGCTTGTGAACCCCTCTGAAAGGCTGGGCCAAGGTATCTGCAAGGTCAGTCCTGTAATAATTTAATCTTAAGCAAGAGGAGGTTTAGTTTTGATCTGGTTTAGTCCTTGAGCTGCCTCTGTGTGGTAACACAAAATGGGACATGGCCGCAGGGAAAAAGCCTTGGTGCTATCGATGAAGTGCTGTGCAAAGTGCGTGTGCTAATCCAGTGGAGACTGATTTATTTATTTGGATGTAGACACCTAAATGACACTGAGGTGGGTGTTTTCATCTCACTGGCTGTGTCTGTGCTGTCTGTACCACTCAGGGAACTGCGCTCTCCTCGCAGCCCACATCAGGCACGGATGTGTTCTGCCCAAGTAGATTCTCTGCAGCAGCACAGCATGGGGACCACCATAAGATGTTAGTCATAACCTGTCATTTCTGTCAAGTGGGTTTTTTTGTTGGTTTGTTGGGTTTTGGTGGTATTTTTCATTTTAAGGCTTCTGATGCTCATTACCAATTTAGTGGTTTTATTATGAGTACAAGAGCTTGAGTTTTAAGACTTGGTCACATACCCAGCTTTTTGGTCCTAATCACAATTTGAATTTGAGTGATTTGACTCCCTGGTGGTCCTGGGAAGTGTAGATTCTGCTGGAGCAGTGCCAGAAGCCTGCATGGCGACGTGAGAACCAAACCTGGGATGGCCTGACCTGTGTTGCATCCTCGAGGGCTTTTGGAGTGAGCCATCCCTGCAAGCACGCTGGGCTGTGCTCCCTCCTAACAGGCCACAGGGATAATCTAACATGTTTATTCTGCAGCCCACGGTTCAGAAAGCTGCGTTATTTATTAGTCAGAGTGGACGTACCTGGCAGGAAATATTTGTTTGTACTAGTGGGAAGCAGCATTTGACTTTATGACGGCAGTGCAGCTCTTTTATTAGTAAAACTTAATGTGTAACAGAATAATTCCGTTGCACCTACTACTATACTGGCATGATTTTGTACAAAATAAGTTTCTGTTTCCTTGAAGGCCTTATATAAGGCTTAAAACTGGGAATGAATCCAGCGTGTTCGATCACAATAAAGGAGCTGCTTCAGAACAGGCTCTTCTTTGGGAATAGCCGTAAACACGTTTATATATAGGCACTGCTATTATACACAAAACTTGCTGAAGAAATGTTTTGTGAGATCCCGGTGGTTTTACTGTGTGCCATGGGGACTCTGCTCAGGCTAAACCTGTTGTAGGAATTGGGGGGAAGGTTTAAAACACAAGATCATCTCTCAAATCTGTGTCTGCTGACAGGGCTGAGTGTTGAATGGCTCTTTGCTGTAAAAAAAGGCATTTGATAAAAAGGCTCGGAAACTTCGGCTGGCATCCTACATATGCAAATGCAGGTGCTGTCCATGTTATATTTGGATTTCAGGGTTTTTCAGATCCATTTCAAGGCGGTGGGTAGCAGCCTTATGTGGTTTGATGGCTTGCTTTCATCACCCATCCCCAGTTATTATACATGAGATCCACCAGCCCCCTCGCAGCCACAGTGCCTGCAGCTGAGCATCAGCACGGTTTGGAACAATAAGGGGCTGGCATTTGGGAGTTTCTTTCCCTTCTAATTGGGCAGGACCCAGAATTACTCCCTTGCACAGCTCACCCATCAGGCTCCTGTCTTCAACAGGTACATTTCCATCTGAGCAGCACGAGGATGTGGGATCTGGGGAGATTTGTGACCCGTTTACATTCAGCATTGTTGGTTCTGTGCTCCGGTAGAGTTTTGGAGAGATACAGGACAAGACATGGAAAGACTTCTGCCTTTGTGATTGATTTTTAAGGATAATTTGCCATTTTGTTCCTCGCCTCCTTCCTAATGAGCTGAATTGTTAAAATATGTTAATATAAGGAGACACACAAGGAAGGGTGAAGCAATATACTGACACGTTGGATAATTAGATCATCTCCTGCACAGGAAAAAAGTCAAGTACGAAACAGGAACAAGAAACGCTTCCCTCCCCCCCTGTAGAGGCACCAGGTCTGGCTCTCTCTGCATGCAGAAGCAGGTTAGACAATTAGATCTTTAGTATTAATTAATTTTTGTGAAATTCCTGAGGATTCAAAGCAGCGTTTGTAGTAACTGTCTTGTATTTGTGGGTTGTTTTTTTGGGGAGAAGTTGGGAGCCTTGTTTCAGAGGGCTGAATTTGCGTGCTGCGTAATGTGTGATGAAACAAAAAATGTCTGTTGCTGGGACTGAATTTGTGAATGCTGTAAGTGGTTAATCAGGTCTTCCCAGGAAAATACTTGTGAATTTTGTCCTGAATAGGCATTAGATCGAGGGGATTTTGTAAAGAGGCACAGGACATAGTGGCTGCCTTTCTGCTAGTATTTAGTGTTTTGGCAAAGCTGTGCTTTGTATTTCTAATAAGATTTATTTCTTTGAAATAATAGTTCCTTAATATTCATTAAGATCCCAGCCCAGTGTGAACTGATGCCCGCAGGGAGGGCTGTGACAGTACTCCGCCTTTACTCACAGGAGTAAGCCCTCTCCGTGGGTTAAGTTCACTTGTTTGATAAACATAACACTTTGCTTTTGTTCTCTTAATCACTTCCTTCGAAGAGTTAACTTCCTAAGCAGCCACAGATTAGTTCTCTCAGTTGTTTTAATTATTTTTCTTGTCACGCACAGTGAAGGTCTCGTGTTTGTGAAATGTCTTCTTTTATTTTTGTCCCCCCTTCCATGGCAGCCTCAGTGATGCTGGCACTGAGAACCCAGCTGAAACGCGCTCTCCCCGCACTCCTGGCATTCATTTTAATCTTTATTTTAAACCAAATTTCACTTTTTTGAATGGGAGTGCTACAGGACGTAACACTTTCCTTTCAGGGCGATCTGAGTGCTCCAGAATGTTGTATTCCCGTAAGGGGTACGCCAGAGGCTGTAGCAGAGGCTTCCACGTGCTCGCTGCTGAGTAATTTCCTTTTGTATTGCTGACAGGTGACTCAAAGCAGGAGGGAGCAGATGGCCACGTCGTTAGCTGGTGGCCACAGCCTTCCCAGATGAGTTTTGGAATTTCCATCAAAGTCGGGATTAGGCTCAGGATATGCCCGTGGCACAGAGCACCCCAGGGGAGCGTGGAAGAAGAGGAAACCATTCATAGCGACTCATCTTGTGGTTGGGTGAGTCAGGGGTCTGCTGTTGGTGGTCACAAAGGCACGTGGCTGACGACACTGCCTTTGTGTGCTCTGCAGGATGCAGACTGTCTCCAAAAATTAATTCTCCCCGCTTGATTTGTCCAGTGAGTTATTTCCAGAAAGGAGTTACTGTATTTTCTGGAATGACTATTGTGAAATTCTTTCTGTCTCTCTTTTTTTCTTTTTTTTCTTTTTTTTTTTTTTTTTAATACAGTGGGCAAGTTTTCAGCTGGTGATTTATCAACAAAGTATTTTACAGGATCATAGTTAAAGGCTCATCTTAAAAAAAAATTACACCCTGTGCAATAGGGAAAGTAAAAGCATCTCGGTTTCCAAGTGATGAAGGAATAACCGAAAGAGCTGGTTCTTGGAATAGTAGCTCCATTGGCACTGGTTGGTGATTTCCTGTGCATTTGCTGCAAGAATCGCTCTGTGATGTGAGTAGGTGGTACTAAAGGGTTATTACGAAACCAATTTTCAACCAGACGTTTTGAGTCATGGATGGGGAAGAGGGATAGCAGCTCCGGAGCTTTCTCTTTGTTCAAGCAGTGCTCCTGAAATGCACACCCGGGATATTCTGTGCCTGCACGGAACGAGGCACGCCAGGGGACAGGTCTGGGGTCACCTGGAGTGCTCTCCTTCGTGTCGCTCCATCCCAGGCATGGGAGATGGGAGCGTGGGCTGCGAGCCGGCACCGCCTGTGCAAGGTGCACACGGAGCAGTTTTCCCGGCTGCCTTTTCAATTGTAAGTATTTTCTCATGGCTTTTCCCAGACGTGGGAGACAAAATGGAGTTGCGTCAGGACGGATGCCTGTGCCAAAACGAGGTGGTGGTTTGGAGTGGCTTGGTTCTGTTCTGGAAGCAGATGGGCTGCCACTGGCAGGAGACAGTTGGCTTCTCCATCAGAAAAAAAAAAAAAGGGGGTGTTTAAAGGAATTGGTCTGGCTCCTAAACCGAAGGAATTGTTGACCCACTGACTCAGTTCTGAAGCATTAGGGAAGCAGTCTTCCTGTGGTTTCTTTTGTTGGTGGCAGATTCAGAGCCCGGCTGTGAGCTTTCGGGTGCGAGCAGCAGAGGAGAGGCAGTTCTGGTACCTGCTGCTGTGGGATTTACTTGGTGCCAGGGAGGAGCTGAGGTGCTGACGGCTGAGTAACACCTGAACTTCATTTCTGATGCTTCTCTCGATAGTGCATTGGTAAGTTTATGTGCTTATTTTCAGTGCTGAGATGGTATCTTGCTAAATGTGATTGAGAGAAAGCTCTTCAGCAGCTCTTTGAAGAGGTGCTTTCATTTTTTTTTTCACTGGAGCTTTTACAGAAGCACTGGCTGCTCTGCCACAGGTTAGGAGTCTGTGAATGAGGGGAAAACTTTCTTATCAGGGTGACAGAAACAGTTTGAAACTGCTTTTCCCTCCCACCTTTCACCTACAAAACTCTGCTGACATTGGCGCTGAGCAAAGGGGGTGGGCCAGAGCTCCAGTTTTGGGATCACATCATCCCGGAGTCATGGCTAAGCTGTAATTTCCCTGTTACACTGAATGAACAAGGCTCTGGTCTTCCAGAATTTCACATGAAAATCAGATGTTCATCCCTGGAATTAAATCTAATGATACTTTCCCTAAAATATGCCTAGAATAGAAACGATGTTATTTTTAAGTGACTGTGAAAAATGCCATGGAAAAAGATATCAATTAGTGGTTTCTCAAAAAAGCCGAAATCATTAACATACTATTGGCTGGAAGGAATCACGTTGGCTGACAGAGCTGGGTCTGGAGGTTGTGCTCCCTGAATCTGCTGTCGACTCTGTCACTGTATTTGGGAGGAATTCTTTGGAGGGGGGAGCTTCTTGGGCAAGTAATTTATTTTTAGTTGTTGCTGAAATGAGGGCAGTGATATTTAACTTTCCTTCAGTGCTTTACCAGCATTATCCCTGTGTTTTCCATTTAGAGGGGATGCTGATACGGGATACTGTAATTCTTGGATTTGCAGAGCATTGCTTGGGATGCTGAGATTATTAGAAAATGGGAAAAGCAGAACAGTGATTATTGAATTTCTCTTGCTCTGTGACGTGTCTTCTCCAAACAACAGCTGTAGGAATTGTAGGTTCTCCACAAAGGGAGGGATTCACTGCTGCTGTTACTTCCCTGGATGGTGACCCCAGGACACCTTGCCTTCCCAAACCCACTTGTGTTGGCACTTGTAGAGGGCACTCAGGGATATTTTCTCCCTTTTTTCCAAAACAGCCGCAGAGGAGGCAGTCTGTGCACCACACATCCCTGCGGAACAGCAAATAAACCCAGTGGTTTAATGAAAAAAAAAAAAAGAAAAAGGAAGGTTCAGCATTGTGCTGGGTTTCCTTTCCCTTCCTTAAGTGCTTCCTTTGGATCTTGGGAGAAGAGCTCAAGAGCGGGGAGCAGTTGTACCAAAAGGCGTGGGAGGCCGGGTCAGGGAAGAGTCACTTGGTTGTTATGTGGGTGTGAAAAACCTATGAAAAGGAAAGGGTGGAGGAAAATATTTTACTTGAATTAAACAAATAAAGGAGAGCGTTATATGAATTAGATATTCAAAGATAGATTTTTGCCAAGTATTTTGGTGAACTAACTGCGTATCTCCTGAAAATCATTTATTTAACCGTAACCTTATCAGAAAGTTCTCAGGAGAGATTTTTTTTTTTTTTTTTTCAAAAGAGAAAAAAATAATCATTGTTTCCTTATCACTTCAGATGAAAAGAAAGGAAGTTGCAGATTTTTATTGCCACTAAATTGTTAACTGTTAAACCTGAATTGAAGCAGTGGATCAAATTTCCGCAGGACCACAGTGGACCAGTTCCATTTACTTAAAAACCCCAAGCAGGCCCTGTTTGGGGAGAAGGAGTCTTAGATCTTGAGCTCACTGCTGTGTACCCACCTGTGGGACAGGGAAACTGCTGCTCTTGAAAATCACCTGTTTTGGGAAATGGGCTTTTACCTTTGATGCAGTGCACAGGGATGGTTTGCACCCAAAATAATTGAATAAAACATATTTTGAAACTTGAGCTAAGTTGGTCATGCAAGCAGTATCTCCTTTTGTTGGCAGCTTTTAAAATGTCACCTAATATGATTGAAAGAATCTAAATTATATGTTGCAAAGGTGATGTTTTTCCATGCCTTTGGTTATTACCTTGAGCCAAAAAGCAGCACGTGGAGACAGGTGGAATGGCACTTTGTCTCTGAAGGAGAGTATTGTTTATTGCAGTAGCTAATGAAAGTCTGGATTTCTAAAAAAAAAAGACAAACTAACAAAAATTAACAAAGAAAAAGCCTTTATCATAAATAGTAGCTTTTGAAACAGAAGCCATAAATTGCACGTAAGGAAAACACTTAACAGAGTCCAAAATTGGATGCACAGGTGTGTAGTGTGATGTCTTGTACCAACACAGTGCTTGATGTTTTAGGTCTGGGTAGTGTTTTGGTAGTGTTGATTTGTACTGCTATCTGAGGGATTCCCATGTGGAAGTTCACAGGCTGTTGTTTGTTTTGTAAACTTCCTAAGTTTTTTTTATGGCCTGTGGCTATCCAGAGTTTGCAGCTAAAGTTTGCATAGGAAATGGTGAGCTCAAAATTGGACCTGGAAAAGAGGAGTGAGGAGTCTTCCTCTTCCATCACTCTGCTGGAATGGTAATGCCAACACCTTAAAAAATAAGTAATTGAGTCAAATAAAAATGCATGTTTTCCAGCAGTGAGGTATGAATGGAAGCTACTTTTATCAGTGCATTTTCAGGGTAGAGTTGTGTGTGATGATCTCTGGTGTCTTATCCCCTCGCTTCCTTCCCACATCATAAAATAAAAGGATGCTTTGGTTTGGAAGAGACCTTAAAGGGTATCCAATTCCAACCCCTTGCCATGGGCAGGGACACTTCCCACTCGACCAGGTTGCTCCAAGCCCTGCCCAGTCTGCCCTGGAACATTTCCAGGGATGGGGCATCCAGAACTGGGCCGCCTCTAGGCAGTGCTGCTGTGCCCTGCTGGGACTTTGGGGGTTCCCTCGCGCAGCAAATGGACACTGACAGGCAGTTTTCACTTCTCACCAAAGTTTGGGCACCTGAATTGTACCTTTAAGAACCCAAGTGGCTACAGAAATTCCCCATATGGCCTGTTATTACAGGCTCAGGTGAGAGTGTATATGCAGTTTTATTGCCAAAGCAGAAGTGAGTCATAACTGGGAAGATCTCAGCTTTGCTCTTTGATTTACTTTTATCCACCAAGTATAAAAATATTTCCAAGAATACAGGTAGGAATATGCTATTCTCCTGTTAGGGCAGAGCTCTCACTGGCTCTTAGGTGTGTTTACATAGCTCATAGGATGTATTTTTGAAGCTTTAGTATAAAAGGAGCTATGTATACATTTTATCTCATCTTCAGTGCAGTAGGCATGAGCAATTCCTGGAGAAGGGACCAGAATACAGGGCTCTGCCCCTACTCCTGGGAGTCTCTTTCTCATGGAGTCATACTTGCCCTCCAGGGCTTTCTCTTTATGGCTTTGTGAGTTTTGAATTCCTCTGTGAGCTGGCCTGGCTCCAGTGGGAGGGCAGAAAGCAGCCTCAGCCCAAGTTCAGCTTGAAACCTGCTGGTTCAGGGACTTCACAGGAGGTGGGATCTGCAGGGGGGAAAATGCCCAGCCCTGGGAGAAGTGCCCAGCCTCCCAGGTGAGCTCTTAACCACTGGGACACTGTTTGAAGGAGACAGTATTGTCTTCTGTAGACATGGCTTTGGGTTGCAGTGGTGGTTGGATGTTGTTTTGCTGTTGGTGTGTCAGTGTGAGCAGAGGGTACCTGCTCTGCAGGTTTCACATGTGGTTTCAAGCTCAGCTCCTTCCATGGCCATCCCTGATGACCGTGTGTGCCAAACTGAACAGCTCAATTTGCTGAGCTGGTTTGAAAAAGAGATTTTTCTTATGTGTTTCTTTTCTCTAGGGAAGTTCGAGCTCATTTATGCCATGGTGTGGCTGCAGGGCTGCTGGTCCTGATGGGGAGGTGGGAGGAATTCATGGCCAGAAGCAAAGCAGGAGGTGACACTGTCACTTACAGTGACACCTGCATGAAGTTCATCATGTTCAGGAAACCTCACCTCTCCTGTCTGTCCATCTCCGTGGAGCTCGAGGGAGAGCTGATTTAACCTTGCTCTCCAAAACAAGCAATCTGTTGAGCAGTTTCCTGTGTTCCTTTGGCATCTGGATTTTAGGTGTCTGCACTTAACTTAAAGCATCTGTTCAGAGCAGAAGTACCTAAGAAAAGGGGTAATAATACTGTATAGTGACAGAGAGGAGTCCATCCCTTGCTAAAATTTCTGGTTATTGATCATAGAATCAAAGGATGGTTTGGATTGAAAGGAACCTTAAAGATATCTAATTCCAACCCCCCTGCCATGGGCAGGGACATCTTCCCCTATCCCAGGTTGCTCCAAGCCCCATCCAAACTGGCCTTGGACATGTCCAGGGATGGGGCAGCCACAGCTTCTCTGGGCAACCTGTGCCAGGGCCTCACCACCCTCACAGGGAAGAATTTCTTCCCAATACCCAGTCTCAACCTTAAATCTTACTGTTACAGATAAATATGTAGAAATAAACTTTACAGATAGCCTTGATAGGCTCATGGCATTTATCAAACTGGCATTTTTTCAAACAGTGTCACAAATTGTTCTTCTGTTCATACTTTTCACAAAACTTCCCTTTGTCTGTTACTCCACAAATCACATCCTGTCGTAATCAGAGTCGGGGTAGAATATCCATTAGCTGGGGAAAAAAAAAAAGGCAAAATACCCCCAGACCCATCTGTCTGCAGGAGATTTCGGGGCAGCAATAGTTCGGGCAGTCGGCTTCCAGCAGGCACAGCACAGTTCTGTGTGTTGGGAAGGATTATCTTTCTACATGCCTCTGCTTTCTATTCTTCTGCTTTGGAGTTTTTTCTCTTCTGCTGCATTTCTCTCTCCGTTTTCCTGATTGATTCGTACTGCTGTTGCTATAATCCATTTTCCTCATGCAACCCTCTTTAAAACACCAGAGGTGTGCTCGTGCCGTACGTCCTTCTGCGCCGTCTTCTTCCTGCATGTGTGCTTACCTAACAACTTGAAAATAGCAAACAAAGCACATGATCTGAGAAACAAGCTGGTATTTTACCCTCAGGGAAGATTTTCTCAGCGCACAAATCAAGAGTAAATAGTTAAAAATGCTGTATAATATAGATCCAGCCGCGCTAAGGCTCGCTCGCACGTAGGAGCGAAGTTATTTGCATACGTAAATGTTGACACAGTTGAACTCGGCGTTATCAAATCCGCTGTCAAAAGCTGACCCCCGGGCGTTTTGCAAGGAAGATGCTGATTGTCTCTTTAATGACATAAATTCTGTTGTGCCTGTTTAGGAGAGCTCCCCGCAGCCCTGTCATTACTGAGCCCCTGCCAGTCACATCCCTACTGGCATGGCTTTGATGGGGAGTAGCTACAACACTCAGCTACAAGGGCCTCCTTTTAATTGAGCGCTGTGATTATCGCACACCAATCAGACGATTGAGATGCCGCAGAAGTTGGCCAGCACTGTGCTAAGAGCTCCTATGGAATTACAGAATCAGAGATGTTAGAGATGGAAAGTGCATTAGATCATCCAGGCCGTCTTCTTGCCAGTACATGTTTCCTGCTGCGTGGTTTTGGTTTTTTGTTTTTTGGTTTTTTTGTTATCTCTCTGCACTTTATGGATAGAGATACTCTAAGAAGTTGGCCTTCCACTTTGATCCTCTGGAATCTTTCCCAAAAAGTTTGATGGCAAGATTTTTCTTCGCCTAATATGTGCCCTACATTTTTCCATTTCTTTATTTTGTAATATTTCATATTATTTCAGGTCTATGTTCTCATCTTCCAGTAATTCTCTCTGGTGTTAACGGCCCATAAATATGAGTGGAAAAGTATTATGTGCTCTTGAATATTAAGTGTATCACTTATCTTAAGTGCTGCATGTTCAGTTTTTCAGGATTTGGGAGAATTCTACTGATTGAAGATAGGCTTTAAATTGAACTGCTAATATTATAATTTCTCAGACACATATTTTATTATAGTATAAGAGTGGTCTGTTCTGGTGTCATTTGAGAAATTGTTGAAAATTACCTGAAAAGGCCAATTTGAATTGGAAATGGAAATGTTTTTGTATGGAGGAGATAAAATTTAAGTGATTTCAAACTCCATTGTGGCATTTAAACTGGAGAAGCTATGTGTGCAGGCAAGTCTGCAGAGGGCATTGCAGGGAAACCAAAAAAATTAGTTTTCTATTAGTGACAGAATTAGTGGAAGTTGCAGTGTAGTTACTGGAGTCTTCCCCAACCCCCCATCCCAGCTTTCCATTCAAGTTCTTCATAACTATTGTTTCTTTTTATAGTTTTACTTGTTTCTGTGGGATTTGGGGTTTGCTTGTTTGTTGTTTCTTCTTCAGGGCTTGCTCTTCACTACCAGAAGCTTTGGGTGCCTGAGGAGGGTTGTCTCAAAAGTTTTCCTTTGTCTTGACCACTAAGAGCTAGATCAGTATCCCCCTCTTAAAAAAAAAACATTCAGTGGCTATAAAAAGGACAAATGGACTTTTTTTTTGCAGTCACCCCATGAGAGAAAGACAGGGTGGTTGGTGTGAGCTGGCACACGGCCACGCTGGCTTCAGCCAGTCCCTTCAGAGCTGCCCTCTGGTCACGATCCAGCACCTTTACCCCAGTCCTCCGCTCGTTCCTGAAGCATTACCTCTGTTTTTCTTTCCAGAGTATCCCAGAGGTTGAGAGGGTTGGCTTGGAAGCCTCCAGAAATGGGGTTTTGCAGGGTGGGGTGTGCTGGGTGCCTGCTGGAGGCACAGTGCGCACGGACGTGGCAGAGGCAGGGCCAGCACTGCCCAGTCCTTATCCCACCATCCATCCTCACTCTGTCCAAAGAAAGCGTTTGGCTCATCCAGAAGGGATGGCAGGAGAAGATTAGCAGTGATGTGAGTGGAGGGATTGATTTATGGAGCCTCATGGACACGGGGAGCACGGAGCAGTAAGCTGTCTTCCCTCAAACTCTGGGAAGCTGGATGCAGGGCATGGGAATGTCGGCGAGAGAGGCGTGGACAGGTGGGTCTTGGGAGGCAAAGTTCCTCTCCCTGAGTGGATTGGAGGTGTTTGAGGCTCAGGTTGTGTAAGTGAACAGGGAGATGAATGAGGAACGTGTAAATGGGTGGGTTAGGAGTGAGTAAGGGAAAGCGTGAGTGGGCGGGGAACGAGACTGGCAAGTGAGAGAGGAGGTGGCGGGGGGTGAGTGCACGGGGAGGGAGGTAGCAAAAAGTTGGGAGTGTTACGGGCTGGCTCTGTGAGGATACCTGAAATACTGGGAACAGCCTCCCTCCTTGAAACAGGCAGAGGGGATGGAGAGCTGCCACAGACCCTCCTGCTGCTTCCCAGCTGGTTTGGGTGGCACTCTGTGATTTACTCTGCCTGAACTTCACTGTGTCTGGGCATGCAGTAAACAGTAATCCTCACCTTGGTCAGCTGGTTGCACGCTGCTGCTGTTCTTGCAGAAATACGTGAAACCATAATTACACATTTGCAGGTTTTTTTGGCTCTAACCAAGTCACAGACTGAGACTTTTAGTCTGTCTAGTTCATTGCAGTTTGTAGTGGTCATTCCCAGGAGCTGAAACGACCTGAGAGCTGCAGGGGGAAGGAGTTACCTGACTCATAAAAGGTGTGAGGATGAGGGATATGCTGGAATTACAAACCTGCAATGCCTCAGCATAAAGACAGCTCCCAAATTTGAAGTTCCTTTGATTTTAACGAATGAGATGGGAAAGTAAAGTAATTTCAAATCATTTTCAGACCCTGCCTAACAAGGCTTTTATTAGAATCTTTTACTATAAGTGCTGTAAAGGTTGGATGTAGTTCATTGTGACTAATCTGTACCTGGTTTTAATTACTGTGGCAGAGTTACAGCCCCAGCTGTGACCTCTCTGTAGTCAGGTGCAGTCAGGCTGTTGTCCAAGGTAAGGTCTCTGCTGTCCTGTTAAGTTATATTAAGTTGTACACAGTACATTCTCAATATTTATTGTAACAGAGCAAATCCTTTTTGAAGCCCAGAGGTGAGTGACTGCAGGAAGTGACAGATCTTCTTTTAGCTGCCAAAAAGGTATTTACTAAGGAATAACTTCATTGCAGTGTTCTGAAAACACCAGTCCCTGCAGGTTTTCATCAGTAGCCAGATAAGATGCCTCACCACCCTCACAGTAAAGAATATCTCCCTAATATCCCATCTAACCCTGCCCTCTGGCAAAGTGAAGCCATTCCCCCTTCTCTCACTCCAGGCCCTTGTCCAAGGTCCCTCTCCTCTCCAGCTCTCTTGGAGCCCCTTTAGGCACTGGAAGGGGCTTTGTGGTCTCCCTGGAACCTTCTCCAGGCTGATCAACGCCAACTCTCTCGGCCATTCCTTGTAGCAGATGTGCTCCAGACTTTGAAGCATTTTAGTGGAGTCTTCCTCATCTGGAACATGGTCACCTGTTGAAAAGTAAATTTCCTACAAAGCTTGGAACTGCAGCCAAGACAGCTTGTACAGTAGTCAGTGTTTACTCATTTTTTTAATCCTAGACAAATCCAGAAACAATTTGCTGTACTTAAGCAGATGCTTCTTACCATTAAAACAGCCCAAATCTCTTGCTGGTGTTCAAATGCTGTAGTAACTGTGCAAAATACAATCCAGAGGAACGTGGGGGTTTGTTTAATACAAGCCTGTTGGGTTGTAGATCTGTCAAAGCCCCAAATTTGCATTCCTTACATAAGCAGTGATCCTGGTGGTATTTACACGTGCTTGAGGAACTGCAGGAACTGAACTGCTTTGTCAAAAAACTCTGCTCCCAGTTGCCACCCGTGGATCTGCATGGACACAGTTAAATTATTTACAGTGGCAGGCCTAACTAGAAGTTTGTTTATTGTTCTGCTTGATGTGAAAACGTATCACAACAATCATAAGAGCAGCGTGAGACTTCTGTGGAAGTGTGGACAGAGTCTGAGTACACACAGGAACGAGAACCTTGAAGTTCTCTTCTGGTTAATTAGTAGTTTGTTTTTGTCAGTGACAGGGTTGCGCAGCATTTCCAATAAGCCTGCTTTATCTTTGGCCATTTTTTTCCATATGGGTGTGTTCTTCCTTTTCATTATGTTGTTTTTCTGTCCTTTTTTTTTTTTCTTTTTCTAACTCAGCCAGTCCTTTCATTTTAAGGATAAACGAGCTGCTTGCTGAGCAGAAAAACCAAAGTTTTATAAACACTGCAGTTCTGATCCGTGTAATCCTTTATTACCTGTAGGGGCAGGTGCAGGAAGCTACTGCAGGAGTGGAGGTTAACTGACTTTTCCAGGGCTTGGGTTACATAAGGGATCAGTGTGTTTCAGACACTACAGAGAAAGTTGGGAACAACTCGGTTGAAAGGTGCATTGATGAGAAATAAAACCCTTTGGTTTGGCTTGTTTCACTTCATTCTGCCCCAGAGAGTTCTGAGCCTTTCAGCTCCTGTTTTAAACACCACACTAAGTTACAGGATCACAGAATGGTTTGGGTTGGAAGGGACCTCAAAGATCCTCTTGTTCAACCCCCTGCCTCGGACAGGGACACCTTCCACTAGACCAGGTTGCTCCAAGCCGCATCCAGCCTGTCCTTGAACGCTTCAGGGATGGGGCAGCTTCTCTGGGCAACCTGTGCCAGGGCCTCTGCCTCACTACCCTTACAGTGAAGAATTTCCTCCAGTATCCTGTCTAACGCTGTCCTCTCCTTGGGGAGCCATTCCCTGTGTCCTGTCACTCCATGTCCTTTGGAGATGTCCAAAGTCCATCTCCAGCTCTCATAGAGCTCCTTTAGGTGGGAGAAGGGTGTTACAAGGTCTCCCCAAAGTCCCTGCATATTATCTTAAATTTGTTTCCTGCTGTTGTAAAATAGATTTTATTACTGGAGATTCTTATCTTCTAATGCTTTCATTAACCCAGAGTTTTTCTGTTCGTTGCTCAAGAGAAAGTGAAGGGAACCACTCACTTGATCTCAGCAAATGAGAAAGCAGCAGTTCATGGCTGTAGTGGCTGTGTAATGCTGAGGTAATGCCTGTAGGAAAACAACCAGACAGCTTCAAGAAATAAGACTTTTTTTATTATTATTTGTTTGGTTGGGTTTTTTTTAACATGTTGAAACCATTTAAATTGCTGCACAGGGGTAGGGCGAGGAGGGTGGTAAAAGAATACATCACCCATCCCTTGTGATTCTGTGGTTTTGTCTTGAATATTTTTTTTTAATTCCCTGCAATCAACCACGCATTTCAGTTCTGATCGCTGCCCCAAAAACGTGGCTGAATGCAAGATGCCTCATTTGCCTAATATCAAAAATATGTGTGTGTAATAACATTTCTTCTAATGCTTCCCATCTGCAAGATTCATCACACACCTTTGTATTAAAATTCATAGCACCCTTTTACATATTACAGTGCTTTGTGAGGGAGACTGTGCATGGACTTGTTAATTTGCAATTCTGGGCTGAAAAATAGTTCAAAGCAGAGTGTTATTTATTGCCAGAAAGAAGTTTTCACTATTTGTCTGTCGTACTCAGTCTGGTAGAACCAGTACATTCGTGAGAGGCAATTTGTCTGCTTAAAAAGGTTATGGTTCATTTACCAGATGAAATGCTGAGTAACTAACACAAAGTGACGGGTCTGAAGACCTTCCTTCCTCCAGTCCTTCAGGAGATGCCTGGAAGCTTTAAGGTTTTGGTCTAAAATACGTGTAGATCAAATCCTAGTGGTATCATAGCATCTGAATTGCTGTCAAAAATTGTCTCAAAATGGTCCAGCTGTTAAAAGATAATCATAGTAGTGCTATGGATTAGGCTGCATTCCTTATTGAGTAAACTTAATAAAATAGTGTCGAAGAAAAGAGGGATCTGTTGGGATTATAGTATGTAGGAAAGGAGTTTCTGAGCTGCTTGTGTACTTCAGATATATTTAGTGATATGGACTGGTTAATACATCTCCATTTTAAGTGCATAACCATCCTTTTAAGATGTGATTTTCAACGTGCTGGGCAGCAGGAAGCACCTGTGTGCTTAATTCCAGCTTGTGGTGACATCTTCTGGATGCTGAGCACTGGGAAAATTTCACCTGTTATTTGAGCAGTTGATTGAAAGTTGAGTTTTTCCCTGGCATGATCCAGAGTCAGTGTTGTAGTAATAGGACAAACCAGTCCAAATCTGCTGTCTCCCAGGCTTGTTGTCTGAACTGTTAGAAAATCCTTGCTTTTCAAATGGCTTTAAAAACATAATGATGCAAATTTGAACACTCTCTACAATTTGACCTCTATTTATATCAGTGTGTTTGGAAGAAGCCCATCAAATGATTTCCATGCTGTTTTCAGTGTCTCTCCACTTTATTATTCTGAGAAAATTCGATGTATCTGCAGCGTGCTCGATCTGGTTTTCTGATATGCAGATGCACAGCCTCGCCTACCTCGTGGAATCCGTGTAGCAACCGCTCTCACAAACACCGTGACAATGTACAGCCTCCTATCTGAGAACCAAATCAGACTGAAATTGGGACTCGGTCCAAAAAGCAAAATACTGCAATCAATCTACTTACTGTGTCAGCATTCAGCTCCGTTTCTGTTCTGTGCACTGCAGGGAAAGGAAGTGGGAAATGCACGCTAGCATCCAGAAACTGATTCCTGAGTCACGGAGGATGGCGGGCATGGGTGTCAGTAATAGGAGGTGCTTAAAGGTTCCCATTTTTGCAGATGCTATGTGGGCTAAGAGATGTTGCAGGCAATGTTCTGAGCCCGGGTGGCACTCAGGAAGTCACTGCATGACACTTTGGATGCCACGTGACTTCCCTGTTTACACTCAGCCCATGTCTATGAAGTGACAGAGTGACCGGGTCGTGTCACAGCGTCCTTGGTCCTTGGCCTCTCGAGTCACAACCCTTGGTACCAGCGGGGATTTGTGGTGTCAGGCCCTTGGAAGACCATACTTCCAAGTGCTGATGTGTTCAGACTGGGGTGACCTCTTGCCTAAGACTGTGCATTTCCTTCCCTTCTGCCGGCCCCGCTGCTATTCCGGGCTGTGGGCTGGCACCACTCCTCGTCCGGCGGGCATCGCTCCGGGGGCAGGTGGGCTTCCTGCTGCTGGCTCACCCTCCACTCCGCCTGCTTCCCACTTAACCCTCTCATTCCTCGGTCCCTAGGCTTGCCCTTCTGTCCTAAAACCGGCTTAATCTTGGGAAAATCATCCTCCCACGCTCCTGGCAGAGGAGGACCCGTGTGCCCGATGCTGTTCAGATTGCTCAGGAGCGCATGTTCTGCACAGCAGCAGGATCATTTTGGGGTTGTAACACTAAATCTTTCAAAAGTAATCACACTTCTAGAAGTGATTTAAGCACTCAAGTTTCTGGGTGAAATTGCCAAGGTTTAATCTGCAGCCTAAAGCTCTGCTGGTAAATCTGATCTAGCAGTTCTGCCTGCATTTGGGGGGAGACACAGATAGCAAAACACCTGCCCTGATAAAGAGCAGTGAGACCTTCAGTGTCCACAGCAAAAATAAAAATATTTTAAAGGGTTTATAAAATTATTATTGCACTGTAGATGTGCAGCAGAATACATGGATGGGGTTTGGCTCTCATATAATTTTTTTTTTAATAGTAAATTGGGATGCAAAGGAACTTAATGCAGCTGGAGCTCTCCGCTGAAGAAAATCATTAGATCCAGCGCCAGGAACTTTTTATGACTGTGATTACAGCTTGTTGCTTGCACTTCCCATATAACTTTCAGGGTCATGAGCGCTTTTATTTATCCATTAAGCTTTTTTCTGGTAAATTAAAATTTTTGGTTATGTTTTCCCATGGCTATCTAGTAAGTACTGAGTTTCTTTTAGAGAAGCAGGGGACAATATGTATTTTGAGCCTAAATACTACAGCACCCAAGAAAATAGGGTTTCTGTTCTTAATTGCCAGTTTCTTTCTGTCTTTTATCGTGTCTTGGTTTAAAAAAAAAAATCAACAAGCCCATTGTGATGCTTTTGATTAGGCTTCAACAGAGATAATAAAAGTGTAGTGTCCCTTTGTGAAAGGAGTTTTTAATTATTGTTAATTGTACTTGCCAGCTTCATTTCTGAAGGGAAACGGAGGTGACCTCATCCTGAAAGTTGTCAGTCTCATGCTGGTGTCATTCACCGCCTGGAAAAGAGGTTGGGGTTTTGTTCCTTGTTGCTTCTTTTAATGAGGAGCTATCCACAGGCCTGATGGGCTCTGTGGCTTTGGGAATGCTGTCCAAACTCTGCTTCAGTAGCAGGCTTGTTTCTGAAATGTTAAACTGAGTTGTATCTTAGGGCAGCAGCAGAGTCTCAGACCTGTGATGTGCTCATTCCTGTAACATCTCTGACAGCAGCCAGTACCAAAGACTTCAGGGAGAGGTGACGGAGTCCTTATAGAGGACAGCTGTTAAAAATTCAAAGGGTCATTTCTGCTCTTTCATACTAACTTAATAATCTTTGGTGTTTCCATTATCTGTCCAAAAACTTGATTTCTTAACCCTTCTCTGTTCTTGGCATATTCTTGCTAGGTTCCCACTTCATCTGTGATTTACATTTAAACAGATGCCAGGAGAGATTTCCTCACCCTTGGGACTGCAGAATGTGGCAGGGCAGTGGGAGCTGTGTGTCTGGGGAGGTGCCAGTGTATCAGGACAAGTCAGCATTCAGTTGTGGCCATGATGTAAATGCCAAAATATTTACAATCATTTTAGTTCATTGAGCGTCTCCATATGTCAGGAGAAGGATGAAGAGGATACGTTTTTGTCTCCACTGCTCTGTATTTCTGAAGCTGTTACGTCGTTTCATCTTAAATGAACCTTCTCTAAAATACCCTGAACTTCTCAATTCCATTTCAGTTCACCCAGTGCCATCTGCCACGGTGTCTGCAATGTATTTCAGTCCTGACGAAATCCCCCTTCCTCAGCGGTACCTCCGCGCGCTGTCGTAAGGATGATGTGACAAGCAAAGCTGGCAAGTTGTTCCCACCTCTGTTGCCAATTATAAATCAGTGTAAAGAGGCAAATTCTGAAAGCCCGTGTCCTTAGAGGTGTTTGAATACCTAACTCGTAGTGAAATCATCAGCAGTGAGGCTCTTGAGCGTCCCTGAGGCTCTGGACTGGGGTCTTTGCTCACCTTTTGCTCAAGTAGTCTTTCCCTGACTTCCGTCGCTTCTTTGCCTGACTCAGGTGTGTATTTAAAGCTGCTGATTATTCATCAGCATCAAAACATTAACTTGTAGATTCAGAGAGCACAGTGTAAAAGGGAATAAGCCTTCAGCTGGTTTGTTTCATAATCCTGGAGAAATCTGCAAGGTCAGTGAGCTTGGTGTGTGTAATGGGTCTCCTCAAGGCTGCCAAAATGTTTTAGGGACTGTGGTCTGGAGCTCCCAGTTTATCTAATTCCTTTGCTTTCTGCTGCTCATTAAAAGATTTAGAAAGAATTAAAATCTCAGTGGTGTGAGATGTTGGGGCTGTCTGAAATGGTTTTCATTCAGCGTCTCCCAGATGTTGTTCAGGCAAAAGGAGTGGAAGTTTTCCTGAAGCATTCTTCAGAAAAAACCACTGAACATTGAATTAAGGTCATCCTAGACTGTCTCTGCTCCTTTGCTATCTGTCCTTCCTTTGCTATCTTAAGGTGAGGATTGCAAGAGCACCTTCAAGGATTGTTCTGAAAACATGGTAGTTAGCACTTCTGCAAGCTGCCAAAATACATACTAAGTGCAAATATTGTTAAGCCTTTTCACCTCCCAGGGTTGTTTGCTATCTTGTTCCGGTATCTTGTTCTTCATCCTGAACAGCAGCGCAGAAGACTGAGATCTTGTCTCATTCTCACAAACCAGTGCAGAAATTGTGGCCTTTCAAAGTATCCCTTGAATCACTGAATGTCGTATAGTTGCGACTCCCAGGTTTCAAAATGGGATAAGAACCTGTTCCTAGCAGGAGGAAACACAACAGAGCTCCTCTCCCACGCCAGACAAGCTTTTCGTGGTGTGTTTTGGAAGTACATGTTTCACATGGGCACAACTAACTCTTGATTTAAAAAATAAAATTACTTGAAACTACTCTAGGGCACAAATAAATGACTGCAGGAATACCAGAGGATTGAGCAACAGGCAAAGGACATGTTGTTTCCTTTAAGAATTCTGACTAGAAATGACGTCACTTAGATAGTTTGGATGTTTGTGAGCACTACAGGACTTGGAAAGGGAAAGCAAATCGGAAAAACACTGGGAAGCTGAACAATTTGTTTTGTTTTATGACTCCCTGGTAGTTTAATGAGGGAGCTATTACTCATGCGCTGTCACTGCACATCTAGAAAATTCCTCTGGGTTTAAAAACTGGCAGGGAAAAGTAGTTTCCTAAAAAACACTGAATTAATGAGATAAAACCCATTGCTCAGGAGTCCCTAACAGGAAGGGTCGGAGGCGGAGCTGTGCAGGGCTCACGGTGTGTTGGAAATCTCCACAGGGGATTTCAGAGAGCAGATAGAGCTGGCAGGGATTCAGGGAAGTGATGCAGCAGATATGCTCAGCATCTGTCTTTCAGGATACGGAACTATGGATTTGGGCAGAAAAAAATACAAGTTTGATGGGGGCATTGTAGCCAATGCTTCCCCTCCATTCCTTTGCATCTGAAAATATTTGGGACTTGGGGTGTTTAAAGAAAGAGGCTTGTACCCATGGGCAATGATACAAGAATATTGATAATATTGACACATGAAGTGAGGAATATTGTATTTAAGAAGAAGAAAAAGAAATATCTGTTATGTGGGCTTAATTATACAGCTTTAAATGAATTTTTATGATTTCATAATCTGTATTCCTATGGTCTTTCAGACTTCTGACTTCTTGCTTTGAGTCTGCATTATTTTATAGATCTGCACAGTGTTTTACAGTGCATTTTGCATGTTTACTTCAGTTATTTTAGCTGGTTTAGCATATCTTGTCACATCCACACAGGATACACATTATCCTCACCTGAACTGGAAACCTGATATAACTTTCGTGGCCCTGAGGGCAGGATGAGGGTTGTTCCATTCGGTGCTGTAGAGAGCTGTCGTGTTCCACTGCAGGGATCTGCGAGGAGTTCTTTTAAAAATGGATGATCGGGAACTAAATTGTGAGAAATAACGGCCTCCAGATGAAATTTTGAAATTTATTAAATGACGATAAAGGACTAGGGACCTACAATCCCACAGCAAGGCAGAACAGAGCTACAAAAACCACGACAATCCCCAATGGCCAGACACCTTTCCTACTGCGCGGGCAGCCGAGGGGACGCCCTCTGGTAACCAATACAACACGTTATAACTGTTACAACTGTTAACAACTATTATAACTTTACAACTTACTGTATTAACAGCTCAGCCACGAAAGTCAGTCCTCCAACCGTTTCCCACAAAATGAAGCCAAACAGGGCAGGCGTTGTATCTGAGAACCATTTAT
>VXAZ01002298.1:56563-97278 GCA_013399875.1 Gymnorhina tibicen | reverse complement strand
TCTTCTCCTTACAATAATGTGTAAGCAGAGACTGTAACAATCCCATCAAATACTTTATCCATGGATAACAACGAAGTTGTGAATTGTGTCCAATCAGGAATATAACCTCATACTTCAAAATTATGCAAAGCCATCTTGATGTTCATATTCAAAGAGGTGGTGAATCAGCCATGGTAATGTCATTCTTTATCAACTCCTTCTCCCTAAGAATTATATAAGGGACTCACTCAGCAACATCTGTTAGACTCTATGAAATGTTAACAGATGTCTAAAATTAAAACAGAAAAAAAAGGGGGGGGGGGTAAGAAAGGAAACCTCCTCTGAACAGATAATCCACCCAAATTTTCATATTCTAAAGCAAAAATATTGACAACACTGTATTGTCTCCGAACCCGGTCATCCTTACCTTGTAAAACATTTTTCTGTAACTTTTAATAGGCACCTTCTGATTTATAACCAAAATGCATTGGACTGATTATGTCATCATGCAACAATGAGACTGAATACTTTTTAGTCCCCTGTGTTCCAAATGTCCTTGCTGATCCTTCTCTATCTTAACTACTGTGCATTTATGACTATGTTTTTCACTTTGATGTGCATGCCTAATTCACACAGATTCCAGAAGTGTCCACATCTATATTTTACATCTCTTACTTTGTTTTAGTTTCGGTTGTTTCGGTTTTTTGCTGTTTGATTGTTTTTTTTGTTAGGAAGAATTTTCAGGTTGAACTGAAGCATGGCAAAACTCTGAACAGAGTTTTCACTTTAATTAAAAATCATATTTTCAAGCACTATTTACTCTAAATTGGTTATTCAACCTTTTCCTTAGTAAGTGGTGTGACAGGATGCTTATTCTCAAAGATAACTTTTGATTATGAGTCTCTCTGTTATGAGCTTAAGTTCCTAGTAAGTTGTCACACTGCAACTGCTCTTAGTCACATCTTTGCCAAACTATGTATCAGCATTCTATACACAGAACCTTTATGAAGACTGCTGAGACACGACACTAGTAAAGGTAAGGTGAAAACTGTGACCTATTGCTGGCAGATAAGACATCAAACAGAGATTATCATGATTTTAGTCACACAGCTGCTACATTTTAACAAGCTAAAGAAACGAAAGAAAAGTGAAATCCAGAAAAAGTAAGCACACAGAGAAGACAATTACATCTATATATGCTGTCCTTCAGTATGTAACATGATGTGGCAGAGGTGTCCACTTGCAGGTTTGAGGGAGAAGAACATAAACACGGAGGATATTACAAAAATTAGAGGAAAGCTCTTGTTATCTTAAAGTGATTAGTAGTATATAACTTCGATTTCTTATTTTGCTTTGGTTGTGGGGTGTTTTGCTTCATTTTGTTTGCTTGTGGTTTTGTTGGGTTTGGGTTTTTTTATTTAAACAAGCCAATACCCAGAGTTCAGGCCACCTGCAACTCCTTTTTATAGGGAGATCACCCCTATGTTTCTCTACTTTGTAAGGGAGATTTGTCAAATGTATTAATTTGTCTGCTCAACAACAAAGCAGGACACATGGGAAGCAGAGGGAACCAAAGAATCACAATTCCAGTAGATACACATATATAAATGAAAAATTCAGGTGAAATGGAGGATGCAGAAGGTTAGAAAAACAAGTAACTTGATAAAAACAAACATAATGCCAAATTATAGCAGTTTGTTGATTGCACCCATTAAATCTTCTAAGTGATTAGTTGCTGTTTAAAAGGTATTCTCCGCATGTACATGGCTTTTAACTTGTAATAATCACTACATATACATGGATAAAACACTAAACTAAAAAAGTCCATGCTTTTCTCAGAAGAATTTTACATGCCCAGCAAAAATTTGGCGCAAACTCCTCAATTTGCAGACAGGTAAACGGGGCAGCTTGTTCTGCACATATGGCAGTTCCATATCCATTCTTCATGTCACATCAGTGGTTTTTTCAGTGTATTTTTCTGCCATGAAACTATCTATTTATTACTTAATTGTTTACACCAAATGGCAATAGATAACACTGTTAAGGTATGAGAATCTGATTCAAAGCGCAGAAGATAAAAAAGACTTTGATTTAAACTGTGCATTTAATGAAGTGTCCATATAGCCCACCACTGAAATAATAGCGGGATTTAGACAATCTGTTTTGATTTACTAGGAACTAAACAGACAGAAGACATCCAGTATAGGAAGATGCCACACAATATAGGAAGATGTGTAACACAAAAATAGTTGTATTTCACTTTTAAAATAAAATGTTTTGAAACCAGTTGTATCTGCTGGAACCTAGGTTCAAGATTCAACAGGAACATGAGCAAGCTCACAGCAATTGTTAAACAAACAATGCATCAACCTCATTTCTGTAAGTCTTTGAGAAAAACGATTCAAACACTTCACTCTGAAAAACCCCACATTTACACAGGTTTACATCCACAGATTATCACTATATTATTATACAGGTATCCTACTATATTAAAGCATCCTGCAGTTATTGATTATCTGGGTTAAGCAAGGTTTATTGTTATAACACTAAACTCTAAAAGTTTGTTTTCTGAAAAGCATCCTAAAACTGTGGAAATTGTCTGTTGGATGCTAGCACAAGACCTTTACAAAGTGATTTATTCTTTGGCAGTTAATTTCATTATTCTCATCCTTTTAGTAAACTGTGTCTTTAACAAGCAAGGCCTTTGGATCCCGCAACAGCATAAAGGGTTTAAGTGTACGCTAAATTTATGATCTAATTACTCCATAATATAATCTATTGTGCCACTTCCTAGTAACAATTATTTGGTGTCTAAAAAATAAGCCTGTCATAATTAAATAATTAAAATGACCTAAAAAGGAGGGGGGAGGGGTTGGTAGTACATAGAACAGCTGAATATTAGATAGCTGAAAAGACACTTCATGCACAAATGCAAGACTGAATTAAGAGCAGCTATTTTTTTCTAATTACTGACTCATTCACAGTACACAGAATTGCCTGAACTGCCCAGTCTCCTACTATCTCTCTGGACAATTAGGAAAAGCTGCATTAGCAAGAACTCAGCATTCTCCGTCTCACTTCTCTCTGGAGAACCGGGGAAATGATGAGCTCCATCACCTGGCCAGCAGTAGCAGCAGCCACAAAGTCACCTCAGGGACTTGGACGAAGAGATTCATCTGCAGCCTTGGCAGCGACTGAAGTACGCCTTACTAACAGACAGTCACACAACCACACACTGGCACAAGGTCCTTTCATTAAGAGCTGTTGTCTAAGTGACCTGTCACAGAGTTTCATAAAGCAGCATTAATACTGTGGGCCAAAATGAGATTGATCTTTGAGCTCCGTGGTCTCCTGTTGACAACAGTGCATTATAAAACCAATACTAAATACTTTATAAACAGGTCTCTCCTCTAGTGTATTAGAGGAACAGAGCATATTTCATGCCCTATAGTTAGGTAGCCACATATCCATCAGACAATTAAATAATTTATAAGATACTCAGAAGTGCAATAAGACTCAATAAACTTTTAAATACTTACAAGCTACTATTTTGTTTGAAAACATACCAAAACCAACCAACCAAAAAAAAAACACCTCTGCTCACCTAATGAGTACAGAGGATCAGTAAAACAAAGTTTTTATATTATCCTTTCACCTGAAATATCCTCATTGCACACAAACAAATCCAGCTCTTCACTTAGTCAAAAAAAACAAAAAACAAAAAACAAAAAAAATTTACTTGCTTTAAAAATATTTGACAAATTTCCTACATTTTTACTTTCATTACTCTATATTTCAGCTTCCTCTGCTTGGCATCAGACTCCTTTTTTGTCCTTTTGTACACTCTGGCCAACATGGCTGCAAGAACCTTCTCCTCTGCAATGCCTGCCATCTGGAACCACCGTGCTGCATTTCTCTCCCTCAATCTCCATCTATTTTCAGCCTTCATCTGGAAACAATATGTCTCTGTTCTCATGTCTGGGTCTCTTAACTTCTAGTAAAAAGGAAAAAAAACTTTTAACTTTATTAACTCTGCACGGTGTTTTGGAGATAAAGTTTGTGTGAAAGATACTATACAAAACCATTTCTTTATTAAATCACACAATTGCAGGGGAAGAATTTACAATAAAAAGTGATCTAAAAATACTTCCTATTCTGTTAAATTTAATATACAAGACAATGGTCTGGGTGAATTTCTTAAGAAATGGTTTCAACATAGAATGAAAAAATATTCTTCATTTTAGTAATTCATTCATACTTTCAGAAAAAACACACATGAGCTGGCTCACTTTTTAAAAGTTGTGGAAAGCATGCAGTTCTTAAAGGCAAATATATCTGAAAATGTTCAGCACATTTGGAAGAAAATCAGCATATGTACTTCTCTTTTCCATCCCACAGAAAAGATGTTCTCTGTGCTGCTACCGTAGCAGATGAAGAGACACTAATTGCATATAAACACTGCAAGTATATTCCTACAATATTTGCGTACTGGTTATGCCAGCCATGTAGGAGGTTGTGCTTCTATAATTTTAAGACATTATGGGGCAAATAAACGTCTTTCTTCCTTGGTTCATCTGCAAAACAACAAAATGCTCTGTACCAAGAAATTTTCACATGTAGTAGTGTCTAAATCTCTCTTGAAATTAAACTACAGAATTTTGCATTATCTATTCTGAACTGGATGTCTGTAAATTTGTTCTAACTTTAAAAACTGAAATTTCTCCTACTGGGAGTAGCTCCCAAACCACCACAGGCGTGGACCTTTGTATAGTATTGTGGATGCCATGGTTTCACAGACAAGCCACATTAATACTGGATAGCAAGCATCTGGAACCCACAGCTGTGTGTGCTCCAGCCCCAAAGCACCCACAAGTCTATGCCAATTCAAATCCCTATTCCCAACCCACAAATAAACCACACTGGCTTTCTTTAGGAACTAGACCTGAAATTGAAGCTTTCAGGTTTTCACCATGCACACAACTGAGAGAGAATAGGAATTTTTGGGGAAAAGGGGCAAATATGCTCTAAAGGAAGATCATGATGGACAGTTCCTGCCTCGGCTTTCTCATCTGGCCTACTTGGGACAAGCTGAAGCACAGGGACCTTAAAAGTGCTATTTAAAGACTAAACTGGATTTCATTTTTACAGTAATTGCAACGACTTACAGGGCTGGCACAAAAGAAGTATCTACAAGTCTACCTGTTATGGAAACACCAAGGATTGAGGGGTGGGGTTTGGGGCAGCTATTAAAGGATGAGAGAAAGGGGGAGTGCAGTGTTTTCCAGATAGTAGTGTTGCTCTTTAAGCCCTCACATGTAGAACACTCCTCTTCTGTTTAGCCTACACCTAAAAGGCACAAAGTTCTAACCACCACTTCACGATAAAATTCTGTGCCACATGTCAATAGTGTTTGTAACTTTATTACATATACAATAGCGAAGAATTATTATGTGCTCCTTACTACTAAAATACCTGATATTGTCCTCTGCAGGACAATCCCCAGACATTTCTGAAAACAGAAAAGGAAAGACAGGTACTGCCAAGTTACTTCAGTCTGAATTTTTGTAAGATCTCCCACTGTGAATTGTGGGTCCAAAAAAAAAAGTCTATGCCTGTTAATCCTTTTTTCCCTGGGATGTGGATGTTTCAGCCTTTTACTTGCGCTGTATACCAAACAGAAGCTTCAGCTTTTGGATAGAAACATTTTATGACCTGAGATTAAATTACTTTTCTTACTACTTTTAATCTCAAAACTGGGCTTGCACATTCCTGTGGGATACATGAACGTCCCTTCAAAACTCACCAATTTTGCAAGAGAGCTTCTTCTACTTTATGCCAAATACATCTTGGAAACATAGGCAAGGTTCAATCACAGCAAGGAGTGATAGCTCCCAAAATAAGATGGTTACTTGGAAAATGTAAAGGAAGGACACTAACGTCAACTGGTTTATCCCAGAGCTGCTGATGGGAAGTGAAGGAAGTTCACCCAGAGCTGGCATTCATCCACATTCATGTTAATTCTCTTAGGATGAGGAAGACACAGGGAAAGGAAATGGCTGAGCGTCAATGATAACTACCAAGCTCCCCCAGGATGAGGCTCAATTAGACGCCAGAGTTTCTCCCTGCTTTTCCCAAAATTAATGTCACTCTTTTGGTTTCCCTTGAAAAAAGCAATACTGAGCAACAGAAAGAGTAACCTATTAGAAGCACTAGTGTAGGTTTTATTGGCTGGTTGTATGTTAAAAACAGAACTAGAGATAGCCATTAGAGCACAGGATAGTTACAGTATTGTAACTATCAGCTGTCTTTCATCCAACTCACTTCCAGGACACCTGGGAACATGTCAAAAATCAATCATAAAAAACCCAAACCAATCCAAAACTCAGTATAGTTTCACCTTAAGAAAAGGAAGGATTTTTGTAGGTGGGATGATATTCTCTTATCACTTGTAGAAGGAGTCTTAGATGCAAAATAAAATATCACCTTGAGCAATACTACAAGAAAGGAAGGTATGTCCCATTTTGCTTAAAAGACGAAATTTGTCTTGGGAGCAAATTTGGATGGAGGGAGAAATTCTGACTTAAAGATACAAAATATTGTCTTTTCTCTCTTTCGCTAGAGAGCTTATCTTCTAGGCTTGAGCCTTCCAAAGCAGAAAAATCTCGGTGAGTGTTAAATCAAATAGACTAAAAAAGGCAATGTAGAAATTTGAACAATGAAAACTTTTCTTGTATTTTTACTCCCTTCTCACATACAAGATTAATACAAGACTTGAGAAAAACTAAAAACCACTAAGCCAAGCAAAATCAGACCACAAGCAGGTTTATTTGCTTTGCAGGTCACTTTTCAAAAGGAATACAGGGTAAGCATTAATGTAAACACATGGAAGACTATATAGTGTCATACGCTTCACTTAACGCAAGAACTGTACAAAGGTAACTGATGTAAAAAGAATACCTAGAAAGCATAAAAAAAAAAAAATCAGCTGTTTCCTGTTAAATAATGCAGGGTTCTGAAAAAAAGAAATCAATCTTTCTAAAAATTGTTTAAGAAATTAACCTTGAACTCTCAGCTCCCTTATTACTGGGACTGCTCCTGCAATCACACTGCAAAAGTCATCTGATCCCTATACAGGAAATGGGAATAAATTTCTAAATGTTTTTCAACCACTGACCATTTTTATACTGAATTGCTTTTTGGTGAATGTACTTAAATTTTCTTTTTGCTTAGGTGTTTTTATAATGCATTCATGATTTCAGAGATGGTAATTAAAATCTTCGGCTACTCATTTAGAAATGTTATGCTTCCCATCATTTCTTTCTTTTGAATCCTGTCATGACAATTTTACATTCAAAAAAATTAAAAAGCACTCTTTCAGTATCTTAACAAGTTGTATTGAATTCATTCAAAGTTTATTTCTGATCTCTGATAAACAAGAAAACATGCTTATCTGGCAAGCTGGAATCCTATAATTGTATACACATGCACAGCAGCTGATTTTCACAAGGTATGAAGCAACAGATGCTTTTTTTAGTTCAGAACTGAACCCACAAAATAAAACTCTCTAAGAAGCTATTTTGAATTTTCACTTGTAGACACTTTCTCTCAGGGTTACTTACACAAGAACTGAGAGATGGCTTCATTGCTGTTAGCTACATCCTATATGTATTAAAGTAAAGTCTAAGAGACTTGAAACCAAGCTGATCCCATCTCCCTGCTCCAGCTGTGCTGAGTGCTGTACAAGCAAAAGGAAAGGAGAATTCCTGTCTAGAAAGGTTTATAGCCTGAATAATCAAAAGAGACAACAGATAGAAGAAAGGAATTATCTCATCCTGATTTTTACTATTGGGAAACTGATACATAGAGCTGGAATTTTAAAAAGTGCTTCAGTCATAGCTCACGACAGATTTAGCATAGCAGGTATCAGAACACAAACTGAAAAGAGGGTTACCGGCACGATGGTCCACCAGAGGTTTAAAATGAACTAAATGTAGAGTTTATAGTTAAGCTGAAAACGAAACAATACTCTTGTAAAAGTATTGTTAATTTTCTACAAAATACTGTAAAATCACTGATGCTTTCTTCCTTCTTTACCCCCACCCCAAGCATACACACATTCTTCTGTCGCCTCAAATACTAATTTCACTCTGTGTCTCTTATGACTCACTAAATTCAAGACATACACTTTCTATCACAACACAGAGACAGGAATTAGAAGTACACTGAAACTGCTCTCAGGTTTTCTTCCTAATCCTTAATGCAACTTGATCACTGCAGGTCAGGCACCTGACTTGATACTGATGCCTTAGAGGACCAAGTCAATGACTCTACAGTTTTATTGCTGTTTGTTCCACACAGCAGCATCTAGATTCACTAATGCTGTAGTAAGTAAAACATCCAAGACTGGGAAGTAAATAAAACAGGTGGAGGAAAAGTTTATATATAACAATGGAAACTGGAAATTGCTGTTCATTCATATAGATGCCCACTTCTAAAAACAATTTTGAAGTACATTTCATTAGAATCTGAAATGCATGTTTCTAGTGAATTTCAATACACATTTGATTTACAAATTCCAGTAAAAGTGTGCCACAGCTGGCAGGATAAAATACCATAATAAATCATTATTAAATAACTGTAAATCTTTAGAATGGCATAATGTCTAATAAAAAAATATGCATGCAGAAGTGAATATTTGTGGAGAAACATTCTTCATATAGAGGAAAACAAATTACAAAACTTACCATCCTGGTACTACAGGATAATTCAATGAGTAAATGCTGGAATAAAATTCACATAAATATTGCCTAATCTACTGCCATTTCATGTTAACATCTGCATCTGAACAAATTGCATGGTAAAGGGTGATGGTAAAAGTACTGTATTTCAGAGCTTTTTTATGTTAAACATTCACATTTCTGGTAGAAAACTCTAGCTGTTGCAATATATCATCAAAGCAGAAAATTTACTTTCCAAATACCAGGCAAACATTGCTAACTGTTCCTAGGCATTTTAGAAACATTTTCTGTGTTGGATTTTGTTTCAGTTGGGGTTTTTTGTTCATTTGGGGAGGGGGGGTTTGGTTGGGTTTTTTTTGTGGGGGGTGGAGGAAGTTAATTTGGTTTTTGTTTGTTTTGTTGTTTTTTGGTTTGGGGGGTTCTGGTGGGTTTTGGGTAGGGAGTGGGGAGGGGGAGGTTGGGGGCCTTTCAGGGGGGAAAAAAACCCAACACACAAAAGCCAGCCCAACAACAAAAAACACCAGAAAACCCATCCCAAAACATGGTACCAAAAAGCCCCAAATCCTCTTATTTCAACCTGTGTTCCCTCTGCTGTGCAGCAGATGGACATTTACAGTAATCCATTACTGCAGAAATCAGCTGAAGAGCTATTTGCTCTTCCAAAACTTCCCATGCCTTATTTAGCTCTTACAAGACTTCATTTGTCAAAGTGCAGACACAGTGCTGATGTCGCATCCAATGGCGCATTTCTAGAGTCAAGATGAGCTGCAGCTCCACGACAGGCCCAGGAGTACCTCGCTCCAGAGTGTGATTGCTTCCACTGCGTCTTGGGATGGGTAAATTATTAACTGACACTTTCACAACTGAAGAACTGTCTAAGATAAACCCATTAAAACTGTTAGCCTACAGAACACTTCACACTCCTGGTTTGTTAAATCTTTGTCAAAGTCATCATTTGGTCAAGCTTTTTAAATATACATATGCATCTATATAAAATCTATTTATAAAACTTTCAATTATGAACGTTTTCTCTACCTTTCCCTGTCTCATTTTTTTTGGCTGAATGAAGTGATCCCTGAAGTTAGAGGAAGGCTGCTACTGCTAAGGACTGAATTATAAAATAGAAGCAACAAAAGCTTATCAAAGATAGCAATACACTGTAATTCACCTTATTAACTGAACTCATAAAATTCAGTACAGGTGGTGATAGTTGCTGGAAAATTTACCTCAGACATAAAAATCTATTAACCCAAAAAAAAGATCAATAAAACTACTTTCCGTCAATATTTTTAAAAATTTCCCCCATGAGGGGACAACCAGATTTTTACAAAGCCAAAAAAAGTCTATTGACAATACATACACTTCCTATCTTTATGAGAGTTAAAGACAATCATGATATTAAAACATTAAGACAAACATTAAGATCTGAATTAGCTGACTCTTAAACAGACATATTATTACAGTTACTTCACTTTTATTTGTAATCTGGTCCAGATTTTACTTTAATCCAAGGACAAGCAGAGAAAGAACTAAGATTTTGTATGCTGATGTGCAGTATTATTAGCATAAAATTAATTGAACCCCAATACTTACTGTACATCCAACTACCCTACTGCCCTACTACCTAAAAAAAAAGAGAAAAAGAAAAAAAAATTGATGAGTCATATAGGAAGCAAAACTGTTTAACTAGCAAATTTCTTCTTCATTCACAGACAAAGTTGCCACGGGCACTCCCTCTTATGTGAGCATGGAAGAAAAGCCACGCTGTAACTCCAAATCCAACCACACTTGCCATAACACGATCATGAAACTGCACGCAATTAAAATGGTTTGTAGACAGTAAGAACACGCCTGAACATTATAGTTATGCATGGAAGCTACAGAAAAACATTTCAGTGAGGTACCTTTTCTACACTAAGAAACCAAGAAATAAACATTTTTGTATTCTAATCCAGGCCAGTTTAACAGCATATCATGCAGCCTCTTCATAGAGAAAAATACACAGTCTCTCCTACAGGGCTTCAGTTTTGGGGAACCTAATTGAATGTTCGTAGGTACTGATTTGCTGTTCCAGCTGACTTCTGTCGCAGCGGTGAATGGTTAGAGTAATCAGAGCTTGACAGGTCCTAAATCAGGAAACCAAATTTACAAGTCAGTTCTGAGGTTGTGTCTTTAAGCTGTATATAAACTCAGAATTACCTATATGCAAATTAATTGTGCAAGTGACAAATATTATTTTAAGAATAATTTAATAATTATTTTAATAAGTATTTTACCCTACAGGATGCACAGATAGTTCATCACACCAAACTAAAAACACATTCAAAGGCATTACTCCAGTATATGCCCAACCAGTGTGTGTCTGTGAGTCCATCTCTCTCTGTGTTCGTGTATCAAAATATGTGTGTATGCACATGCACCCACACAGCATCACTGACTGTTAACACACACACACATGAGTTAAAATTTCTCTTTTCCAGCCAAAAGGGAGTGCCTTTTTTTTTTTTTTTTTAAACTGAAATTCACCCTGAAGCTCAAAAGGAATTTTGAGACGGCAGGACAAGCGTTTGTACTCTTTTGTTATATCCACACTGCTCTATATACTTTCTGATAATTTGAGATGGGTAACTAAATTGCAGGCTTACAGGGATTCTGATGATCATAAAAATCACAGAAGTGTAGTCTTCAGTATGACACTATATCCACAGTTACTTTCCTAATGCCCATATACTTAGAAATAGTGTGTCTCATTTTAGCATAAAATAATCTGATCCCAATCTCTTCCATGCTCCTCATGCCCTAACAGAAGTATTCACCTACTTCTCTACTCCCCTTTCAGCTTTCTAGTTTGTACTTGGATGTATAATCCACAGTCCCAAAACTATTTTATCCAAAACCTTCAAACCACAATGCTTATTTATGCCTCCACAGACATATCTTGTTCATGACACCCACTGCTACTGCATTTTCCTCAAAAAGGTCTTCTGCTTGCAGTAGCAGCATTGAAAGATTCTGCTCAACTAACCTATAGATCAAAACATACAATGCCCTTTGCTTCTGAATTCCTAATTGTTGATTTTAGCAAATCATGAGTGTCACATCAAGATTTATTATATGACTGATATTGTCACAGGAAACACTAGGGAGCAAAATTTATCAACTTCTTTGAATTTTCACAATCAAATATTGTCCCTTATTCAGAATTCACCTGGTACATTGCTTCATGCAGAACATACCACACACATGATCACACATGACAGCAAAAGGGCAGCATAAAGACTCAAGTGCGTGTGCATGAAAGCAAGAACACCACAGTTACATCTTTTTTGGGAAAATCCCAACTGACAGTATTTTACTATGACAGGTCATAGCAGAAAAAGTATTTCTTCAGAGAAGCCATATTGCAGTTTTACAAAGGAGCTGGTAAAGTGTTCTGGGTTTGCCTCCTGAGGCTTTTGTTCTATGTGCAAAAAGGTAGCACAGCTGCCAACACTAAGAGGCCAAGACATGAGGAGAGACAGACTCGTTCTTTTAAAAGACAGAAAAAGAGAAATTGTCAGAAAAGGCTATGTCCTTCATCAGACCAGCTGACATGGAAGAAGAGGACATAACTAATGCACGCAAGGCATCCAGGCTTCTCGAGGGGCGTGAATGCTCCTAAGACAGCAAGCATTAGAAGCTTACAAAAATCTGCAAGAGCCTAAGTTTGGAGGAAAGAGCTATGCAAGGAATGTGAAAGTCAGTAACACATGAGAACGTATTTCTCTGAATGAAAATAAGCATCTATTTGAAGGAGACAACATGGAGTACTTGTTCCCATTCCATGTGTACAAACCATGTGTTACAGACAGTTTCACTGATGTCAGAAAGCAGAACTCCTCAGAAGGCTGCCCTGAACACCCACAATTGCAAATGCATCACTGAACAAAGGACCTGGTAGACATGGTAGAGCAATCACAATAACTTACAGATATAAGATGGAAGCATGAGAGCAGTGCTGGTTTACCAGAAGTAAAATTAACATGCTGAGAAGTGCAATGTACTATCTCAGCAACCAGAGAGCTGGCTGCAAAGAGCATGGAGAAGTAACTTCCTGCTAGATTTTTATTTATACCCATCATAACTTAAAGATTTCTACTATGAAAATGTAAGAGTCTCCTTTGCAAGTCTTGTGACAGAGAATGACAAGAAAGACAAGAAAAAGTAACACAAGCCTAACATGGAGTATTTTTTTTTAGTATTCATTTGTGTTACAGAGTATGTGATTTGCATTAAAAGATGACTCTGTGTTGCTCCATAATAAAAGTTAAAACTCACTCTCTCCCCGCCTACACAAAGTAATTTTGTTTAGAGACCTTCATTTCTTTTGGCCTTAGCCCATTGGAGGGGTGTGTGATACAGTTGGTGCCAGTAATTGCTTCCATACAATACAAATATTTGAAAACATTTTGCATATTTGTTATGATTATGTATGACATTTATATCATATTTAAAACTCCAATGGGCTTGCAGATTTTATTTTTGCTTATAGAAAACAAAGATACAGCACAGAATGTTCCTCTAATTCATCTAAGAGAACTAAGTCAATTTTATTTTCAGTTAATGCACCATGAACTCTTAGCCTCTAAACATTTGTTTTTTCCATTGAAAACAAAACTATGTACATTGAGGGTAAAGCTGTGGGAGCTGTGTAGACAAGTTTGGATATATATTCACAAAGCACATGGAAATGGACAGTCAGGAAAATGGTTGTGTTTTTTGCCTAAGTGCTGACAGAAATAACATTCCTTATTTTAAAAAAAAGTGCAAAAACCTTATCCCCACATATATGCATTGCTATTCAATCCCTTACTTTGCAGGTGTAAGATCAATCAGATATACTTTTCTAGTTATAAGGCTTTTGTGAGAAAATTTTAACACATTAGAACATTTTCTTTTATACTTGCAGTGCTATGCCTGTCTCAAATTACTGATCAAATCCTCCAAATACCTAATGATTTATTATTTTACCTGAAATATACTTCTGTTGGGTTTTCTTGCAACTGCCAGTTTTAATCTGTGACCTTAGCAAACAGCCTGTTGTCTAATAAAGTCTCAAATTTCCTTCAACTGAAATAATAGGAAATTAAATTAAGTACATACATCATACAGCAGTTTGTGAGATGCCCAAACTTTTTTTGGAATCCAGATGTAGTTAACTGCCAATGCTCCACTGGAGGGTTGCCATTCCCCCCTGCTTTTCTGCATGCCTCAGAGATGTCACCACTGATGCCTCAAAGGCCAACTGCAGGAATATGGAGAAAACATATCCCATCCAAACTAATACTGATTTGGCACTACAGGTAAAGCAAAGACTCATACTATAACAACTTAACAGTTTTCTAGCAAGGTCATATCTGAGCAGTTGACAGTCACAAGCAAACATTCCACTGTCTTGCTTAAGGAACTCAACAGTACCAAATACACGAATGCAACATTCATCAAGCTTGCAGTATTTAAGTGCTTACCAGGAGACAGATGATGAACACTAGCAATGGAAAACTCCTAAAGTTGTTCCAACACAGTGAGAAAAGTGATTTTTCCACTACTTTCTAGGTGAGACTAGGAAAAGAGATGGCAGAAAGGTCATGGAAAAAAATTATTTCCTACAGCTGTGGGAAAATCACAGATACAGCTCTATAGCAGCAAAGTTAGTTACAAGGAGAGTGTCTCAGATTCTTTATTCCCTGACCTTCTCTCTCTCTCTCCCCATCCTCTTCTGCCCTACTCCCACTGTTGCCTACGCATTCTCTTTAAGGGAGAAAGTCTCAAGTCCTGACCACTAAAGACAAAATACTCCTGACTGCTCCGCTTTGCTTTATCAATGTTAATACTTAGGCATGACCTGCTGCCTGCTCTGACAAAAAGCACTGGTATGGGTTGTGGCAGATCATCATGCTGTTACCATGATCCCTGCTACCCTTCCAAATAATAAATATTTCTGTCATACATACACACCAACTTAACCCCAAATCTGTTGTGGCCACACGTAATTTGTCCCTATTTTAACTTTCAAAGCTTCATCAGCCACTCTTGAAAGACAGAGCACCTGTTTTTGCCATGAAACATTGTCTCTGTTCAGATTCTTCAGTTTCTTGAATTTGGACTAACACACAGAAGACAACTCTCAATTTACAGTCCTACTCTAATTTTGTAAACATTTGTGCTCTGCTTCACAACTTGCAGATTTATTATAGCCATGTCATATACTCTTCTCTCACAGTGGGGCCTCATCTCCACTATACTAAAAATTACTCTGGCCTTCAAAACCACCTCTCTGCAAAGGCTAAGGACTTTCTCATAAATAAATATATTTCTATGTAATGCAGAGTTATTAAAAGACACTCTGATATTAAATTACCATAAAGAAACTCCATTTAAAATAAATTGAACAGACAGTATCACACTGCTTACATTTCAAAGGACTGTCATGTTTTACAGCAAGGTTTCATTGAGCTTATAGCTGTGCCATTCCACTCAATGGGATTCAACCATGCTAATTCTCTGGGAACACATGTATTATCACCTAACAGATGGTTGTGAAATGTGGCTTTCCAAAGGAATTATCACTTCCCTTTCTTCTTTGCTCTAGACAGAGTTAGAAGGAAAAAAAAAATTCAAAAGTTGCAGATTCCCAATGGAGAAGATGAGTCCTTGACTCCCAATCCTAACAGCAGCTGCTCCCAGTAGGGAGTCAAAAGAACCTCTTTATCCTACTTACATTCATTTTTTTACCAGAACTGAGTATATGTGTTTGAAAAGGAATTGAAACATCTAACAGTTAAAAATATCAGCTCTAAATGTTTCAGATTATGATTGGCATGAGATATCTCCTGGGCTGCAGAATGGGACAGTGCTTTTCATGCAGCTTATTGTGGATAGCTGCAAGCTTCTACCTAAAACATGTTCCTGTTGAACACAATGTGTCAGCAGATGATGCAGCAGAGCAGCGTCCACCTGACAAGAACTGAATGTATGAACTGAAAGTGAATGTATGAAAGTGAATGTATGAATGTTACCTGTTATCACTGATCCACACGGAAATATACTAAACTTAACTGACTAGTAAGGCTGTCAAAGGCAAGTGATGATTTTGGTGCTCTTCACTTTCAATTGATAAGACCAACTGGTGTCAACTACAGCTGAAGTTCTAGGGTTCCAGTCACACACACATCTACTGTATATATAAATGATTGTTTCTACTGTCCAGTAGCCAATTTCCATATATGACTGATAACTGCTTAAACCATCATTATTTGCTTACAGAACTTCAAAGAATTTTATCTGAGGAAAAAAACCTGAGAAACTAAGCACAATCTAATAATAATAATATAATGGAAATGGAAATAATATAATGGATAATGGAAAACACAAAAGAGATATTCATAGTTGAAGGGGCCCAGATTTTCTGTTTAACAAATTTAATGGCTGTTGAGCAACAAAATCTCAGCAAACCAACATGAGAATACACCCTGAAGAATCCTAATACCTTGTCTCAATAGGGGACATTCTGAACCAATTCTGTACTGTGACCTATAGCAGTTAGATGGTAGAAAGAGATGTAAACAATTTTACATTTCACCCTCTGTGGCAAACTTCTTCGGGTTAGTACTTTCCATCAGAAATTTAATGTTCTTTTAATGTAGAATTTTTCCTTGAGCAATGTATCATAGTTAAGTCTGTAACTATCAATCAATATTCCTTTTAATTGAGGTTAATTTCTTTCAACTTTTCATAAGCTTCCCCTTGGAGCGCTGAGGGTTCTTGCACCTGCTGAAGAGCGTAAGTTTATTTCAAAAACCAGAAGTGTCTTCTTATTTTATTCACAGACAAGACCATCCCCAAGTTTTGTAAGACACTGTGAAAACATGATCTAATTTAGACAGCTTTAAAGCCATGCCTGACACCACACCATCAGAAGAAAACAGAGAGGATGGGAAGGGCATGTTAAAAAAGAATTGTATAAGATCCCTTACAACAATGTTATAACAGTATTTATTAGTACCACCTTGGGGCAGAACCTCTAAAGTATATGTGAAGTATAACAATGTCTTTTCATACATGGACACACACAAACATAAATATATTAAAGCAAAATCTTAGTTGCATCTCCAAAACAGAGAAATATAGGTGGAAATTGAGAAATGATGCCCCTCTTGCTCTACTTTTTCCTGTATAATTTAGCAAATCTTCTGGTGTTAGTGCAGCACCAGTCCTTACTGTGTCAAACAAAGAATTTTTTAAAGAATAACAACTTAGCTGATTGTTCCAGTGCTCAATCATTAACCTATTCCCACTCTTTATCCAAGCATTTTCAGAATGTCTTGACTACCATTGGCAATATTAACAAATGGAAGGAAACCAAGGTGTTGGGAATAAAGTTTGCTCCCAGACTAGACAGCTGAACCCCTGGCTACTCTAAATCAGGCTGCAAGGCAGCATATGTAAAGCAGACGTTCACACTGATGTTCTGGTGATTGTTGTAATACAGTAGTGCCTAAGTCAAGCATCCTAAATCAAAGATGTGAGCAGTACAAATCACGGCATGAACACTGAGTGTTATGAAAGACCTCACAACTTAGGACCAGATGGAAATCAATTGGGGAAAAGGAGAATGGAAGGGCAAGGAGAGGAAAAAGGAGAGTGTGAAGTAGGAGAGAAAGGGTATAAGGGGATGAGAGAATTTGGAAAGGGGCAAGTATGGGAAGAAAAAGTGGGATGGAAGAAAGGTAATAGTAGCAGTATACTGCATGGGTCAATACTGTGTCCAATCCTGTTCAATGTTTTAATTAATCATCTCGGTGATGGGGCAGAGGATACCCTCAGCAAGTTTGCAGATTACACAAAATTGAAAGGAGCAGCTGATATGCCAGAGAGTTGTGCTGCCATCCAGCACAAACTCAACAAGCTGGAGAAATGGGCTGGCAGGAACCTCACAAAATTCAAAAGGGGGAAGTACAAAGTCCTGCACCTGGGGAGGAACAACCACCTGCAACAGTATATGCTGGGCAACAATGAGCTGGGAACAGCTTTGCAGAAAATGATCTGTGGGGTCCTGGTGGAAACCAAATTAACCGCCAGCCAGCAACATGACCTGTGGCAAAGAAGGGGAATGGTGTACCGCATTAGATAAAGCATTGTCAGCAGACTGAGGGGGGTGATTCCTTCCCTCTACTCAGCACTGCTGAATCCAGAAGCCAGGTCTGAGCTTCCTGGTACGAGACAGAAATGCATGGGCCACTAAAATAATTAAGGGACTGCAGCATCTCTGCTATGAGGAAGGGCTGAAAAAAGTGGGAGTGTTCAGCCTAGAGTAGAAAAGGCTCAGAAGGGATCTCAGGAATGTGTCTGAATATCTGATGTGAAGGCACAATGAAGATGAAGCTTGACTCTTTTCATTGGTGCCCAGTGACAGGACCAGAGATGATGGGCACAAACTGAAACATGGGATGTTCCTTCTGAACATCAGGAATCACTCTCCTCCCTGTGGGATTGACTGAGCACTGGCACAGGTTGCTCAGGGAGGATGTGGTTTTATCTTAAGGGATTAAGATATTCAAAAGCCATCCTGGGCAACTGGCTCTAGGGGCGGGTTGGACCAGATCACTTCCAGAGGTTCATTCCTTCCAAACTCAAGCAGTCTGTAATTTTGTAATTCTGTGAAGAGGAGAGGAGGAAAAGAGAGGAGAAGAAAAGAGAAGAAAGAGAGGAAGGATGGGTGATGGAGGAGGGAGGAATGGAAAGAAAGGAAGACAAGAAAGAGGATAGGAAACAGAGGGAGTATAGAGAAGTAGAATGGTAGTAATGTGGGGAAAGAAAAGCTATGTGCAAAATCACCACTAGTTATTACTTCCCACCTTCTCTGTCATTATCAGTTGTCAATACCACTTAGTAAGCACAGCAGAGGTGAATTTTATACGAAGATTAAAAGCCCACACAGCTGCCTTTTCTGATATTGAAAAAACAGCCTAAAATGGCAGCAATAAACAAATTCACATATCATGGTTGCGATCTCAGGTGCAAAGAGCCTTCTGCCTTCCTGTGACTTGTCTGAAAGCAACAACTGCATGATAAAACACTGGAGTTAAATTAACTCTTAAAAAAACTGCTAGCATGCTGCAAAGGAAAAAAGCACACTTTATGTAATCTGACAGGCTGTCAGGCCACCCTGAAAGATGCTTGGCCATCTGCCTGGAGCAGACAATATAGGTGACGCTGTAGTGGATGTCCATTGTACGCTGCCTTCAGGAAAAACAACTGGATGAAGACTTCAACAAACAACTGGAAGGAGAACCCTAGTCATAATCCCTGGTCCTCATCCAAGAGAAATTTCCCAAATAACTGCTGGAGGAACAAAATAGCATTGTATAAGCATTTCAGGAGGTTTCTGGGGAGCACTGATGAAAACTTTCTGACCCAAGTGATAGAGGGGCCAACACAGAAAGGTGCTGTGCTGGACTTAATAGTCACAAATAAGGAAAGGCAACATCACCTGAGATGTGAATGTTGCAAACAGCCTTGTCTGCAGTGACCATGATGTTCAGGATGCTGGTGATGCAAGGGACCCTGACTGAGGAGGGAGGTTGGGCAAAATGACTTCCAGAGGTCCCTGCCAACCTCAACTATTCCATGATTTTGTAATTCAATCTTGGTGCCTCCGAACACCCACACAGATTGTTACAGACACTTTTTATCTATGTACATGTGGTCAAGGCCACTGTATGAATGACTTGTTGATTTGAATAACAGCTTTGGGACAAGAAGCACAGTATATTTAAAAAACAAATATTTAAGCTACCTATATCACAGAACACAGCATTTGTCAGTTTACTAGCACTGACTGTTGACAGTATGTCAAGGTAGTTCCCCTCTCACATTTTCTCAAAGGAATATTGGACTAAATACAAAGTTTGAGCAAGCCAAGCACCTGTTTCAGAATTCCCCTGGTTGTTTTAGCAGGCATTTATTACTATAGACAGTCAATATCTGGAGGAAAAAGTGTGTGCATTCTCAAAGAATAAAACCCTGGAAGCTGGCTAACAAACATGGAAGTAAAAGAAACCAGACCTGCCTGAGCCTCATTACACTAAACACAATATGCAATGCTGGCGTCTTGGGAGACCACCTTCCTCATACAATGAAAGACCAAAGAAACCCACATAGGGAAAAGAAAAAAAAAAAAAAGAAGACAAAGATTCCACATCCTTCCAACTTGTAGATAGAGTGCTACAAGTGTGTTAATACCCAAACAGTAATTTTCATGGCATTTAATTTCCATTGCAATGATTTAACAATATAGACAGCTAAACAGAGGAGTTATGGAAATTACTCAGTAACTGAGACGATGACAAACACATGGTTAAACAGAATTCAGTGGTATTACTGCTGCTGGGGAACAAGCTCTGGAGGCATGAGTGGACTACTTCCATTTTAATCTGTCATGATTATACTTCAAAGGATACCAATCTACTGGCCCAGGACAGCTGAGAGGGCACAAAACATCTCCCATGTATGTTGGTACATCTTCTTTTTTTTTTCCTTTCCTGTAGCACTACAGAAAATGCAGAGGAACTCAAACAATATTGTACTGTTACAGAATTATAACTTACGTAGTAGACAATACCACTCAGCCAGAGAGGAGCTAACAGACAGAGGAGCCACCTTTTCTGCATGAATTAGGTGGAGTTTGAGCCTGTGGTCTTTGGAATGACAAAATGCTGTAGTTTGTGCCACTCCTTACGTATGAGAACCTCGGATGAATATTAAATTAGGCAAAATAAGAAGTGAAGTTTACTCATATATAAGCAGATAGGGAAACGAGGGAAGAACGATAGGGGGAGAGTAAGAGGCTCATTGTCAGTAGCACCACCACAACACCAAGCCATTTTTAGGCCCTCCACAAACTGAAACAACAGTAGTACAAGCATTACCTTTTGTGCAAATGCAGCTAAATTTCTGCTTCCATTATATTCACATAAGAAAATGCACAATTTAACATGTAATAATACTTTTTAAAAAATCCATAATTTATTCAGCAAATTAAGTTTGCTTTTTGTTGTTTAATGAACTTTTTTTTTATGTGCAGAAGGCATTCACAGGCCAAATTTTGCTTTATGAAGCATAGCTTCATGAACAGTCAAAAAAAGGTGACAAATTGTTGAGGGCCTATAAAACATACTCTGACAACCTTGTTTTTCAATACAGATTAACAAAAGTAATTACAATTTTCTTACCTTGAGATAAAACAAATAATTACTTGCAATCACAAATAGACCATTTCTCTATTTCTGCCAAAGGAAGTAATTTTAAATTTCTTTTATATAGTACAATTTAGCTATGTGTAAACCAATGCATATGCCTGTGAAACAGACAAACAAACAAACAAGCAAACTTAAAAGCAATATAATACCCCTTCAAAAGAATAATAATCACACCACTAAAAAGCAAACAAGCAGGACAGTAAAGCTTAGGGGAACAGGAATGTTTTCTGCAGCATTAAATAAAAAGTTAAAACTGCATATCTGTGCTAGGCAAGAAAAAATGAAAAGAACCCCTGAAGCATTATCCATCAAGCATAAGTGAATAATGAAATAACGAATATGTCTATACCCTTGGTCCTTAATCTTACAGCAAATTATAGTATTCAAATATAGTATTTTACACATGCAGTCTGATAACACTTTCTATCTTTCTCGGAGATTTTGTGAACGACATGATATGAAACACAATGTATTTAATGAAAGGTTTCTAAGCTGATTTCCCTACAGGTTATTTTCTTTCTTTTCTCTGGAACCCATACGAAGGATATACAGCAGGGACCAGAAGCGTATATAAAAATAAACTACCAAGCAGCATCAGAGCTGATACCCCATTCCTACAGGGGCAAGTGAATTATTAGATCTGTGTCATGAATTTTTTTTTTTTTTTTTAATATGCCATTGCTCCCACTTGAGCACATTAAATTTTCCATATCCACTTTTAAACCAATATTACCTTTTTTCCCCCCACGGTCATAATGTTCAAAGTATACATTAAGCCAATCCAACACCTTTAGTCACACACCAGTTATATGTAAAGTAGGATAAACTATAACCTTTTGATTTTCCTCCCTATGAACTTATACTTCAGTGCCTAAAGAAAAGAAGCAAAACAAACCATGCTACCTCACGGGGAAAAAAGTTTACTAATATTCATTTTATAAGTGGTCATGAACAACATTTTATCTGATTTTGTATATTCATGAAAGTATATTACAACTGTATGTATATATATTTTTTGTGTTATAACCATTTTAACATATATAAGCTTTTCAAATCAAAGGTAAAAGCATTTTTGGTTTTGAAGATGTGATTGCCAATTATTTTTGCACTAGTGCACATAAACAGGAAGGACAGATTCTTAGGTATGAGTTATATATTCCTGTACAAAATAATTGTATATTCTATGAAGAGTGATTCTTTTTCTAGAGAAATATACAACAACACAAGGGAAATCTTGTACCAGCAGCATAACTGAAGTGGCAAGACACAATATTAGAAAAACAGAGCTACTTTCATTACTGTGATGCTGTGTGTCAGAATGTCTCTCCTTAATGAACCTGTTTGCAATAAGACTCCGGGTGCAAAGAGGCTATTTAGAGAGCCTATTGTGTCTGTAGTGAGTCCTTCAAATATCTTCCTACCATTAGACATGCCGCATTGACCAATTCTGTCCTGATTGCTGTTCTTTTTACTATCAAGGGACATTCTTGCCCAGACAGACCGATGGATCAGAAACTGCACTTCATAAAATGTTTACACTGTACACACATTCACACAGTGATACAAGCAACAGAGTCCCAGATCACACAGCATGTTGAATGTGCCAGTGTCATCTCTAGGCTTATGACTTTCCAATATCTAAAAAAGGATTTGGGTTAAACTGCTTCTGTGGCTTGCCTGTCATTCTAACAAAAGTCATGTTTTTTTCACCCGTTCAGAGTGTAACCAAGCCCATAGCTCACACGGGAGCATTTCAGGCAAATGTTCCCTATGTCACAAAGCCTTTTTGCTCAGTTGAGACCACCTCTTAATTGCTGACAGCAGAAAAGGACCACACATGTCATGTCATCACAGAGCAAAAAACTTTGCTGTGAATAAACAAAACAAAACCAAGTCTTTCTAAAAGATTATGAATTATTACTCTCAGTGACAGCAGCAAAGAACAAGGGACTCTTCTCAACAGTAATTACAGAAATACTTTGTTACTGTCTACAGCCCTGTAAATTAGTCCCTTTGTAAGAGATTTTGTGAGGGTAGTTTGATGAAGTCTCAGAGTTCCTATCTATCAAGTCAGTGGTTTACTTATTAGCCACTAATTAATGTGCTTTATTCTCACCTTTCATGAACCTCATGTCAAACAGACTATAAGCAAGAAGCCTTTTTACATTTTAACTTTTTTGTGGTCTTACCCTTTTGTTCATCTAAGAAAAATGTCACTGCCACCTCCAGTTGAAGGCCCCAAACCCCATGCACAAGTAACAGAAAGTTACAGTATGGTATGTCAAAGACCTGACTATTAGTTTACTAACACAGATCAAAAAATATACACCTTATATTTGATACAGCACTCGATACATCTGTGTTACGAGCTGAACACAGAAAAAGCGTGTGGGGAAACCTATGAGGGAAAAGAAAATTCTTTTTAAATACCAAATGTGTAGCTAAAGCATTGGTGATACAGAAAGCTCTCCTCCAAGTAATAACTGGGAGACTCTATATGCTTCCAGAGAAGTGGCAGGTGCCTAGAAATATCCAGGAAGGAACCCTAATGTTTCCAGGTTTCACTCACAGAACAAAGGAAACTCTTCTTGCCAAGGGCAACCTGTATAGACAGATGAGACACACGAAGGAGCGGGGAAAAAAGGTCTTATCCACCCTGTTTCATAGCTAGGAAACTGAAACACAAGAATTAAACACACATCAAGAAAGTGTATGCCACTGAACAAATGAAGAAGTTATTTAAAATCATTTTCTGCTAAGTAATACAGAAGTGTCATATATATGACTGTTGATAAGTTTATGAAAAATGGTATTACGTGTAAAATGACTGAACAATACAACAGGTAGAGGTAGAGTTGTTCTAAAACAACAACACTGCAGTGTAATTACCCTTTCATTTCCTCTCCTGAGTCACCAGATTAATCTGTAAAAGAGATTTATGAAATTGAAAAAGAGTATTTTGAGCTGAATTCTTTTCTGAAACACATTCAAGTTTCTTTGAAATGTGAATAATATCCAAGATGCAAATTTAGCCAACAGACATATTACATTAGACACATTATAGACATGGGATAAATATTTTCAGAAATAGCAAACAACCCACTGACGAAATTTTGTGCGAGTATTATGCACCTTCTGTGGATTGTAATTAAAGCCTTCTAGGCTTCCTGTCTGTATTTTCCATGTACAAACATGTTCTTCCAGTGTTGTGCCATCTTTATATCAAAAATGCATGCTCTCTCAATCCACATTTTTCCATACTGATACATTCACTCACCTGGCAAGCAGGTATATCTTATAGACAAATTGGTTTAGGTTAGATTTATAAAAGAAAGCACTTAGAGTGATCTTTTCGACCAGGTTAACACAAAAGAGCTAAGCTGCACTTTTACACAGCTTTTCAGTTTAGCAACTTCAGCCAGACTTCCATCAAGACCAACAGGCACATTTAGATTGCCCATCTCCCTAGGTTAAACTCCTCTAACTCATTTTCTATAACTTCATCTGGAAGAAAAAGATATCTTCCACCCCAGAGGTTAGTCATGAAGTACTGCTTTACTCCACAACAGACAATGGGGCTTTAAGGACCTGTAGCAAAATGGTTTCTGCAGTGGGTTGCTACTTCAGACTATATACTGAAGTCATCCCTCCACTACCTTTAATCATATCTATATAGTAATCACTCAAGTTCTACTTGCAATACAATTCTTCTCAGAGAATCTTAGTAACCTGTAAGTCTTCCAAAAATTACAAGGAAACACTGACAAGTGAGTGTGAAATTTGTTACAGTAGACAACACATATTCTGTTTCTTTGCCAAAGCAAGTTAGTCCCTGTTCTAAGTGGTCACTCTTAAGTTTCTCTAAGATTGCCGCCATGATTTTACTTGGCCTTTAATTAAACCATTTCAGCTAGGTCCTGTGTGACTTGAAACCTGTTTCACTTTTGTCCTGGTTTAACCTCAGCCATCAACCAAGCCCATGCAGCTGCTTCCTCACTCCCCCATCAGCAGAACTGGGAAGAAAATCAGAAGGGTAATAGGCAGAAAACTCATGGGTTAGGATAAAGACCGTTTAATGGGCAGAGCAAAAGCTGTGTACACAAGCCAAACAACACAAGGAATTAATTCACTGTTTGCCTCCCCCACCCCAGGAGACCAGGGCCCCATCACAGGTAACAGTGACTTGGGAAGAAAAATATCATCACTCCAAATGTCCGCCCCTTCCTCCTTCTTCCCCCCACTTTGTATACTAAGCATGATGCCACATATCATGCATCATGGGTCTGATGACCCTTTGGTCACTTTGGGTCACCTGCCCCTGCTCTGTCTCCTCCCAGCGTCCCAAGCACCTCCAACTTCCTCACCAACATGGAGTATGAAAAGTAGAAAAGGCCTTGGCTGTGTGTAACCCCTGCTCAGCAATAACAAAAACATCTCTAAATTATCAACCCCGTGTTCAGCACAAATCCAAAACATATCCCCATACCAGCCACTGTGAAGAAGGTTAACTCTACCCCAGCCAAATCAGGTACAACCTTACATTTAAAAAATGCACATACATCAACACCCTATTAGTCCTTCAACACTGACAGGCAAAATTTCATGTACATACGCTAGTGGTTCCTTCCTTCCCTCCTCCCTCCTTCATTGCCACACTAAGAAACAGAGCATTATTTGGTCTGCATGATGGGGACAAAAANATGAAAAGTAGAAAAGGCCTTGGCTGTGTGTAACCCCTGCTCAGCAATAACAAAAACATCTCTAAATTATCAACCCCGTGTTCAGCACAAATCCAAAACATATCCCCATACCAGCCACTGTGAAGAAGGTTAACTCTACCCCAGCCAAATCAGGTACAACCTTACATTTAAAAAATGCACATACATCAACACCCTATTAGTCCTTCAACACTGACAGGCAAAATTTCATGTACATACGCTNCACCTGCCCCTGCTCTGTCTCCTCCCAGCGTCCCAAGCACCTCCAACTTCCTCACCAACATGGAGTATGAAAAGTAGAAAAGGCCTTGGCTGTGTGTAACCCCTGCTCAGCAATAACAAAAACATCTCTAAATTATCAACCCCGTGTTCAGCACAAATCCAAAACATATCCCCATACCAGCCACTGTGAAGAAGGTTAACTCTACCCCAGCCAAATCAGGTACAACCTTACATTTAAAAAATGCACATACATCAACACCCTATTAGTCCTTCAACACTGACAGGCAAAATTTCATGTACATACGCTAGTGGTTCCTTCCTTCCCTCCTCCCTCCTTCATTGCCACACTAAGAAACAGAGCATTATTTGGTCTGCATGATGGGGACAAAAAGCTTTCTAAGGTTATTGAGAATATAAAGGTCCCATGTTAAATACCACCAGCTCTGAAAGGGAGGTCACTCTGCTCCTCAGATAGCTACTAAAGCTGTTTTTCATTCACATAAAACAAATAAAAGCAAAACTGCTCTACCCCCAACAGCCATATGAATTTAAACCTGGATAATTTTGCCTGAAATAAATGTGACAGCATTCATACAAGTTTTTCAACTAGCGCAATGGTGGGGAAATGACAAGTAACCTCTTCTGCATACAGAGACAGAAGATATCTGTCCAGAGTTGTAAGTCCTAGAAATAGAAGTATGCATCTGATATGGTTGAGGCATCACATTTTTCTTTTATTACAATTGGTAGTGAAAGGCACTATTTAAGAACAGCTAGAACCTGTCTGTTACGGCACCTTATGACTCCTAGCTCTAAAGTGCTGCTTTAGCACCGCAGGAAAAAAGAAAAAAAATACAAAACATCAACAGATTGAAAGAATAAGTCATATCTGTCCTCATGGAAAGCTAAATTATTATGTCTTTTCTATGGATTCTCAGACACAGAAAAAAAGGCATTCATTTTGGCAAACAATCCAAAAATGTAAAATGTGTAGACTTTCACATGAATAGGACACTGATAATACATAAGTAAAACAAAACAAAGATATTACATATAATAAGTACTTCACAGGAAAGATAAATATGACCAGAAATCAAGTAATAAATACTGAAATTACTTAGGTGTAGAACTAGCAAATAAGCAGATGGAAGATGCTATTAAGGGAGACAATTACCATCAAGTTATGCCTTATTTTCTGAACTGTTTTACAAAGATCAAATTTGGATGTTGTACGTACTCATAGCCTTTGCAAGGGTAAATAAAACATTCTTCTCTGTAAGTCTCTTACTTAACTTGCCATACAAATTAAATCCAAATAAAAACATAATTGTAAAACCTCCTCCTTTCCCACAAAGCAATCATACAATCAAGCCAATCAACATGTTAAAATTATAAATGTCAATACCTTAGATTCAAATTGAAATTAATAAGCAAAGATTTCATCAGTGAAAATGAAATGTAACTTGCTCTTGGGTACAAGAATGTCTGAAGAATTCACATCAAACTGGGTCTATCTATGCATTAAAGTCATTACATTATGGACAGAAATTTACAAATCAGCTGATGGGACTTTGAGCTGCATTGTTGCTGCTGTCCACATCATAACATCTGTCAGATTTCAAGAAACATTGCTTCCTGAAGTTAGCCAAAATCATATTGAAGGTCTACTCCTTGGTATCCAGATATTTTTAAACTAGTCTCAAAAGAGCGGATGCCTGTATTCAGCTGGCAGAGCTTCTCCCTGTGCTTCTTTCTGGTGTATTTTCTCAGTATACATATACAGATGAAAATACAGAAGATCTTAGGTATCATAGAAGTATTTTCAGTTGCATTTTTAAAGTATTTTAAAAATCTGTATTAAGTACTAAAAAAAATTAAGCATTTAAAAAATCTGACCTTTTTTTTAAAGAAGGCATGAATACCCATTTAGAAAAATCTGATGCTTTGAAAACTACCAGGAGATAAATACAAATCTTGAGAGAAAAAGAAGGAATTTTTCTGAACTGATGCTTCCTAAAAAAACAGATTCAAAGTTCTATGGAGTTCACATATGAATTACTTGTTAGGCCTAAATAAATTCTGATCATTTTGCAAACAGCAAAACTACACAAACTTAACTAGAGTCGGAGCCAGACTATAAGGTTTGTATGCCTTTTAACAAAGCAGGATCAAACTCCAAACAAGAATAACTTCAAAACATATTTTAGACAGTTTCTTAGATTTTGTAAATGAACAGAGTTGTTCTGATGTCAGTGTAGCCAGTCTGACTTACATGGGCTACTACCTGTTCCTTTGAGAAACTGGAGGATAACACAGTCAAATTAATTTATGACTTAAAGGCTCAACTTTTCTTCTTCTCAAAAACCCAGCAGAAGTTTCTCAAAAACCCACAGCATACACAAAAACTTATGAAATGCATGCTGTGGACAACAGAAGGTGGATTTTTACTCAGACCTTATAGAATTTTACAATATTCCATTACTTATTGCTATTTTATTCCAACACAACTACATACATCACTTCATATTTCGGTTCCAAGCCAGTTTCGATTATGTGCAATGAGGCTCCAAGATAAGAAGGAACGATATGCTGCTAGTCGCAGTTCTGCATGTTGTCATTGATATAAATTACCTCATACATTAACAGAAATGGAGAATGGTGTTTGTCTGTTTTTAAAGATGGTACAAGAAGTAAATGGGGTAAATTTACTTTTTCTCCCTTCCTCAAAAACAAAAAACAAACACAAAATACAAAAAACCAAAACACAAACAAAAAACAACCTCCCCCAAAAAAACAAAAACAAAAAAAACACCCACCAACTAAAAGGAATACACTTTTTCAACATATACACTATATTTTTTCCAAAGACTCCGTCAGCACTGAACAAGAACTCTATATCATTGTGTTTGATAAACACTCTTTAAAGAGCAAGTGTCTCCTTTACAGAGCAGTGGACCTTTTTTTCTCAGAGTGATGCCATTGAAAATAGTTTTATTTCCTTTCCATCTGATTTAACAGATGTCTTATGTACTTCAACATCTCAGCTATCTAGCCCATATGCATTATGTCCCCCAGACACATAAACACTTTAGGAGAATGGATAACAGCACGAAGACTGACTTTTTAACTGAGAGCTTGTCTACACATTCAGCTATTTGGGAATAAAAATTCAAGGACAGCTTGCAGAAAAACTGTTCTTGACTGATTCAGTTCGCTCCATGATGATGCTTTCTCTAGGAATGGGAATTCAATCAGAAATACCTTCCTCTATAATAACATATATTATTAACTTAAGTAAACTAGATCACTATTCCTATTTCACACTTTACTAATAAAAATAAACTTTAGGCATAGACAAATCACTAAGCATCTCAAATACATTTTTAAAAAGCCAGATTATAACAAGACCAAGGCTTTGTACAGTGTGGAAGAACTTCATGCCTAGGAAGGAAACTCGAAAAAAGAAAATGTGAAAATGAAATGGAAAAAAAGAAAAAAAAAGTCACATTTTCAAGGAAAAATTTTATCATCATAGTAACAAAAGAAAGGTTCTTGCATTGATAGCTGCCTTGCTCAGAGAGCAGTCCTTGTGAAGTGATGGCGAGAAGAAAATAGATTTTGACAGACAGACAGAAAGCAGTAATGGATTTGAAAGGCAGTGCTGTGAAACTTGTTGAACCAGAGCAACTACCATATCATTAAGAGAGATTTTTAGTTTGAAGACAACTTGCTACTGCAAGATATCCATCAGCTGTGAGGCTATCTTGACATGGAATACCACGACAGAGAGTTGCACTATTATAAAGGGCTGAAGTTTCATCACTATTGTTAGAATTCTTAAGTAGCTGGAAAGTTAACCTTCATAGTTCCAAACAGTTATTTTTGTCCTCTTAACAACTCTTAGTTCATGTGGTGCAGAGCTGGCTTAAATTTGTATAATATTTTTGATTTTTCTTTCACAACCATATGCCAACTAGGACTTCTTTTTTTTTTTTTAGTCCTTTATCTGCTGAATGACAATGATACTCATTACCTGAATAAAATTAATTTAGAATGGGAGACTTCCCTCCAGATAGCAAATCAATGTCATTTTCATGAATAGTCCTGAGCAACCTGGACTTTGTTGGTGCTGCTTTGTTAGCAGAGGCATTGGGCCAAAAGACCCCCAGAGGTCGCTTCCAACCTCAACCAGTCAGTGATTCTTCATTAGGTCTGCAAATAATGGCTTTATGAGGTTCATGAGGATTTAGAAACAGAATGAGATGGCATGTAATACTTTCAGCTACATACTGGTGAAGGTGAAATCTGTCTATGTCTATGTCTTTTTCTTTTCCAGAAGAAACCTCTTCAAACCTGGGCAACTGGCACGGAAGGAGTTGGCTTTCTAAGATATATCTTTCATTCAGGTAATGCATGACTGAGAAGACCCTTATCATACAGTACAAAGTTTAAGCCTCTAATGTCTTCACTGCCATTTTGGATGAGTTGTCCTACTGTGCTAAAAGAAATAATGATGTCAAAACCCAGAAATTCTTCTCAAATAGTACTCACTTTTCATGAGTATGGCTCATCAAGGAACAAAAATGATCCACAGAGGCATGTGAAATATCTGAACAGAGAACATGGTACCACAGAATCTCAGGCAGGCAAAAATTATGGGTATAATTTGCCTTTAGTGTCCCCCAAAAGTAACATCAAATTCAAATATTATGATGCAGGAAGAATAATACCACTGATTGACTAAAAAGGTCCATCTACTTCTGCACGGCTAGTAAAATACAGTAATTTATCCAGATCTTTCAGCCCTGACATATGACTTATCCTTTTCATTGAACAGTCAAGTCACTCTCAGAAACTTCTTTAAATCAAAAAGTGTCACTTATGTTGAAGCTCTGCTCTCTGTCAAAACACATATATAGTTTAAATCGAATTTTCGCTGATCTATCTTTCAAAAGATGAAATATCTATATGCTTTATACTGCTTTTAGACAAGAAGTAAGATTTACAGTAAGATATGTGTTTTCAAAAGGAATTAGCCATGCACTGATTTTCCTACGAAGCTTTGAAGGAATCACAATCTGCAAAGCACAGACATGTACTGTAAGGACAGACGAAGTTCAGTTCTGTGTAGCTACCGTAAGTACTGGTTGCACAAAATGTTGTATCACTTAACACCACTTGAAGAACTTAGTAGACCAAATTTGCTATTGCTCTGCACAATGCAAGAGGAGATATACTATATGGTATAATTTTTTCATTGATCTGTAAGTATTATAGTATAGTGGATTATGGACATACCATCTAGAATATTACATGTGAACAGAACCTTACATGTACAATTGCTTTTTCAGGTTCCTACAGTAAATCACTTTGTTGGATACATTGTAATATAACATTAAACAAGTATTTAGGTACAGATATACACAAAAAGATTTATGGTAGTGCAATTGATGTTGCACTATCAACATTCTAAATATTAAGATAATGTTTTCAGAGGAATGAACGGTGTCTCACTGAAGAAAAAAGAAGACCTCACACTTCCCCTATAGTAGTATTTTTACTTTTCTGAAAAAGCTGGTAATACACCAACTCTATTGATTTTGGTAGAGAAACAAGAATGAGTTTAATTCACATAGAAGGCTTAAAAAAACATAAGAATTTAGTTTTATTATAATGCCATTTGGGTGACAATATTTTCCTGAGTTGCCCATCAGCAACCCTACATGAAAAATGTCGTACAAAAGTTGTTTGCCCAAATCTCATGTCTTGTCATGATCCTATTTCCATTTATATTATGGCATCATTTAAAGTCCTCAATCACATTCCCAGTACAGTAGGCAGTGTAGAAAATGCATACAAAAATCAATTCTAAATTAAGTAAGCATCAGTCCAGCTTAAAAGACATAAAAACAGTTTAACTAGATCTCTGGAAATTCCCTCTGCATAAAAAGGAATTTCCGCAACTATCACAGAATCAGCACATGGCACTACTGTGCCATGCTCTTCAAAGCCTCAAGCATGGGAGGGGTGGTTCAGGAAATGTAAGTGTTGTCATGGATGGCTAGAGGCCAGCATAAACTAATATGTCATCACATCACACTAAAGGCCATAATGGTCCAGGACAGACCAAGCATCAGAAGGCTGACAAGTCTCTGTTAGTCTCCACTCCTCCCATATTTGCAATGAACTTACTCAGACTACAGGACTGCCCTTGCATTGCTCAGATGCCCCACACATTAAGAGAGAAAACACAACTCTACAAAATACATTCAAGTCTTACATCGTAATTCAAGTGAAGAAGAACGTAAAGGGTAACAAACCAGTGAGAAATTTTTAAATCACAAGTTTCTAAGGACAAAAGAAATAGTAGGTGACCAAAGTCAAGAATTAACTTTAAAGGAACAACGCATGGAAAAAGAATTGATTTGTTTCAAAGATGTACTAACAAATGTCTAATGGAACAGCATCCTTTTAAAGGGGACAAAAATCCCAAGATGACTAAATGGCAAAAGTAAAGAGGCAACAGAAGAAATATTGATGAAAAATGCAGTGTAGATGCAACTAAAACCATCAAGAAGAAATGATTTAAAGGAAAAATATATGTTGGGAGCTAGATGGAGTGAAAAAAGAAAATTACACAGGAGAAAAGCAGAGTATCAGAGGGGACAGCAAGCAATATAGTGAAGAATAATAAGGCTTTCTACAAATACATAAAAGGAAAGAAGACAGTAAAGGATAAAAAGAACACATTAAAGTATAAAACAGATGCTTAGATACAGGATGATGCAAGGTTGATGGCAGGATTAAACACCTCCTTCACAGGCATCATTCTCTCCAGGAACTGTGAAGAAAATATTAGGAAACATGAAGCTAATACCTACCTCCCAGATCAATTAAATAGCAAAATGCTGTTTTTACAGCTCACTACAAGTTAGTATGGATAAATATAAATTAACATAGAGTTTCATATTGGAATAATCTGGTGCAGTATGTACTGAGAACTCATCACTCCCTCTGTCCCTTATTTGGTGTTTCACCTTAATCAGACACAGATCAATCAACTGCAAGTAGCCTATAATGTGATCAATTTTTAGTAAGAGTTATAATTTCAACTCCATCTGCAGTTAGAGGGGAAATCTGGATACAAGGTATTATATAGTAAAAAAGACATGACTAATTTCATACCAAAGCCTCAATAATGAAATTTAGTCTGGTTTCTCAAAGGATAAGTAAAGTAATACAGGAATAGACTTAAAGGAGCACATGTATACAAATTTTAGTAGCTTTTTAAAAAAATACTCATAGGTTGATCACTCACTAGGCAAGAATAACCTGTATGTTCAGATGGTAAAGTGAGCAAAACAACAGCCTTCTAAAAAGGGAACGTGCATATCATTGCTGCCATTTTTTTTGAAGACAAAATGGCCACTGAGGTTCCACAGTACACACATGGAAGCCAATTTAGCCATATTTTAAAGATGTCTAGTATTACTTTAGTATTAAAATACCAATTCTAAAATGTTTTTTTGATTCATGGCTCTAAATCAACTTGATTTGCATTTCAAAAGTACTTTAATAAAGATGCAGTGACAAAATATTCAGAATAATTAGAAAAGACACTTGATACAAAACTAGATCTATTGAAAGACAAAGGAAGTTATTCAGGACACATCTGTCCAAACAGCAATTCATGATTTGTACATGTGAAGGTTGTTCAAAAATTTTCTATGAATCCCACCAGAAGGCTGTAATGACATCTCAAGGGAAGCTCTGGGAAAATAAGCTATTCCACGTTCCAGTTCCCACTTCTTTAAAGGAAATGGAGGTAGGTGATTATACAAAGCTCTGTTCACTTTGCCAGTCCCAACAGGTCTCTTTGAGTTGGCACCATCAGAAGGCTGCCATGTTTACTTGGAAGCACCACATTTTCTCATTTCTCTGTGATGAGAGAAGCAGTCAATAGTCCACTGGAGGGTTCACAAGGTGACATTAAGCTCCTAAGGAGGCCAGGGAGGAGCCAATGCAAAGAGCAATAATAATGAAAGAAAGTAAAGCCGACAATGGAGGTAAAAGGAAATGGATATAGGACAGTGGAAGACATGGTAACGCAGGAGAACAAAGTGAAAGGACGGGGCACAGATGGGAGCACAGTACAGTGCAATTACTAATGTTACTTTTCAGTGGTTTCAGTACCAAATATTCTGATAAACCCCAAATTAGGTGATTGAGTGGAGAAGACAAATGAAAACATTCCTTTGCTTCCTTGGGATTTCAGATGAAAGGAAGGTACAATCTCCACATTCAAAAAATTGAGTACATTAACTCAATGTACTCCAACAGGAGGAAGAACATTTAACTACTTTTAAAACAATTGTTTTATGTTTGGTATGTATCAAATTCTACTGAATACAAAAAAGGGAACATGAAAGTTACAGACAGGAAAACAGACAAACAGACAAGTTTTTACAAAGAAAAATGGGGAAATTCAAAATTGGGTAGTTTTGAAGGAGATAAGAGGCAAATGAAAAATATGTTCTTTCTTAAAAGAACACAGAAAATAAGAATACGTGCAAGATGTCTAAGCAGTTTTAGAGACACAGCTTTTCATTCAGAGATGAAGAGTGAATAAGATGCAGAAGAATGTTTCTCCATAATGCAGTGTGCCCACGTGTAGCCCGATTTTTACCCTCCTTCCGGCATTTATCCGCTGCACCGCGCATGTCTGCCCAGTGTTGGACGTGACCCTGGGAGCCTGGGGGAGCCTGTGCTGGACAGGTTCAGGGCCTTTCCAGAGCCAGTCTCAGCTGGACAAGAAGGAACCCACCATCACAAGCCAAACTGTGCCAACACAGTGCACGTGGTGCCTCTTCCTCCTTCAGAGAAGGAAAAAGAGACATGGAAGAACAAGAGGAGACAGCTGAACAAGGTGGGAATAAGACACACCTGAGCATGGCTGGAGGAAAGAGACTCCTGGGCAGGGGGTGGGCAAAGAGACACCCAACTAGTGCTGGTGCAAAAAGCTGTCTGAGGAGGGACAGAGGGGAGACACAGGAGGAGGTTCATCTCTGAGAGGATTGCAGCCTGAGCAGCTGAGTAAGAAGCAAGGAAGAGCTGAAGCAAAGAAACCATGACAAAATAAACCCAGCCTCCTGTGTTACCATTGCCTTGCCCAAGAGACTGACTGCAGTGTATAGTAAGGAGGCTGGGGACCAGCAAGAAGGGAGCAGAGGGAAACTGAGACATGTTTCTCTAAGTGTTTCTTTAAATTCCTCTGTTTAGTTTTTAGTATCAGACTCAATAATTAAAAGTTTATGATAATTGACCATATACTAAGTAGAATTCCGCAAACTCAGACTGATTTTTCTTTTTGGCCCAAAACATCTGGCTACCACAAGACAAAAAAACCAGAAGCGTCACTAAGAATGTAAAATATTGGCAATTTCATCACTCACCAAGGTTGTTGATTTCCAGTTATAACATATGATCATCTTGAAGACATACTTCCTGTTTTAAAGTATTGTGTGCAAATATAATTTGAGTTAGGTAGAGGATTTTCAAGGATTAAAAGTAATGAGCGGCCCAGAATATTTCATCCTACTCTTCCACAAATAATCCTTCTTACATCAAAATGAGATATTTAATACAAAATGAGATCAAAATACTAAATTAGAACACCATGTCAGAAAGCAAAAACGAATTTAGCAACAGAAATATCATTGCATTGCTGTGCACTGCTTTATAGTTTCAATTTTCCAACATTCAATGCACAGATAGGATTTTCATGTATAACATGAACAAAAAAAAAGTTCTACATAGGTTTCCATTAGTGACAAGTAAAACCAGGATCATAACATCAAAGAGGACAAAAGAAACCGTATTTAGTAACTAACAAGTTATAAATGAATTAACTTAGACTTAGATATCTACCCAATTTTTTTATAATAAGAGCCAACATAGTTTGTATTAACCTTAATTTCTCCATTATAATGACTCTGTGGATGTTAGCAGGTTTTCAGGCAGTGATAAATAATATAGGCTATGAAGGAATTATCATTCACCATTTGGCAGGCAACATTTTAAAAAAAGAGATGTTGCAGATATTTCATCACAGGTTTTTAATCTAAACCAACTTTATCCACATGTAAAACTTAGTTATTTCTAAAATAAGTACATATGTATGTGAGCACACACAAACCACTATCTTTGCCACTGGCATTAATTTTCCTATGTATTCACAGTCTTTCATGAAAATACGCACAAACTCAAAGGATAAGTATTATGCAAGCTGGAAGAACACCACTCCAAAGGAAATGCAAGACTCAGTTAGAATGAAGTGGGACAAAGAACAAGAAAATAGAACAGAGAGAACATAAGAAGGGGGAAGGCTTCAGGTCAGGATATCCAGCCTGTTCCTCCTCAAATACTAGATCATTCCACTGCAGGAAAGAAACAGGGGTCCATTTATAATCATAATTTATAAGAACCCTACGTAATGATTTTATCATACCTACATGTACTCGGATATGATTTTTTGCTAGTCATACAAAAAGGAGTCAGCTTTCAGGTTGCTCCCTGTACAAAATGGCCACAATCTGCCAGCAGAGTCAATGGCTGTCCTTTGTCTATAGTTAATTAGCATGCAAAAACTAGGCTATCTCTTGTAAACGTGATTACTTACTTGATTATTTTCAGACTGAAGCAAAATGAGAACCATTACCTCTCTGTGATTCAGAGGTATGGGAAGATACACTTGAAATAAAGAGGCAATGCAAATGAGAAAAATAGGATGCAGATTTATAATATTAAACACCCAAACATGAAGGATTGTCCTAAGTTTGTCATGTTCCCTTCCTGAAGCATCATACCCAGACCACAAGTTTTGGCCTAAATCTTAAGAGCCTTTGCACTGTTTTCTGCCTCAGACCTATGCTGCTTCAGACGCCAGCACCCAGTTTTGCATTCAGAAAGATTTATGCTTTTCTTACATACTGACTGACTGAAGTCAATTTGCATATTTCACTGTCTAATAATTTCATTGTTTCCTGAGAATCAATCACCTAGAAATGGGAGGCTGACCTGAAGGTTACTGCATAACTTTCCAATTACTAGATTTTAGAAAAGCTGACTAGTATAAAGTATCTGAAATCAGGAAAGTGACCACCAATTTATAGTTCAGTCAACAATTATGGCAGCATAACTTCAGAAAACAGTAGCATGGCTCTGTGTATTTATCAGTGCTCAACAGAAGCTACAGAGAACAACTTATAACTATGAAACAATCTTCTAAATATGGACTCATTCAAACATACGACTAAGTCTGAATCCGTATCTTACATGTAAATAAGTGACTAAAGTCACACAAATATACAGATGTTAATCTCAATTTAAAGTCCACTAGCTATTCCCTCCCCTTTTCCAAGCATCACAGTTTCAAAAAAAATTGTCATTACATGAACACTTCTTTAACAGCTAGGTTTACAAAAAAGCAAACCCCTATCTTATTACAGGACTACCAGACTGTACCTCCAATATACTCTTGTGTACAAAATCTTATAAAAACTAAGAGGCATCTGTATAAAGGCATTGTCCACTAAACTGAAAAGTGGAAAGGGTTATCTTCAGTACATCATCACCTAAGAATTCATTGGTGTTGCAAATACACAACTATAACTATTAATACTGAGTCATAACCATGTTAAAGGCATAGTGATTTCTCTGCAGATCAGATAGACACGTGGAAGAATCTTGTAAATAGAAACAGCATTTCTGTGCTGCCTGCTGGTGGGTGAACACAGTTTTAAAACTTTGCTAGCACAATTTGCCAGTGCAATTTTATTTCCCCCAGCATAATGATTTCACATGTCCTGTGACCCCTCCACAAGCACCCACTCTACCATACAAATGAACAGTTTAACAAGTTAAAAATCATCTCTTTTTTCATCATGTTGTTAGTGAAAGAGTGCTTTACATAAAGCATAATACACAAATTATTCTATGATAGTATGGTAAATTTTAGAAGCTGCAGAAGAAAATAACTGCTGTGAATCATATTTTGGACGTGCCAAAAGATGTTCTGCAAAGAGCAGACCATGTAAAAAACCATGAAAAAACAGTTTTAGAAGTGACCTGATCAGGTGAAGGTGATTCCAAAGCCAGGTCTCTACTTGCCAACACACTTCAGAACTCCATAGCTTCTTTGCTAATCATATCATTATGCTTTTCCATGTATTTTTCAATTAACCTCTCTATTGCATTAATGTGTTTAATTGCCACTTTAGATGTTGTACAATACAGTGTTGGGAAAGACTTTGGTAACTTCTCTGACCTACTATCTCCATATCTCTTTTAATACAGTCTGCTTCTTGTTTAAGGTCTATCTGAACTAATTTGCACTTGCCCCGTGGTAACTGCAGCCACTACTGTAGTGAAGTTTGCAGCAGAAGAATCACACAGACACAGAAACCCCAGAATGTATATTCCCTGTTCAGTCCTCTCCTGCATTTTGGAGGCATTACTGAGGTGTAAACCACCCCAGCATCTCCCTCTTAAGCAGAACCACTGAGGACTGTACACCACTCCATGGAGAGGCGAAATCCCTGTAACTGCATCAACTGGCCAAGCTAGGCAGACAGAAGTAGCTTGCTCGTCAGTGCTCTGTGAGCTAGTTTCATTATGGCAGCGTGCATGTACCCAGTGGACCAGGCTTCCCACCACTATAATTTGCACAGAGGTCAACAACATCATAATAAGATTAAAGAACTCAGGTTTCATTTTCTTTCACAATCTAGAAACCAATCTACTTTTTTTTAAAAAAAAAAAAAGTACTGTTTATTCTTTCAAACTCTTACTAAAACCATATGCTAGAATTTTCACTGCCTAAATTTTCACCACACTTCAGAGAAAAAATAGATCTAAATCATTACATGGAACAATAAATAAACAACTGAAGGGTCAGAAGAATGAAACCTTCTCTTCTCTCCCAGCATGTCTGTGCTTATGTGGAGGTTATCCTGTAGAAGGGAAAGAGGCATGAGATACCTGTGTGCATTGTTCAGTCCCTTCAGCAGCAGCAGAGAAACTCCAGAGATTTTCACTTGTTACTTTCACTACCATCAAGTTTATCTGAAGATTACTAATCCTGATTCTTTTGATTCAATGAAGATTCTAACAAGTGAATGATGACATTTGTATTTTAAGCTGTTGATCACTCTTAATTGACTACAGAGTGAGAATCACATTGATCTTAACATTTCAACACTCCCTTCAGGGACTTGTAAAGCCACTAGGAAGAAACAGGTGCTTGATAAGCAGTAACTCAGCTTTAGACAGACCCAGGAAAAACCTGTGAATGCTGAATGAATTTGAGAACAGATGTCAAACAAATTAGTGAATCAGGGCACCAAATTTTTCCTTTGAATTCAGTGCTTGCCTGTCTTTCACACATAGCTTTGGAGAACCAACCAAGCAAGCTCTGAATGAAACTCACTTCAATCTTGAAATGATGGCACCTGCTTTTGTACAGCAGTTTTCTCAGACTAATGAGTCCTCTTACATGGGGATTAAGCAACTGGACATAGACCATGCACTGTAGCATGGAAGTTGCATTGCTTCCAACACCTGATCTAACAGTTCAGAATTGCTCTGCTAGCCTGCATTCCTAATAAATTACTACACATCCCTGAATTGTACAGCATAGAGACACATTAGCTACTCATGAACAAAGTAGCCTACGTGGTTAAAAAACACGTTACATGGAGTCTTTCACCTCTAAATTGCATTCCTGAGCCCAACCACATTAATTGTTTTCCTTTATTGTAGCTTGAAGTAACTACTTTAAGGAAGAAAATTACAGCTTGATTGGCCAAGCAGCAGTCTTGAGAAGGCAAACTAATTTGATCTCAATTTCTCAACTTGCTTAAGGAGGGTCTACTTGCTTTGTTCATAGATGGTAGTAACACAGGTGCCTAATCAAACAGACCTTGTTATACTGACTGACATGTACAACATGAGGTGTTTGTGTTGTTTTCTATAGCTGTAGGAGGTAACCAGAAATCTTTTCCTTGTTTATTAGTGTATTTATCTGATCTCCAAAGCTTAAATGAGATATTAACCAACGAGCCTTGGAGCTGCCTCAAGAGAAGCCAAATCTCTCACCCTGCCTTAAAAAAATAATGATCACCTTCCCATATTAAGAAAAAAAAATGAACTTTGTTGAATCTCTGAATGTAATTTTGATCTAAAAGCTTTATATGATTTTTTTTAAATACACCTACTTGCTTATTTATACATTGAAGTGAAGCCAATTCACTTGCAGTGTGTCCTTTCATTAGGACATTACAAAATGTTTGGTCACGCAGCCAGATTCATTCTCCTGCTTAACCCAAGGAGTCACTTCACTGTCATAATTAACAACCTGACTAACATTAAAAAACTACCTGGAGGCACTGTAAGCACAAATTGAATGAGCACCAGGCAGAAATGCCCTTGGGCTTTAACATTACTTGATTTAGCTAAACTGGTGAAAGCCAAGCACAAACCCCTTTGTGTTGGTGTAAAGGTAACAGTGATTTAGCTCACACAATCAGGCTTATGAGCACAACAGACAGGCCTGCATTACATGGGTTTAGAACAGGCACAGTATCCATACTGAAATTTCTTAGCTGCTTAAGGCGCAAACTCTCTAGTGCTCTGGTTTCCAAAGTGGGGTTCTCACTGAAGGCCAGTACAAACCACTCTCAATACTAATTTAATACTGCTTT
>VXAZ01002298.1:44063-51563 GCA_013399875.1 Gymnorhina tibicen | reverse complement strand
ATACCAACTTAAATACCTAGATGGAATTATTAAAACTTGTGGAGGTCAAGTTAAATTAAACAGAGAGGTGCAGGGATGTGCAATGCTGAATACACAAGGCTGTAACCACTGCAATTGTTAAATTAATTCTTGTGGTTGTTATGTAGTGGCCTACTGCTGTTTTTAGTGACAGTTTGTTTTGGATGGTTTACTGCAGATCTACCAGTGGCTGCTGCTTTTGGAAAGACTGTCAAATATGTTTCATTCACAGTGTCTACGTTATACAGATCTTCTATTAACATGGGCACAGCTAAAAATTATATACAAATTCCAAAGTAGCATCAGGCTTTCCAAAATACTTGTAAAGACATACTTCCTGCAGATATGGTGTCTAAAGTTCTGGCAAACAGCAACTTAGAATTTTCAGGACTTTCAAATTACATTTATTCACAGTACTTGTATTTCATGTAAAACTCACACACACATTCCATTGCTTTTAAGCACAAGGTGAAGCAGTATAGAGAATTTCTCTGTTTTTTCTTAGCACATGCCAACCATATTAGTACATACAAGGAGTAACAACGTGAATTAACAGTCCTAGTAATATTTTAAAACACAGCAAATTTTGGAAATTAGTGTGCTGCTTTGAAAACTTAATTTTTAATGTAAAATCTCAGAAATCTCAGATTTCATGAAAAACAGTTTTGGAACTGCACTCAGATTTTGCCATTTAATGCAAAGAGAAGTTTAGGTTTTATGTTTTAACTTTACATACTTTAACTCACCCACTTTGCAGGCATGTTACTGATACACTAAGCAGTGCATTTTCTTCACTCAACCCAAGTGTGCTTCAATAGACACATACATGCAGATTAAACCCAGGTACTAAGTACAAAGATTGACCTTTGCAATGAGGGGACACTGAGGACAGCAAGCATACAGGGAACAGATGAGACTGAGGAAAGCAGAGGATGGATTATCAGCAGATCAGTGTCACTGAATTTGTTTTTGTTTGGATTTTATCTTTTTTACCAGCCATAGAAGTTATTCTAGCTCAAGTCCAAGAAAAATTCTAATTTGTTACATGAAGATCCCACCTCCCACCCCTAGCAGTACAACCCTGGGACGTTTCAGGAGATAACAGTGGTCAGGCCACAGGCTACACAATTTTAGAGACAGATCATCACATTTCTACCACTACAACTCCTAAAGATCAGGTATGCCATTCTGGTGTAAAAGCTACTAACTCATCATGCATCTATTTTGGAAATACATTTTAGAAACAATTTGGGGATTTCTAGTAAACTAATCTAGTGAAGACTGAGAAATTCCAGAGGCAGAGCAGTATCTAGAAACAAAAATGGAACAACACTGCTCTCCAAGTATTTGAGAGATGCACTGTAGGAGTCACCTTAGTATGTCTGCATACAGTACACTAAAGGATTTTAACAGTTTAGAAACAGAAATATTCATTTGAAACCTACATTATGCTGAAACTATGACAAAGTTCAGACTCCACCTCATTTTTAGTGTGAGCAGAATAAACAATAGTATCCTTTGAAGAATGAAGACACTGATTAAAACTGGAAAAAAGGGGCCAAGTTGAGTAAAACTTATTGGTTTGCCTGGTTTCCTGTCTGGTCATTTGCTAGTTACTAAGAACAAAGACTAACATAGCAACTAAATGTTAGTGGAGAGACAGTAATACACACAGAGTCCTCATCATGGCTGAGTGGTGTTACAGAATTCATTCTCTTAGCTAACAAGTAAGGTATAACCCATGTGTGGTATTATCTCCTCCAAACTGGTTAATGAAGATGACCCTTATAACAGAGAGTAGTCATCATGTACACAATGTACATTCTCCCTTCTTCCCCTGATCCTGAAGGAAACTGCTTGTATGATGGAAATGAAAAAATAAAAAGTACTTGAAACAGAAAGAAACTGAAAACACTGAGTACTAAATAACTTGTGAATTATTACAGCAGCATCAGAGGGAGGCAGACATGTTCTGAGCCTTCCCTCACTACTCCTGGTGCACTTTTCTTTTGCAAGGGGCTTTGAGATCTGAGTAGAAAAGTACTTTTAATAAAACACGCATCCATTTTGCTGAGAATTTTTCATGAAGCATGGGTATTGACTCCCACACTACAACCAAAATAACAGTTTGTAGAAACTTAGCACTTAATGAATTTACATGAGAGTTTCTAGACAATTGGATACTTCTCACTTCCCCAGTCTGCTCTTCAGGGTCTTACCACATGCAACTTGTTACTTTATGCTGTTAATCTGCTTTCTGTATTTCACTCCAGGAATTACTCCCGTTTGTGACATGCCATGTGCACATATAGAAACTGTATTTTTCTCATTACAAGGTAACCTTTGGGTAAGAAGCACTGAAGAATGTAACAGGTTATTAATAATTATAGAAAATAGTACTTTTTGAGGAGAAATCTATACTTGAATACTTGTTTAACTGTGCTTTGACATGTAAAAATTAGTAGGGAGGATGTATGTCCAGAGGTTACGAAAAGCAACTGAGTAGAAGATGTACACTTAGTCCTCAAACAACAAATGATATGTTATGGTATACTAGGTAAATAAATTCAATTTTATTTTTAAAAGAATTTAGATTTCATTTAGTTTTTCCATTCTGTTTGTTTATCCACGTGTAAAACTCAAGTAACAATATGTAACTATGCACAGACATGCTGCAAGGCTGGCTTACCTGATGAAAAAGATGCTATAGATAAGCCAAGTATTTGCTATTTTAAGTGCCTGTACATAAGGAAACTGAAGTTATGCAATTCTCAGTTTACGCCCTCTTAGACATCTTATATATATATATATTTTTTTTTAAGAAAACTAAGGAAAATTTATAAATGCATCATCATTTCTTCCTTGACTTTTTGCATACTTACTAGGTCACTTCTGCAAAACGCATGGGTGCATATCCTTATCACAGCAACCTGTACTCATAAAATGACATTTGGCACTACATCTGGGACACTGTAACCTCCACGGACTAAAAAGGATTTGGTTTGTGTCGTCCCTTCTGATTATGCAGGGTATGCTAGGAACAAGAATGTGTGGTGACATGGATCAATGGAGACTGCATACTGTGTTTTCTGGTCCCACTAGTTTCTACTCTTCATTTCTTGTTTCATATACTACCTCTAATAGTCCTCCTACAGGATCGCAGGACCCATGCATTTTATTTATCATACTTTCCTAATAAAAAGACCTTTTAAGGAATAAAGGATTTAGAAGTAATCATGAAACTTCTTTCTCTGATACTGTAAGTAACTCAAGTTTTCTATCATTGAATGTGAACATCAACATACACATCTTATGCCTAAGAAACTACAGGCATGAGAAGAAAGACACGAATTTAACCATGAATTCACATAATTTGTCATCCATTTGTCCTTCTCTGTCCCTACCAAGGAAAGAAAATAAAGGAAATCCTAGGCAGGGATGATGACAACACTTCAGTCAAATGACAAACAAAACACTTTGTAAAGAATATTGTAGAGAGAAGCCTACTAAAAGATTTCCAACATGAAATTTAACAATCTGTCAAGCACCACACCCAGAAGAAAGTTGCAGGTCACGCAGCATCATATAATTTGTATTCCTACAGTGAATTACCAATGTAAACCACATAGGTCCCTAGGGACATACTAGTGCCTTCTCACTGCATATTAACTTGAAGTCCTAAGGCATTCAGAAGGATGATGCTGTTCAGCATACAGTCAGGACTCAAAACCAAAATGCATCATCTGTCAGCTGCACGTGTCGTCCTTCTCATATTCATGTAACATATATGATACATATCCAAATACATATAACTATCTTGAAAGAAAAAAGAGTCAACTACATCAAGAAAAATTATTAATTGAATCCTAATTTCAATGGCTTCAGTAACTAACTCCCATTGATTTCAGTAGAGTGACTGCAATAAGAATGTTAAAACTTTTGTGCTGGTTTGCACATTCCAAAAAACTTTTAAAATTTTGTGCTATGCGTAAATACTAAAGGTAGATGGATTAAGTAGTAAGGAAAGGGAAAGTAAAAACAAATGCACTACATGTACCAAATCCCTTACAAATTCATGTAATTCCATACTTTTTCTTGCTTTCATGCTACTGTATGAAGAGCTACACTAAGAGACTCTCTCAGAGGAGAAGAAAGCAATTCAAAATTGGGTATTCTTTGAGAGGGCCTCTGCAGTCAGAGCTCATCTTCCTACCACTTTTCCCTTGGAATATCAGAAAGAATCCTGGATTTCTGAGGCTGACAAACTCAGAAATGCTAGCATAACAGAGGGCATATATTGCCTTATCATAGTAGCACTTGAAGTATGTGAAGAGGAACTATTTTTCTAAGCTAAGAAACATTCATTTTGTCTTGAAAAAGGTTGTGATGTCAACTGTTACTATTGATCAAATTACTATAAGTCATCTCATGTTACATCTGCTCTCCTAGAAGGAAACATGGTTGACCCTTGCTGGCCACGTGACATCTTGCACTCACATGAGCCCAATTACAAGGAAGCAGAATCATCCCATAAACCTGTACAGACAGCTTAAACATACATCTCAAAGAAAACAGTTACAACTAATTAATCTTCCTCTTTAAAAGACCTACCTGTAAAAAGCATCTGCTAGCAAACATGCATGAAATACATAGTTGAATATAGTAGAGACATAGTAGAGACAGCAATTCCCAAGAAATCATGGTATTGCAATGCTTCTGCAATGGTTAGTGAGTGGAGCTAAAGATAGCACCTCTTTGAAATCTCAGGATGAGCTATAATCAGCATAGTCAAACAAGAGTGGTTGACCCAAGGCTGAAAACAATTAAAACAGATATGTGAAGTCCAAGACTGGAAGGAGGGACGAGGGGGACAAATATTAGGGCCTTGATGTCCCATCACTTTAGTCATATTATAAACTACCAGAAGAGTAGTAATCATTAAAAAGTATCCAGCAACATGCCAGACCCACTGGGAAACAGTGCACATTGCTAAAAGTCTGATCCTAATCAGTCAAGTAACTGTGGTACTGGAAAAAAAAGAAAAAAGAAATGCCTAGCACATATGGATGGACAATGGAAATTGCTGTAGATGCACTTAAGATGATTTTAGGTCAAAAATTTATATAAATAAAAACCAGTCCAGATAATATGGGTAACTAATACATGAGAGGTACCATCTTCACAGTAGTTCACATAAAAAACATGGTTCATGTGGCTACTTCTGCTACTCCTGTTCTTTTTCCTTTTGCTGAAAATATAACTGTTTGAGGATGACCAAGTGGCATATAAAGCCTGGAAGTCACATAGTACGATGTGGAAGGATGTGAGGTTTGGGTGTAAAATCTGTGAAAGTTCACTGTAAAACAGTGTAGGAACAAAGGCAGGGTGCTGAAGTCAGAACTGCCTCAGCCAAGCTGGAGCCAGAAGGATCAATCATGTTGTTTCTTGCCTCACCTTGGGGAGGATTGTTAGTAGAAGATGAGTCAGGGAAGCTGTACTTAAATCTCTTTCCCCACAAGATCAGGAACATAAGAATACTGGAGTAGAAGTACTGGCACTTCTTGTTGACATCTGAAGGGAAGAAGCAGACCTCAGGCTATCTTATGTCCTGGAAAGCAGCACATAGGGCATCATCCTTCTTTTCCCATTTGTGCTGCCTCTTAAAATAGGTAAATCCATTTGGCAAATAGTTACAGTCTCCAGACAGGTAAGAGTTACTTAAATGTTCTTGGGAGAAACCTGTCTTGTAGACCACATATTTCCCCACCACAAGGAATGGATCTCACTGATTAATATACAAGCATGGTGGTCCTGTTTTCTGTCATCCGCTCATTATGGCCTTACTGTGTAAGCTGTAGTCTCAGTGTCTCCCTGCTCTGACCTGAAATATAAATTAGAGGCACTGGTTCTGTGATATCCAGTGAAAAAGCCAATCTAATAGAGATCAAACTTTTCCAATGTGGAAAGCAATGATGAAGGAAAAGAAAACTTTGCCTATTTTTGCCTTCTATTTATAGAGGGAATCATCATGCTGCATGGTAGTCACCAACATGTCCATCAAAAGGGGCACTCAGGATTACAGAGTGTTCAAATGACATCTGCATTAAATGAACGTGCAGTGTTGTATTAGACTGCGTGTAAGTGCAGGATGTCCTACAGCCAAATATGGCCACATTCCATTTCAAGAGAATAGCGGTAATCTTAGTCACCTTGTTAGCTTTGTCAGAGCTAATAAAATCAACAGTACAACTTTTGGCAAGAGACAATTCTAGTGCAGTTTTCAGTAAGTTGCACCATCTGTTTTATGAGCCAGTCTTACAGACATGGCCTGAAGACAATTCACTTTTTTTTAATGTCTTCAGGACCTTCATGACAAAGTCCAGTAGGAAGTGGTTACAGAAGTGGCAGAGGTCTACAAAAAAGAACAGGCATAGCAGAAAGAACCTCGCAGGTTAAAAAAAAAAAACCTTGCTGAAGCAACAACAGTGTCATCAGCCCGAACTTCAGTTATGAATTTCAGTCCTCTTAGGTCCAGGACTGATGGATCTCCTACTTTTTTCTGTTTCTCAGAAATAGCTGCTGTGAAACAACTTTACTCCAATATAAAACAGTTTAGGTAGTCACGTAATTCTCCTAACAATTCACTTCAGAATCCTTTTTTGGTGAGTCTTTGAGAATGATTAAAAGGAGTGTTTGGGAGAAGACGGTGAAAAGTGTGAGGTACTGTATCACACTGCTGTACACTGATTAAAAAGGGGTGAAGAATATCTGACAGCACAGTCACAAAGAGATGACAAGAAAGAAAAGAGAAAATAGAATGAGGCACTAAACATATTCTTCCAGCATTGTTTGCTGGAAAACAGTCTGGAGGCTCAATTGTGTAATTTCATGAAAAGAAATTCTGATGAGCAGTGCTAATGGCTACATTGCCTCTTTCTGAGGATATCGTACTGTGTATAATCTGCTTGAGAAACAAAAGAAAGCTGACAAAATGAGCTTGGATGTGAATGAGAAACTAATTTTTTGACAGCTGAATGGTAGATCATAGAAGAATGTAAGGTATGTCAGGAATACCTGACTAAGTGCAAAAAACTTCATCTTCAGAAATTGTTTTTGATGCTAGATTCTAAGGACCAGGCACTGGATATTCTGTATGATACAAATCGATTTTTGTTGAGATTACTTCTTGTCTTGTCCAGATCTCAGGCCAAAGACCTGTGCAATTCCTCCAGACTGTCCAGATGAAATGGACAACTGGTTATTTTTCTCAGAAGTTATTGGTTAAGGTGAGTTCTCATAATCCTTTCACACTGTGCACCTTCATTTTTCTGCAAGTGAGCAGTACAGGACAGGACAATCAATGATGGATGAGCTCTTTCAGTGAAGAGAAATCATTATCACAAGAAGTCCTGGAGATGGGACACCTCAGAGAAAATAAACAGGAATTCTCAAGATGAAAAAGTAAGATAACACCTAAAAACC
>VXAZ01002298.1:27065-43974 GCA_013399875.1 Gymnorhina tibicen | reverse complement strand
AGCCACATGGAATTGGAAAAAAAAAAGGTGTGAGATATACTGGCCTCTACAGATGCAGTCAGTCACAGCATGCATGCACACATTACAGGTACTCCTGAATCAGAGAACATTCTACAGCCCTACACAGCAGGANATATAAATACCAGAGAGAAAACTACAAACATGCACCACAATTTATACAGAAAGAAAGACCAGTTATCCCTCAGAGTCCCTATGACTACTATTACTCAGCTTTTGTCCTGTGTTGCTGAAAGGACCATAAACACAGCAATTATTTTATTGGAAGTATCTGACAGTCAGCTACATTACTATCTCCACAGGCTCATCAGTCTTGGTTTTGTTCTTAGACTTTTCATGAGTAAAAACCACCAGAATTGGATGGCCAACTCCTTTCACAGAATGACACAAAGCAGGGCTTGGGTAATAACTGGAAGCCTGTTTTCGTTTTGACTTCAGAGGTTTCAAAGTTGTCTCTCTAGAGGAAAAAGATCAGATAACTGTGTACCGTGATGCACAGCTCCCTACCCATAAATATCTTACTAGTACAATAAAGGGAAGCAGGCTTCTTTAATCCATGACGGTGATATTAGTATATTAACACAGGGTGCACAGTCTACAGAGAAATGTGCATTAACATACACGTGTTAATCTGATCTATCTAACCTAATCTATCTAATTTCTATCAGTACATCTAGGTACCTTCTGTGAGCAGCTGAGCAGTCCTACATTTTCCAATACTTAGCTAGGAGTCTGGTAAGAAGCTGAATGTATTATCAACAAAAGTCAAAGAATGAGAAGCTGGCACAATATAAACCACAGACAACAAGCTGGCTGGAAGTTGTCATTACACCTCTGCCATTACTGAGCTAATAGGCAGTAAAAAGTAAAGGAGTAGTAAATCTATATCTTAGAAATTTTTTTTAAATGGTGACAATGTAGGTAATGTCTGTATATTATACATCAAGGTGTTAAAGGGTGCAAGGGGAATAGAGGTGGGATACAAACAACTTGTTTCTATCTACGTTAGTCAACTAACTGTTTTTATTCTTAAGTTCCCTACAAAGCCCAGTGTGCATCATGTACACAGGTAACTGGCAGCCATTGCTCATATTCTGATATTCATTGGGTTCTCTATCTGTGGCTCTGTGAATCACTAGTCATTCAAAAACATTCATAAATTATATTTGTAAACCATAACTTCCTCAGAAATCACAGCGTAATATATGCAATATCCTTTCAGTTATCTAAATTCTAAGCTATATAAGTGAGACTGAAAACGTAACAAATAGTAATTTGATTTGGCATTTAAGCACATATTGAAAGAGTTCAGGATACATTAACAGTTGGTTGTAGCTCTGCTGCACATCCCCTAGCTACAAGAGAAGAACATCTCAATCAGGTAGACACTGTGAAACTACTCCTTCTCCCACAGATGAAGACAGGACAGAAGAGGATTGCTCCTCAGCCACTCAGCATTACAAGTTCCCGAGATACAGCTGTTGACATGTGGCAGGTTCTAGTTCCTCTTCCAAATCCTTCTCCGTCTGTTCGGTGATCCCTTAATGGCACTTGTACACAACAGGAGATAATCACATCTTCAGCAGAGCTACGTAGATGTGTCTGAGGGACAGACATGCCTTAGCATCCATGAATTTATATGCAAATCTCAGCTCCCAAAGCCTGCTACTTAAGCCTTTGACTACTTTTTTTCTCGTTCAGTTGGAATATTTATTTATTTACATGTAATAATAAAAAAAAAAAAATCCAACAGAAAAACTCCCCAAAAACTTCAGGTTAGTACTTTGCCTTTAATTACTTGACAAACAGTAGTATAACTGCATAAATTTTGCCTAAGGTGAAAGCTGGAGGTGAGCCTAATCACTAGCTGGAGACATTGTTCTGGCTAACTTAGGCAGAACACATTTGTACTGTATGTCTGAACAATAGTTAGGCACTACAGTTAAGGACTGCTTTTAGCAGTTGTCGATTTTGATTAACTCTTTTCTAGATTATCTAAGAACACAGTTTTTATGTTTTACATTATTTAATTTGCATTAAAGTATAAAGGCAGAGGCAGTGAGTGTACTCTGAGCTCAGCAGAGTGTAAACATATCACAGAGACATGATTAGCCTTCAGAGAAAGTATATGCAACTTTCTGAAATGCAGACTAGTACCTTCTCCTTACTTGCTATACAATTCACACAACAGCCTTGCTTTTATTTCCAGAAAAAAACACAAGTCTTCCTTTTTGTCTGTCTTGAAGTAAGGAGTCAAAAGTGAAGCCATGAAAGCATACGAAGCTATTGAAGTAGAAGAAAATAAGTAGAGAGAACATAAATGTGTCTAGAACATTTATTAAAAAGATACTATTGCAGCTGGATGTCATTTGAGAAAATGGATTAAAGATTATTTTGGTCAGCATTTATTGAAAGACAAATGAATTCTACTGTAAAAGGGAATCATATTTTCTCAAAATTAGATATGGTCCTTAAAATCCCCAAGGTATTTCATTCTATTGTTTCATGGTTTTAGTGAGTAAGTCAAAACTTCTCATGTTATACCACTGTGTAGTTGGGATGTACTTAATTTCAAGAGATCACCAAACTATTCAAATTTTCCTAGAATGAAAATTTTTCACCACCATTGTGACTCCCCAACATTCCTGCAGCATCCAGCATGATAAGCCCTGGCCTGCTTCCACCAGTGTCTGTCTATAGAAGCCTTTAAACTCAGACAAACTTGATGTCCAGTCTTGAACTACCCCTCAGTCCTCAAGAGCATCACTGGACAGGATATATGCTGGTATGTTTAGAGGTAGTCTTTTCAGATTTTCTGATAAATTACAGAGGAATTTCTCCTCTGAGTAAGAATTTTCTCATTAATTTTCTTTCTAAAGTATACATGTTAGTACTTCTGAAAAAAGCAACTTGTGTATTTCCTCATTGCTCTGAAAAAGGCCTAAACGAAACCCATAGTAAAAACCAAATCTGCAGAACTACAGAGCAGTTTCTGAGTTTTCCAGTGGTTACTTCATCTGAAGTACAGCACACTGAGCCAATTTAACACATGATAATTCTGCAGACTAGGCCCATCATATCAAAATCAATGCACAGGAGACTGATAGAAATGAAGGCTCCTATTGGTATATATAAACATAAATGACAGAGGTCTCTCCCCTTTACATCAAATAGCATTGCAAAAAGGAGAAAAAAAATGGAGGAAACATAAAAGAATTATGCTTACTAGTGAAGAACATGTCCACTGCTTCCAACACTAAAGTAAATATTAAACATTTTTCTTCTACCAAAAAGTGTGATTAACACTGCCAAAGTCAGCTTAGGAGTCTGTACTGAGGCACTCCAGTTGGAACTCATAGTGAGAGAGACACATGTTTTTCACAAATGCAAATTTCCCACAATTAGTCCAGCCTGCTCCTCCAAACCTGCAATTTACAGCTTAATTAGCATTTTTTAAAAACATTTGTATAAGGTAAAAGGTGAAGATTTTCTCTTAGTATTAGAGAACAGGTATTTTCTTTCTCCCATCCTTTCTTTAACATTGTCACATCGGAAATAAATCATTAACAACTAGTAAATGTAAATATAATATAAATATAATATCAAATATTGGCAAACTTGCAGCATACCCATAACCCATATATGCAGCAATGACCTTCTAAAATTACTTAAATTCAAATCCTTAAAAAAACAATCCATTAAGAACTTTACAAGAAAAGTGCCCAAGGCTAGTTTAGAGGCTGATTGATGTAACTGAGACACATTACAAAAATAGAGGTTAAAAAATATGTAATAAAAATCTCATGATTGATAAAAAATGTAATACTGTGACATGTAACTTCCAGATAAAATATGGTATTCCACTGTATTTTCATGCTGATCTTTTCTGTTATGTTTTTACTGAACTAACAGGAATATGAACTCCATAGACTCCATTTCAGGTAAAACATTTTAGAAGCCCAGAGTATTCAGTAAGAAACTTTATAAGCAAGAACATTTCAATTCTGTAACATCTTAATACTCTTATTTCTGTTTTCAGTTTTATATGCTTTACAGCAATTTTTTGACAAAGAAATACAAAACACAACTACAGGGACCACTAAAGAACACTGTTGTACACAGTAGGTGGAAGTAAATTTGGGAACATGCAGAAGCTAGGGAGGTGAGAGAGGTGAGAAGCTGGATGAAGATTTTAGGTCCTGGGTGGCCTGAAGTTGAAAGATATGCACTTAAGCGCCCAACTGAAGGGGCGGGGCAGGGAGGCGGAGGTGAAGCCTACTTTTGTGCACACACACATGTGGAAGGAAGCAGAACAGTGAGCAGTGCACAGCCCTGATCTTCCCTTGATTTTGTAGGACTTTCTTCTGGAAATCTAGTGAACAAAAGAACACAAGAATCAAACCTCTGTCTCCTTAGGTTTTACTGAGCACACTCCACACTGGCAAGAAACTGTATACAGTGCTTTCAAAGGCATATTGCTGTGTAGGAGTGATGACTGAGTGCCCTCCAGGCACCTCAAACGCAATGCTGTCACTTCTAGTCACTACTCAGCAGGGCTAATGCCATACCTGTTATGACAAGAATCAGCCACTTAAAGGCACCACACCTCTGCCCCCACAACACATACTTGGAAGAATGTATGAGCCGTGCAATAATGTTTTAGGTGTTGCCAAGGAGAAGCAATCTTTCCTATAAACACTGTAGAGGTGAGAAGCAAGAAATTTAATAAACTCAAAGGAAGACTTCTTAGTCGGAGTCCAAATAATTGCTATGATTTTGTAGTAGTTCCTCTTGTGCATGGTCAGAGAAAGTAAAAGATTAAGATGCCATTTGATGAGGCTAAACCATGTTTTAGTTGTCAGCCTAAACCTGCCATCTGGTGTCAAGATACAGCAGATCACACCCCAGATGTGCTCCTTCAAACAAATGGCATTTCTACCCCCTTCCTCTCTTTCTGCAGAGCAAGCAGAGAAGAGGATCTATCAAAGATGCAAATTAGCAGAAGTTAGTTTCTTAGTAGAGCAACTGTTAATAAGAACAATCACATAAAGAGGTAAAATTTCACATACATGCAGAAAAAAAGCAGTTACTGCTCACAATCTCCATCTGTCAGTATTCAGTGCCAGGGAAATATGTCTGCGGTTGAGGAAGAAGGTATGAATTTCTTGCTAGCAAAATATGCAGGTTGGCCCACCTCAGCCATTTGAAAATCTCCTGAAAACTGAGTATTCGTTTCAGGGCAGTGTAAGTTTTGAAATCTTTGTCTTATTTCTTTACTTCTTTCTGTCGCAATATCTCATTCCACAATTGGGGTGGAGAAGGGTTATGCAGCGCTATCATTTGCACCTCATTAGTCTTGGGCTGGAGCTTTGAGAAAGCTGATACTCCCTCTAAATTTTTACAGATGCTTCTAGTTTACCAGTTCATGACTGCACTACTAGGAAAGACTTCCTGCCACTAAACTGCTTGCTGGCATGTAAGCTGAATTTCAAAATCCCTGAAAAAAGTAAAGCCCTGTGCGGCTCACTTGCCTTATTCTTGAGGAAAAAAAAAGTATCCTGAAAAAACACAGTAACAGTCTTCACTCCTAACCTGTGAGAGTAAAGGCCTTGGAAATACTTCCTTAAAAGTGCAGCACATCTTGATTTTGAAACTCCCCACAAAAATGTTCATTAACAGGAAGGTATTTGTGGAGGTGTTTGTGGTGTAAATTGGTACTATGACACATTAAGTAAGTAGGGAGAATAATTCATCAACAGATACCTTTTTTTCCCCCCAAAATCCAGATATTTTTCTTCATTCCTTACATGTCACATGCATCTTTCACTTGGTGTTAGATTTATACAGGAGATTCTGCCTTCTCCACAATGTCATGCCCTATACCCCCTTCCCTAAAGGGTAAGAACTCTTTAGGTGGTTTGTTGTTTTGTTTTGCTTTGCTTTTAAATCACTTTTTATATTGCTTTGTTTATAATACTTCTGGAGAGTTTTCTGAAGTTCGGAGCAGGTGACACTGGTCTGTTCTTAATCTTTAGTGCTTTAGTAATGTTAAGGCTAATGACGAGGGACACAAATCCCCTGATGGAACTGAATGCATTCCAAGCTCCCCGACCCACTCAGAGCAGTAATCCCCTGCAGCTGGAACTTACTTACCACCATGCACAGCTAATACATTTTTTAAAAGCTAGTCACTAGTGACAAATGTAAACTGGACTGAACAGCTCTCATCTCCTATCCCCAATCTTCTCTCATAACCCTGAGACTTGCTATTTCAATGATGGATATGATCTGCCTTTTAAAGCTACCAAACCGAAGTTGTATAGCTCCACTCTAAGTGACTAGAAGGTTTTAAAAGCATCTTCAGCTGTCAGACTTGAACAAAAACAAAAAAGGTCATTCTTTACACAAACATTTCACAACTGGGAAAACCATCTTGGTTGGCTTTATCACTACCATTCTGAACCCACTATTTATTTAGATGTTACATGCAAGCCATCTGTACAACACAATTACACTATCTGCTTGATGCTATTAAGCTGCTTGCTGCTTTCTGTTGTCTTAATAAAACTCCTGCTACATGGGAATGAAATCCAAGACCAGGGTTCAGTTCTGCTGGTGGTATTCTGATGGTAGTAAAAGAACAGTCTGAAGTTACAGCCTCATAGTACAAATTCTGTGTACTATGGCATACTTCCATGCAGATTCCCTTGGTTAACTGACTGCAGAGAGCTACTCAAATTTACATGTGGGCAAATTATAACAGAACCAATTTTTCTAGCTATTCCTAGGATGGGGAGGGGAGGACTGTTTTCAAGTAACCATCCTCTTCTCACCAACTTCCATAGAATTCTACAACTGAACAACCCAGCATTAAAAGTATGTTCCAAAGAAAGAAGTGAAATGAAGAGGGAAAACTGAAGTCTGAATTAGAAGAAAAAGATTAGATCACTTGGAGGAAAGGAAAAAAAAAATTCCAGTGATGACATAATTATAACAAAATATCCCTGACAGGAATGAAAAGAGAAAGGGCTTGATGGTAGTTTAATTGTTTGATATAGCTTTTTTTTTTTTTTTTAAATAAAGTAGTATAGCACCTTATTTCTGCTTGTTAAATTTCCCAGATAACTACCATTAATTACCATTATTTAAGTGGTATTACCAATAGGAGTTGGAAATAGCTACCAAAACACTGACTACAATACCTAAATTTCATTACATTTAATTACTGCAAAGTTACATCTGGTGAGGGAAACGTAATTGCATAACTACCCTCAGCATTCTAACTTGAGTTCAGCCTCTGCATATTACATACTTAAGTATCTAATTTAGGTCCTAAAATTCACTCCAGTTAATAACGTGTAACTAGCAGAAACATAAAGAGACAGTGACAAACAGGTCTCTATGCATTAAAATCAGGTCTAATTATGTGACCTTTCTGTGTCCCTTAGAGCCCTCCTGAGGGCAGGTATTTCAAGCAGCCTTGGTGACCAGTCTCAACAGTAACCACGTAAATGGAATGTGTACGATGGGGAAAAACCAACTCCAGTTCTAATTAAGAAAGCATGTGCTTTACAATCTAAATTTTGTTGTATATTCTTCCATCTCCTTCTGCATGTCACTGTCTGTTATATTTTTCCAGTTTAAAAGCAAAATTTCAGACAGCCTCCAAATAATTAAACAAAAACCTTTATCTCTCTAATTTTTACTTTGAATACAGCACCATGGGATTTCAACATAGTGCATGCAATTATAAATGCACACACTTTTCTTTGCATGTTGTTACACTCAGAAATTAATCCAACACCAACACAAGGCTAAGAAATAGACTGGACTGCCAGTATGCTAAGGATGGGTAAATGGTGCTTTATGGCAAGAATATCCCCACTGCCATGGGCAGTGTTGTTTGTTAATATTGCTACTGTTCAAAAGGTTTAACAGTACCAAATATTTTTAAGGACTTTCTCAATTTATGGTAACATGTACATATTCATAACTCCTGTCATGATCTTGGATAACTTACTGTAACTTACACATTCTCTTCAGTATTACAGTATTTACTAATAAAAAATTAAACCTGGCACAAATAAATTTCATCATAATGGAACTGAGCTAAGGCAAAAATAATCTGTAAGTACAGAAAAAAAAAGCAGTTCATATCACATTAGAAAAATGAGATCAAAGTAAACTTGGAATTTTTTATTAACAAAATATAATTTAAAAATAGCAGCCAGTGTTCTCTTTTTATCCACAGTAAAAGTGCTAATGTAAACAAAATAGAAACTGTAACAAGTAGAAAAATGTAGGAAACATTCTAAGAAACCCGAAATGTAAGATTTTGTAGAACTCACAACTAATATAAACAAAGAGGTGTAAAAAACAGGGATGGCTCTGAAGAGTTCATGTACTAGACCAGTGTTAGCTGACAAGAAAACCCTCAAAGCTGTGACTTTACTAACAATCTTCTATATGTTTCTGAATTCATTCAAACACTAAGAAGCAGATTTACAGACAGTCACGGAGCACAAAATGGAAATTCCTAGCCCTGTATGAAACCCCACACCGCCACTGGCAGACCTTGTGTGAAATGAGCACTGTCTCTTTAAGCTCCAGGACCTGCTACACTTAAGCAGTCTGTAGCCAAGGAAAAGTTCTGAAGTTAAACTCTCAGGAGCAAACATTTTCTACTTGTGAAGTAAACTCTGTTGAAAGACAGCAGACTATGGTCCCACCAGTAAAAACAGGAAAGTTTTCAGCCAGTGACAGCTCTGCCTACAGACGAGAAAAAAAAAAAACTGTCACAGACTCACTTTATTAAACCATATGCTCATTGCCCTGTGAAGAAAGCAGGGTCACTAATTAGTTCATTCTGTGAAAGAAGCCCCTCCTGATCCCGTTGACTTTTGTCCCCCTGGTTAGCTCAAGCTATTTCTGTCATGCAACTTGAAAATCACTGGAGGGAAGAAGATCGCCATAACAACCGCTGAAATGATCTTGTGGAATGTGTCTAGTGGCACTGGAATAACCTGAATATGTGCTCCAGATGTGTCGGCTGTCACGGAAAAAGTAAACACATCTGATGGACAGCGTATGACTGGATGGCCTCACAGTTGACTCCAGAGAGTTGGGATGGAGGGGAGGGAAAGGAAAGGAGGCAGGGAAATGGAGTCAAGGGCCAGGCAAGAGTCACCCTGTGGACCTGTGCAGCCTGGCAGGCTGAGAGGGGCGAGGACTGGGCTTGATTGTTCCATTTCTGTCCCTCCTCTGAGTGGCCTCTGTGGGACTGCTGCAGCCTCTGTGCGTTTCTGTCTGGCACAGACTTGTGAGCTTTTGGGAGCAAACTGAAATATGAACTTCTAGGGGGAGGGGGAGAGGAAGAGGGGTTTCATGATGCTTGCTTCCTAAAGCTGGTGTGTCAATAGATGGTTTTCTTTTTTTTAAGGCATTCTGCTTCTACATTCCCAGTCACTTCTCAGAGAAATAACTTGGCCTGTCGCCTTCACTATACTATAAAGCAACACATTTTTCATGTTGCTGTAAAAAGCAAGCCTGAAGTTATATTTTCAAAACGGGTTTAAGTTGTCCCCTCAACACAGATAGGCCCCCACTTTATCCACCTTTCTCAACATAGCTTTTAGTAAGTAATAAATAATACCTATTTACAGTTACCAACAGCATGTATCTGTATTTCTAAGAAAAAAAATCTTAAGGAAATAATCTTGGTTATGCTTAGCTTGGTTTCCTTCCTACCCAAAAAAAAGAAAAAAAAATTTAAAAAAATATGGTTCAGCTGATCAACAGTTAAGAATATATATGTAAAGGCAGCTTTTGCTATTTGGGCTACTCTGAAAGGCTGTAATTATCGTGAACATACACAAAATCTGCAAGGAAAAACATGCACCTGTATGAGGCACTTATGAAGATACCCATAGAGTGTAAAATTGTCTGTCTGCGTCAATGAAGCTGTGGCATCAGGAGACCAGTACAACATAGTACTAAACCAGTGTTTTGCCATAATTTCACAGAGGCAGGAGTAATCCACAGGCGAAATATCACGAAAACTTTTCTTGAATTTATTTTGTAAAGTCAAGATTGGCTCAGCCCAAGACTTCAGACAGTAACACACACAACCTCTGCCTTTGGAAGAAGTACTCTATGTTCAGGCACTCCGGAGCTGGATAAAGAAAACTTACAGCTGGGGCCAATTCCTGTTAAACTCAAGTGAAATTAACATGTCATAGGAATTCCTCCATACATTCCGTAATAAAAAGAGAGAGAAAATAAATTAAAAAAAATTTTTTAAAATGTCTTATGCTAAAAACGTTACTAACTCCAAAACACAGTCATAAAATAAATCCATATGGTCTTTTAAAAAATAGTTATCTATTTGTTTGCTGGAAGTTTTAAAAATAAAAATATAAGTACTGCAAGTCATTAATTTTCTAATCACGCCTCAATTAGGAATTTACAGAAATAGTGCATATTGCCTGCTTCCTTATTGCTTCATTTATCTGGGTTCGCAATCTCTCAGACAATCTAAATCTGGAAGAGAAAACCAAATGTCAACTCTCTCTTCCAAAAGACACATTCCAGAAATTTTATTACAAATGTATAGGAAAGAGAATGTAGTTGATTAGAGATAATTGCATTTACAAACAGCCTAACTTCAAAAAATTCCCAGTGCTTGTTTGGTTAAAAATGAAGTGGGTTTCAAAACTCAACATTTTAATTAAATCTTGAGAAAAGATCTCATGGTGGCACTTCCAAGATGGCTGACATGAAGAGGTTCCAAAAGTTTTGTCATTGCCTCCTTTTGAGTGAGATATCAGCAAATTTATGACAAAGAAACATTACCAGTTAACAGTAATGAAAGGCATGGTGGACTAGCCTTGATAAGCAGCAAATTAGTAAATCTTCAGCAGGGTTCCCTCTTTCCATATTTAGGCATAGTCTAACAATATTACCCAGACAACTACAGAACTAATCATTTGGAAAGACGTATGGCAAGAAGACAAAGTTGCATCACTGCCGATCTCGCCACATAATCTTCCACATAAGGGGACCTCATTGGGAAACAACTGCAGACAGCCAAAAATGCGCCTTTCAGAGGAAACTCTTTGCCTTTCAAGCAAATACAGCAAAACATAACATTGCCAAACAGCAAGCCAAACAATGTAAAAGAACAGAGTCTTCTATTAGTTAATGACTATCTGAGAAGAAATACATAACTCAAGCAGAATAAAAATTTTAAAAGTCTGTCTTACGACTTTCTTTGCCTCATATTATCTAATATTAAATTACAATTATGGTAACAAGACCTTAAGGCCCTAGATACCATGCAGCCCTAATGGGACAGACTGCCACATTCTGTAAAATAAAAAGGAACCACATCATTTTTTTTTGTAATTTGGAGTACTGGATACTAAGCATGGAATTTTTCTTCATTTAGTCTACGTTCCCTGCAACAGTTAAAATAATCTTAGTTACACCAAATAGTTCTTTTGTTTATAATCAGAGAACTCTTATGCTTGGTAGGAATGGGACTATGCTTATACCTGGAGTGTCTACTCCAGTGATTGGCTTAACCAAGCCCTAAGTGTGGACATGTACTGTTGAAAACCATACCTCCACAAATCTTGTTCCTTACACACATGCCTGGCTGCATATATATTCCAACATCATAATGGTTATACAACAAAGATATACATAATTTCAGGGGACAAATTTAGAGTCTCTCCATGTTAATTGGTGTGGGCCAATTAATGTGTAAGTCACAGAAGTGAAGGAATGACTCAGAAGTTAAGCAAAAAAAATCCCCAAGTCATATACAGCACCACCACAAAACAGTAATAGTTCATAAATCCTCAGTCTTAAAAGTAAGCATAATGCAAAAGTAAAAAACTAAAAATTACTTATCTCATATTGCCTTACTGAACTGTCATATTGCCTTATTCAGCTGTGCTGATGTAGCTGTGAAGGTGTTGGCAATGGACAGGCTGCAGGGCCGGAGGACCTCTGTGAGAAGAGGTCAAGGGCTGCCTGTCTGATGGACCCACCGCAGAACACAGCTGAGCCCCTCTGCCAAGATGGTGGTGCCTCAGGGGAAATAAACTTAAGAGAAGGTAAAACACACCGGACAGGGAGAGTGGGAAGGAAAAAAAGACTAAGAAAAAGCAGAGCAAACTCCAAAGTCAGAGAAGGAGGTGGAAGAGATGCCCCAGGTGCCAGATCCCCCTGCAGCTCAAGGGGACCATGCTGGAACAGATGACAACACTACAGCCTGTGGAGGGCCCCAGGCCAGGTGGATAATCCTTGATGGAACTGTGGCCCATGGAGATGCCAGATTGGAAATTATTTTTCCCAGAGGTCTGCAGCACATGAAAGCATCCATACTGGAACAAGGGAAAACTGTGAGGAGGAAGGAAGAGCAGAGGAGACCTGTTATGGGCTGACCATAAACCTCTCATTACCCATCCTCCTGCTCTTCTTGTGGGGAGTAGAGAAGTCAGGAATGAAGAAATAAGTGAGCAGCTGGGTAGGAGTATGGCCCTTAACCAATGCTAACACATCAAATCAACAAATGTAATAACCATCTCATGGACTGAACAAAGGGCAAGGGAAGTGCAAGGTATCATTTTGAAGTTGGGTTATTTAGTCCTTCCTAAACAATTCACAGAACCCATCTATCTAGGTTTCATTGCTCTGACTAAACACTTCTCATATCCTGCACAGTCATTACTGGCAATCATTTCTACCTTTAACAAGCAATGGAAAAGTCTTTCAATTAGTGAAGTAGGATTAGTATGAAAGTTTGAGAGTAACTTTAAGTCTGGACTTCTAGTTCCATACTGCTAACGTATTTTATGTTACACTTAAGCATGTTTCACTAACCTCACTGCCATTTTCACAACAAAACTAAGGTTTAACATGCAAAACCAATTTTTCTAAGGATTTTCACCTAAACATAAGTAGCTTTCAGCTAATGTACAGAATGTTGAGAAGAATTTCAGTTGCTTTGTACAGACATTCTGCAGACAACCTACTTTTTTCTCCTCTTCAGTTTTGGCATGGATGCATTTAGTATTCAAAAAAATCATAAAGATGGATTGATTCAAAGTTCAGTTAGGACAAGGAAGTAAGAAAAATTACACTTCAAATAAAATACCCATATTAATTAAGAGTTCAGAAGAAGCACTTGAGCATGCTGAGGGGCACAGGAGAATACGAGGTGCTACTAAACTAAGGCTCCATCTAGTGAAGGAAACATTTTCATGTACAGAAACTACAGTGGTAGCTAGTAAAAATCTACATTCTTACAACATCAGTTAGGGCTGTGAAGCTAGTTGCATCTTATAAGCCTGTATGCTACTTTTTTCACATGGGATACAATTCAAGAAGTAATACTCATCTGACTGACATCTTCTGAGAAAAAGTGGACATGTCCAGATCAGGCATTACTGAAAACAGAGATTCATAAAGCACAAGAAGACTATGCAAGTTTTAAGAATCTACATATATGGTATGGCTTGGCACAGTTCTAAGTACAGGTATCAATCTATGTTGAAGTCCTGGAGAGAAATTTATATTCATATTAATGCACTGACACAAAATCTGCCACAGTACTCTATTTTAGAGTATTTTATATAGATTTAGGGACTATTTAGGTTTTGGACTGGTTTTATTTTAATTTACTCTGACTTTAATTCTATTCTTCTACTCAAACCAGTGAGGACACTTTCTCCTGCCTGCACCTGTTGAATTTACCATGGTTCATTTCCCACTGATATAAATATCAAGGCTTCCAGAAAGCACTTTTTCACTTAAAGTAAATCCATTAGATTTTCCATGTCACTAATTTGGTTTTTTCCTGCTGCCTTTTGCTTATTGACACCTGAAGTTTGCTCATCTCTCTCGCACAGCTCATCATTTATCAGAGGGGATGCAGCTGGAGTTCAGGCACTCCAAAATAGTAAATATGAACAAGACATATTGTAGTCCTCTGCAGATCTTCAGAGTAAGTCTGATCTCTCATGGAACCAGATGTTTTGTTATCTCCAAATTAGGCACGGACTCCATTTTGCACAGGGCTTCATTTCACCATCTATTATGTTTCTGGAATCCTTACTTTCTAGTTCAGACAGCACCAATCATGCTTCTGAGTCTTTTAACAACTGAATTTTTATTAGTATATCACATGTCTGGCAGACATTTTTGGGAATGGGAAAGGGGAACAAGTATTAATGGAGAGGATCAGACCTACCCTGACCTCTTGAGAGATTACTGAGATGATACTGATAGTCCTGGAATAATACACAGCATAACCTCCCCGTGTATGATTCTGGACAAAAATATATCCTTTTAGTTTCAACAATGCTCTTGAAAAACGAGGGTAATATAGCTGTAATAGCAGAAAAGCCCAAAAATGTTACATTCAGTTACTGTGTCGTACAAGTTCTGGATAGTGGTTCTTTCAACCCTTGCAATCACACTAGGGACCTAACTCATGGTGAATACAACTCTTCATCTACATNGGATTGTTTCCTCTTGATACAATCAGAGCAGATGAAAACCAGATGCCGGGGGTCTAGTTTGATGGGATTTTGTTTTTAGGGATTTTTGCACAACAAAAGTCATTCAACTTTGTGGAGCTTAAAAATGCTGCCTTCCCAAGAGGCATAACTCAATAATACATTGCACACTACCAAAAGACAACAGCACTGCCATACACACAGGTCTTTGAATCTTTCCATCCAGGTTTTTTTCATGTATATTAGAAGCAGATATTATATGCTGTCATATTTATACACCGTAGATACACAATGACAAGATGTCAGGATGTTTCAATGTTTCTCTACTTTTTTTGCATCATTTAAAAAACTAATAAAATTGCTTTCAAAGTTGCATCATTGAGGGGAGTAAAACGTAAAGCACTACAAGTTAAAATGTTTCAAAACAGATGCTGACACATAGAAGCTTTCTCTGTGTATATTAAAATTTGCTCAGAAACTTAAAACTGAGACAATGGATAACAGAGAGAAACCAGCAGCAGACTGAGTAACTTCTAGTAAAACACATCTGTATTTTTGTTTGTGCCATATTAGTAAGACCAGTGCTGCAAGAGCTCCTTTGGTTCTTCTAGGCTCTTAACTCCAGAACTAAGACAAGGAATACGGCCACAATGCAAAAGTCAATCCCACTTCTCCTTCCCAATTCCACATTTACCTCAAAATCAAACCATATTTGTGCAAATTAAGCTGAGCTCTCCTTTCCATAAAGGATCTTGCCTTATTCTCCCCTAAGAAAAGGCACTGTAGTAGAAATGACAGTTACTGCACATCTTACTAATTATCTTTGAAGTAGCAAAAAGAAGTGAAAAATTTGTATTTTCATTATTGCAGTAATGGATATTATCAGCTCTTTGGATTTATAATTTGAATAATCTAACAGTAATAATGGTCTGCCACATGAACAGTGGCAAAATGCTTCTGGTATTCATGTTATATTCATGTCTGGTATACATGTTACAGACAACACCAACCACAGGCCAAAATTTCTTCTCTTGCCACATGTTATTTTGCATGGAAGAAAAGCAATTGTTTTTTTTTCCAGGCAGCATTTCTCTACTTGTTTTAGAGAGTTTAATAGTTTTATGTTCCTGTCAACTACCAGTTAATTTACTGATATAAAGGTTTCTGTTATTGTAAAATGATATTTACTCTGCAAATACTGCTACTAGATGCTTCACTCTTTCATTCTGATTTTCTATATAGAAACCTTGAAATATATTAATTGTCAGGGCTTGTAAACCTCTCTCAGATTTGTGGGCAAGCAGGAATCACTTTCAGTCAAGGGTCATTCATTTTTAAGAAATCTGGAACTTGTACTTTGAATTTTAGTTCTTGTGGCATGACAGAAAAATAATAAAATTACTTAAAGTTCCAACAAGATAAATATTTTTAAAAACCCCAACAAAATCCTGTATATAAATTATGATTTTTTATACTGGTAAATAATCCTTTTTTTTTTTTCTGCAGAAATTAGGATACTACATTTTTGCATATATTTGAAAAAGAAAACTGAAGTTTAAAAATCACTGGAAGATCTTACTGGCAGTACACTAATCTTTCTTAGCAAGCGATATTAACTCAGTTGTGACACATATAAAACTGGAATGCAGGACAGCATTATACTTTCCCTGGTCAGACTGACCCAGTCTTCTCCTTCCCCGAGCCCTTCTAAAAAATGCCAGCTGTGGAGAGGAAAGTGGAAGATAAAACTGTCTGACAAGACACTGGAAATGTTTAAAAACACACCAAAACATTTTGTTGTCAAAAACTTTCAAAGGAAGTGATTTAATTCCCATTAATTTCAAAGATGCCACAAAGTAACAACCTTATTTGACAAAATCATGCTGCTCCCTTGCCACAGAACTAATAGACGGGAGGTTACATAATCGGTAAGCTATCTAAGAAACCTTTAATTGGATATAAAAAAAACAAGCTTAAATTTCACATAATGAGAGACAACCAATCATTTCATTATCAAACAAATAAAAAAATAAGTTTCCCTGTAAAGCAATCACCATCGTAATAAATATACCTATTATTTTTCTAGATTATGTGAAAAAAATTAAATATGCATTTTGGAGAAATCCAAGCATTACTGTTGTAGTTTTAGTAAAACAATGATACATACTCTATGAAAGTTTTTAATGCACAACAGCAAGTAGCCATGCAACTCCCATAAAAAGGAGGTTTCTTAATTCAACAAAGACCAAAATCAGAACACAGCCTGACAATACTGTAATCTATTGTTAGCATTAAATGCTCAGTCCTAAGACTTTAATTGCAACTACATGTGAAGCTCTGAGACTTAAGACTGGCAAAGTCTTTAT
>VXAZ01002298.1:7479-27030 GCA_013399875.1 Gymnorhina tibicen | reverse complement strand
ATTATGATTTTTTATACTGGTAAATAATCCTTTTTTTTTTTTCTGCAGAAATTAGGATACTACATTTTTGCATATATTTGAAAAAGAAAACTGAAGTTTAAAAATCACTGGAAGATCTTACTGGCAGTACACTAATCTTTCTTAGCAAGCGATATTAACTCAGTTGTGACACATATAAAACTGGAATGCAGGACAGCATTATACTTTCCCTGGTCAGACTGACCCAGTCTTCTCCTTCCCCGAGCCCTTCTAAAAAATGCCAGCTGTGGAGAGGAAAGTGGAAGATAAAACTGTCTGACAAGACACTGGAAATGTTTAAAAACACACCAAAACATTTTGTTGTCAAAAACTTTCAAAGGAAGTGATTTAATTCCCATTAATTTCAAAGATGCCACAAAGTAACAACCTTATTTGACAAAATCATGCTGCTCCCTTGCCACAGAACTAATAGACGGGAGGTTACATAATCGGTAAGCTATCTAAGAAACCTTTAATTGGATATAAAAAAAACAAACTTAAATTTCACATAATGAGAGACAACCAATCATTTCATTATCAAACAAATAAAAAAATAAGTTTCCCTGTAAAGCAATCACCATCGTAATAAATATACCTATTATTTTTCTAGATTATGTGAAAAAAATTAAATATGCATTTTGGAGAAATCCAAGCATTACTGTTGTAGTTTTAGTAAAACAATGATACATACTCTATGAAAGTTTTTAATGCACAACAGCAAGTAGCCATGCAACTCCCATAAAAAGGAGGTTTCTTAATTCAACAAAGACCAAAATCAGAACACAGCCTGACAATACTGTAATCTATTGTTAGCATTAAATGCTCAGTCCTAAGACTTTAATTGCAACTACATGTGAAGCTCTGAGACTTAAGACTGGCAAAGTCTTTATTCAGCAGGCATGGACAAGGAGCACATATTTTATACACGCTGGTGTGTATAAATCTTTGTTTGCTAGCCTAGCTCCAAGCACGCAAAGAAAAACTACACGTAACTGCAAGAGTCCTTCTTTCCTTCTGCATGTACCTAGGAAAATTTATAGATTCTCAAAGACACATGTATGTATACATACACAAAAAACACAAGCAAAGGATGCTGCAAAGGGAAAGTTGAAAGAAATGTTGTTTTTCCCTCCAATTTCCCTGCTTTCTTACTGATAAAAATGACAGTTTCTAGCTCCTTTTCTTTTCTCCTTTTCCTAAAGTAAGGAACTGAAAACAGCATTGCAGGCCAACAGAACTAAGCCAAGCACTATGTACAGGCATATTTTTTGGAAGTTCAGAACCACCAAACAAAATTTTCAGAAAGACAGCATGGCAACATAGGCCTTCATCTGAAGTGGAGATAACAGACACTTCAGAATACTGTGATTAAAAAGAAGTAGGTTATAATTACACCGCATGCAGAGGTACAGTTCAAAAACACCCTCTCCCCAGGTTTAAAACAAACACACACAGATGTCAAGAAACAGCCATGAGATGATGCACTTAAAATAGTAATATCTGTTTACAAATTCAAGTTGCTGCTTGGTGAAAACTTGATTTCTGCAACATGTCCCCAAGATACAATCTAATACTAAAACTTATCCTGCGGTAGGTCTACTTTCCAATTACTAGAAGTAAGCATACAAGGTATATAATTAGTTATGACACTGGGACAGGCATACATGTTTCAACACAGACAGAGCTCTGAACAAAGTTTTTGGCAGTATATGACAGAAGACTTAAATTGAAAGCTCAAAGGCAGGGTATACTATATAATAGAAAAAAAAAATAAGCCACCCTGTAACTTAAAAAGTTCTCACACCAAATGATTTTTAAAGGTATGAGTATATTCAGCTGAAACACCCTTCATAAGCTGGAGAGAAAAAAAATATTGCCCTGAAGCACCAAAATGGGCTATATTACAAATTAAGAAAAAGAAACTCAATCCTTTGAATGGTTTCTTTTCTTTCAGTGAAAGGGTGTAATTCTTCCCTAAAGACTACATTATGACAAAACATTTATATAAATCAAAGAAGATTTCTTTAATGGCTGTGGGCATGGGATCTTAAATCTGGGATGAAACACCAAATTCTATCAATTCTAAAATAAATTAGGCAAGGATTATACAAGTAGTACTTATCTTGGCATTAGAAAAGAAAAAAAAAGAAAAGAAAAAAGAACATTACTGTCAAAGATGTATCATCAACATGCTTTCAAACAGCAGTCCCTGGAAGGGCCTTTAGCCCTAACTTCAGAATAAGTGAGCTCTGAGCAGTTCAATTAGGTATCTAGTTTCTAAATGTTTTCATTTAAGCAACCAACAAGATGCCAAATGAGATATAATGGCAATGTCCATATGGATTAACCTTATGGATGTCTTGTTTGATTCTACAGAAAGAATTAGACCTCAGCTAGTTTAAGTCAGCTTCCTCAGATGTTCGAAAGGGTCTTCTTGCTCTGCCATGTTCCCTACAAACAAGTACTTTAAAGGTCATTTTTTGAACAGGATGCCCATAATTACAGTTTTCTGTAACAGGAAACACTGAACCTCTCTCTTTAAATGAAATTCAAAGTCCATAAATTTGTCATGTGGATATCTTGGAAAGTACACCTTAAGTTAAAACAATTGTAATTGATAGGCTTTTCCACACTGAAATTCATTAAGCTAATATTTGCATAAGACACAGTAGTAAGTTTTTAGGATTTTCCTGTATTTGGAAAACAGCTTAAGTATTCTTGATAAACAAACAAACCAGATATTCAATTTTGGTAACTATCTTATAGAACATAACAGCATAACATCTTTAATTTCCCACCCTTAGACAAACTTTGAGAAAAAATACATTGCCTTTCTAAAATTAATGTAGTAATGCTACTTCCATCCTCTTAGATTAACATTACTTAGAGAGCTGATACAGCACTGTTGGCAGAAATATTTCTTTTGTCAGCATACACCATGTCCTATCTAAACAAAATCTGACAGTAACCCTCTTCTCCCTGCTTCAGATACTTAACGAAAAACATGGCCCTTGCTGAATACTTGGAAACAGTGTGCCTGTGATGCCACACACTATGTACGTATGAGGAAAGAAGTAAATTTTTCAAAGACATGAAGAGCACAGTATCACATGCCTATTCCTTCTGAAGCTGAAAGAGTTAAATATTTGTTTGTTGATTACAATTGTGGTAATATGGCTAACATGGCACTTAAAATTAAACCATATAAGTCTTCCTCAGTTGAAACTAATACTCTCAACATCATCCCAGAAACAGTTTACTTAATAACCTGCATAGTAGCTGGGTGGGCCACATTCAGCACTTTTTCAGTTCATGAATATAACAAGAAGGAAAATAACCTAATTTCAGCAAAGCAAGAAACGAAATTGGCAGCATGCGGGTACACCCAAAAGTATCAACCCATGTTAGCTTCTCTAAATTGTGCCTGGCTCAGCAACTAGACCTTTGCTTCTCAGTCTTACAAACAATATTTTCGAAAACTAGTTTCATCTCAAGAGAAGACTTTATCTTGCATACTTTGTGGGCATTGATCCTGCATGCAAGAGGCACTGGTGCATTTCAAGTTCTGTAAGTAATAGCATAATGCTAGTATGAATAAATACAAAGTTACTACAATTCAGGGCGCTCCAAAGTTACAGTGCACCTCAGAAAAACACATAATAACATAGAGCATTGCACTGATCAACCAGACCAAGTTTTTCCTAAGGAAGGTTGGACCAGATGATCTCTGAGGTTCCTTCCAACCCAGTATTCTGTGACTATGAAGTTCATTCATAGATTTTGCTCTCTTGTATTTTTTGAATATTGCAGTATACTACAGAATTACATTATTACCCACATTTTCTTTCTTCACAATCAACATATGAATACATGCTACAGATGATAATATTATGTAGACCATACATTTAATGATATTTATTCAGTTGAGGGGTTTTTAACCCTGCAACTGTTACTTACAGTAAAATTGCTCCCCTATTTCAGTTCTTACAAGTTGCGACGCTAGAAGGATGACTGGACTTCTGTTTCAAACAATGTTTTTTCCTCACTTCTATGAGGTTTTGGATAATTAGCATGGTGACTCAGATACTATTGGTGGAGTGCCTGCATGGCATTAAAAATGCCTCTTGAAAATATACCATGACTCAATCTACCATGATCCATTTAGAACAAAGTGCTAATACCATGCCCTATTGTTTTCCAGTTCTGATAATTAAGACTGGACACTAAACTCATGAAAGCCAAAGGCAAAACACCCATAAACTATTAGAAAACAGTTACACAAAGAAGGAACCATCAGGTGACCAGGATACAGACTCACAGCGTATGAGTTAGCTTGCAGCACATCACGTAGATTTACCAGCACTGAAAGTGAGGTAAACTACATATGATCAGGACAGTACAAATTAGTTGACAAGCTTTCACTTCCTACTGAAGGTTACCTTGTAGAAGCAGTCTTCAGCAGGTATGTTAGCAAGAACCGGGAACTTTGAGAGGCAAAATTCTTTTTCAAGTCAATGTGAGATCTGGTGCTGACTGCCTTGCTGAGGGGGGATCTGTTCCATCAGTTCACTCTAAATAAACTGCAGATGAAGTTTGTTCACTCCTGAACTGTCACATATATGCCATGTTCCTTTATGAGTAAGGTCCTAGAATGATACCTGGCTTATGTCTATAATTCAAGTTTGTAACATATTTTCTTGACATCTTGGGATGAAATTTCAATAAGCTAGATAACAAAGATTTTTAAGTACTGAAGGCCAACAACGAGTATAGCACAAACCATCTAATAGAACACTCAGTACTTCCATTGAAATTATGTGATACCTCAAAGGCACCAACTTCTACCTTGCCTGAAATTTAGTTAAACAACACCTGTGTCCATTTGCACGAGACTCAGCAATTCTGCACACCTATCTCAGTGACTAGAAATACTGCAATTACATGAAAGGTAGTCAAAGAAGTTATCTGTTAAGTAGCATGGCTTAATTTCAGCTGAGCTTCCATTACCCTTCAGATAACTTGCGAACTTCTGTGTTTTTTCCGCTGTGGCACTGCATTTTGTCAACACCTGGTATTTCCCATTATTTTATGCGTAGCCTCAGTTTTAAATACTTATTTTCCCAAGACTATCTTACTAGGAACAGCAAGTTCCTAAAATTTTCACAGTCCTGAAGCTTTTTCACAGCCAATACAGAGATACTTTCTGTAACATAACAAAAACTAACCAAACATGCACCATATGAAACATTCCCATGACAATATAATCACAATATATTTCAATGTACATTTATAACAGCAATAGAACTGAAGATACCAGCCGAGGATGGAAGATCCTCTTTTGCAAGTCAATGAAAAGCCAGACCAGTTTTGGTTACTCTTCTTTTATAATGTATTGAAAAAGGCATAATGTTGTGCTTTTTATGAAACATTGCCATCATAAATGGAAGTCATCAGATTTCTTAAAGGAGAGGAAATCCTTAAATTAGGCAAAAATCTACAAGGATTCTTCTACAAATCCCATTCAACATTTTGCTTTCAAGACAAACTATCCAAAAGAGCAGGCCCTGCACAGAATTAGAGAGATATCAGAGGCTTGGTTGTTACCAGGTCTCATTATCATTACTATAATATAGTTATAAGACACAGGTTCACAATACTGCCTTTTGTTTAAATGATGTCCATGGAAACATATTCAAATCACAGAATAAGATAACTCAATATCTCAAAGGAAACTTGGTGCATTGCATAAGATTGTTGAGAAAAACGGTTTATAATATACAGAACAGATAAGAAAGCTGAAGAATAATGAAAATAAAATAAGAAACTCCAAACAGAAACCAGTATTTGCTAAAATGTACTCCTAAGATTAAAGTGAGGTACAATATTTGGTTTCCTTTTCAACAGTGCAGTAATTTTCACAGACAATTTTTTAAATTGATCTATATCTTATTTTTATTCAAGAACCAGAACTACCCAAAAAGCTTTCCTGGTAATAAAAATTTCAGTCCAGAAAAAGCATTATACATACATATATATATATATAAAAATATGTACATATATCACTGAATCAGAATCACAAAATGGGTAAGGTTGGAAGGGACCACCAAAGAGGTCATCTGGTCTAACCTGCCTGCTCAAGCACAGTCATCTCGGAGCACATGGCATCAGAATTGTATCCCAATCATTCTGGAGTATCTCCAGTAGGGAGACTCCGTAACACTGATGGGCAATCTGTGCCAGTGCTTGGTCAGCTGCACAGTAAAGAAGTTCTTCCTCATGTTCAGCTGGAACTTCCTGTGCATCAGTTTCTGCCCATTACCTCTCGTCCTATTCCTTGGCAGCACTGAGCAGAGCCTGAATCCATCCTTTTGACACCTCCCTTCAGACAATTGTATGCATCGATGCTCAGTTGTATGTATCAACCTGTTCAGTTGTCTCTTCACAAGGCTGAACAGGCCCAGCTCCCTCAGCCTTTCCTGATAAAAAGATGCTCCAGTCCCTTAATCACCTTTGTCACCCTCTGCTGTATCTGCTCCAGCAGCTCTGTGTCTCTCTTGCACTGAGGATCCCAGAACTGGATGCAGAACGCCAGATGTGCCTCCCTAGGGCTGAGTCCAGGGGGAATATCTGAATGCATGTATGTATGTATGTACTGTGTGCATACCATGTATATGAGTATAGGTATGTATGTTTGTGTATATTTATATGTTAATGAGTTTATAAGTAAATACTGTGTATGCATTTACCATAATATGTTGTATAAATACCTACACACACAAACACAAAGGAAAGTTGCAGCAGAATTTCTGAAAGTTTTTCCTTCTACTCCACCTGCAGCTCATCTTTCTATACTGGTCACTGGTAAGTTTTTCACAAAGCATTAAATCACTTTTTGAAATAAATTTGCATTAAGTTTAAACATCAAATCAAAATCATTCTTGCGACATGTAAAACAAAAGAAATATACATATTTAGTACTAGCAAGGGCCCTCTGTCAATGAGTCTAAAATGTGCTAGCCACACTGGAACACACTTGGAGTCTTAAAGAGATGAGACGGGAACTTCTAAGGAAGTAACAGCCAACAGGGAGACACCAGGGAAATATCTCAATGAAATTTAGGGGTGCTCCTCTAAGAAGGCAGCTTGGCCAACCATCCAGCTCAAGTGCCTCTACACCAATGCATGCAGCATGGGCAGCAAACAGGAGGAGCTGGGAGCCACTCCACTGCTAGAAAGTTATGACTGAGGTGCCATTACTGAAACTTGGTGGGATGAATCCCATGACTGGACCCTCTGGGAAACTTCCCTCAGGGACAAGGAAGCAGAACAGAGCTGGCAGATCTTTAATGAAGTCTTCCATAGAGCATAAGACCTAGCGAGCCCCAGGAACAAGTATTCGGGCAAAGAAGGCAAGACATGATATGGTGGAACAGGGAATTGTTGGTCAAACTAAAGGGCAAGAAGGAAATGCAGTGGCAGTGGAGCGGGGACAGGTCTTCTTCCTGGGAAGAGCACTGGGGTGCTTCCCAGTTATGTAGAGAAGGGGTGAAGAAGACCAAGGCAAAAGTGCAGTTCACCTTGTCAAGGCACACAAAGAATCACCAAGGCTTCTACAGATATGTTAACCAGAATGGGAAGGTCAGAGAAGGTACACCCCCTTTGACAAACGAACTGGAAAACTGGTAGCAATGGATGAGGAGAAGGCTGAGGTACTCAACAACTTTTTGCCTCAGTCTTCACTGACAGCTTCTCTTCCCACACCTCTCGAGTGGATGAATCTCACTCCAGGGACTAAGGGAGCAAAGTACTTCCCTCTGTAAGACAAGATCAGGTTTGTGACCGTCTGAGGAACATAATCATGCATAATTCTTTGGGACCTGACGAGATGCATGCCATTCTCATGAGGAAGTTTACTGATGTAGTTGCCAAGACACTCTTCATGGTATTTCAAAAGTCCTGGCAGTCAGAGGAAGTCTCAGGTGACTGGAAAGGGGGAAACATTGAATCCATTTTTAAAAGGCCAGAAAGAAGACCCTGGCAATGACTGACCTGTCATCTGCCCTCTGTGCCTGGGAAGATCATGGAGCAGATCCTTCTAGAAGCTCTGCTAAGGCACATGGAAGTCAGGGAGGTGATTCGAGACAACCTGCACTGCTCCATCAAGAGAGACTCTTGCCTGACCAACCCAGTAGCCTTCTATGATGAGCGATGACATCAGTGGACAAGGGTAGGGCTACGCATGTAATTTATCTGGACTTTGCATAAGGCCTTTGACACTATTTCCCACAATATCCTTTTCTCTAAATTGAAGAGATATGGATTTGGTGGATGGACTGTTTGGTGGACAAGGTGGATAAGGTGGATGGTTGCATTCAGAGGACAGCGGTCAATGGCTCAGTATCCCAATGGACACCTGTGACAAGTGGTGTCCCTCAAGCAACAGTATTGGGATCAGTGTTATTTAATGTCTTCAGTCATTAAATCAATGACTTCAATCAATGGCACAGACAGGGGAATCAAGTGCATCATCAGCAAGTGTGAAGACAACACCAAGTTGAGTGGTGTGATTGACACTGACAGCCAGGATGCCATCCAGAGGGTCCTGGACAAGCTCTAGCAGTGGGTCTATGGGAATCTCATGAGATTCAACAAGGCCAAGAGCAAGGTGTTGCACCTGGGTCGGGGCAAGCCCCAGCACCAACACAGGCTGGGGAATTAAGGAAAGAGAGCAGCCTTGAGGAGAGTGACTTGGGGGACTTACATGGATGAAAAGCAGGACATGACCTGGCAATGTGTGCTTGCATTCCAGAAAACCAACTTTATCCTGGGCTGCATCCAAAGCAGCGTGGGCAGCAGGGCCAGGGAGGGGATTCTGCCCCTCTGCTCTGCTCTGGTGAGACCCCACCTGCAGTGCTGCATCCAGCTCTGGGATCCCCAGCACATGGATCTGTTGAAGTGAGTCCAGAGGAGGGCTGACAAGTTCATTACAGGGATGAAGCATCTCTCCTATGAGGAAACGCCAATACAATTAGGATAGTTCAGCCTGGGGAGAAGGCCTCGGGGTGACCTAATTGTGGCCTTCCAGTACCTGAAGGGAGCTTATAAGAAAGATTACGAGAGACTTTTCATATAGAAATGTAAGGGTAATGGTTTCAAACTGAAAGGGGATAGGTTTAGATTAGGTATTAGGGAGAAATTCTTTACTGTGAGAGTGGTGAGCACTGGAACAGCTTGTCCAGGAAATTTGTCGATGTCCTACACCTGAAAGTGTTCAAGGCCAGGTTGGATGGGGTTTTGAGCAATCTGATCTAGTGAAAAGTGTCCTGCCTATGGTGGGGGGGTTGTAACTAGATGATCTTTAGGGTCCCTTCCAACTCTAACCATTCTATGATTTTATGATTTTTCTTGTTATGAGCTAAATTTGTGTTTCTTTGTTATAAACTTATCACAACACAAGCAAAAACAATCCTAAAAACAGATTGAATTTAAAAGTGAAGTCTGAAAGTGAATAGTTGTATCCCTCACATCCTTGAGGCTGAACTCTATAAAGGTGAGGACAAGAGCAGATCTCTCAACTCCACCACTCAGCAAGCTTCTCTCTTGCAACTGTCTCATCTACTGTAATTAGATTCTTCGTGAGTGTGACAACAGCTACATGAGAAGAGTGATTTTTTTTTACCCTCCATGTTTGACAATGCGAAGACAGTAATTGCCTGTGTGTTCCACAGGTTTATCTGACAGACTCACAAATCCTCTGTAGAGCCCAGAGGCTTCCAAATACTGCATGGAACTCACAAATTATACAAAACTCATCCCACCATACTTCCCATACAATCATTTAGCAGGAAAAGGACCATGAAATTCCACATACAAGTAACATGAGAGAACAGGAAAGTTGTGCACAGTTGGAAAGAGGCAAGCCTCTTGTCCTGCCGCTAGGGTGACTAGAGATAGAAGCCTGCTCAGGTTCTTCCAGCATTACACTATCAGTCTCACCCACCTCCTTCCCTGCTATCACCTGCATCACTCAGCCTATTATTCACCTCTTATTTTTAAAAGACTTCTACTCGATTATTCACAAAGGCTGTCCATCAATCTACAGGAGACGGTGATCAGTTTCTTCGCATTTTCCAACCCCCAAGACAAACCACAAAGAACCAGCATATCACTCCCATCCCTGCTACCATCGTACTGACCCTACCATTGCAAAAGTGTCCGCTCAGGAATTGAAGAAATTCTTGCTTATGAAGAATCATCTGATATCACAAATCCTTTAAATATACCAGCTGATAAATGAGATTCACCACTGACACACAAACTAGTACAAGATACATGTAGATAAGAGGAAGTAGTGAAGATTGTAAATTACATTCCAAAGGCAAAAGTAAAAATAAAAAGCATTGTTTAAGTAAAGGAATAGAAACCTTTAAATCACACATCACTTATCTGCTATTGCTTCCTGTTACTACTTAACTTTCTTGCTGTCCTACCATGTGAATTACATTAGCTTAGACTTAAATTCACTTAGAAGCTTTTAGTTACATAACATATGCAACTTTACACATTGCTTTTTAATATTTGCACCAAAGTGAGAGGAAAATCTTAATTCCAGTTTGTGTACTGAAAAACATAAATTACTCAGCCTCTTCACATTGCTTATATAATCACTTAGCCAACTGGCTTGTAGTGTCATTTATTTTGATCAGGCATATTTTATGGGATATCAGAAATAAGGTATCTTCAAAAGCTGGCTCAAACTACAGCTGCTAACTGAAATACAGTCATAGCCTAGCACAAAAGTTGGAAGTTTTCACTTTTAATTATGTAGTATTTGCTATTTTTTTCTAATTCTTAGCATCTCTACCAGAACAGCAAAACATTTTCCAAAATGCTCTCTAGGATTCTGTACAGAATCTCATTCTGGAGAGTAAAGTATTATCAGCAGACTTTTAGAAGCATATAATTGGTATCAGAACAGTATAAAAGCACTGCTCAACTGTATTGTAGACTATAAATTACTGTTCGTAATAATAACTTTTCAAACATACAGATGGGGTATATGCCCACTTGATTAGTATTAGGAATATACCTGCAACTCCACAGTGAGATGAATAACAAAACCTCTCTTTAATAAAATTGGCACATTGCCACAACGAAGTCAATGGAGTTAGACCAGTAAGAGTCTATCAAAACAACTACAAAAGTAATTACTTAGTAATGAAATTTTACATGTCTTAACAATAAAGAGTGAAAAAGCACTTTCAGGAAAATATTTCCCTTAGTTCAAAAATGGCACTAATCAGGGGTTCCAAATTAATTTACCTTAAATTTATTATACCTCAATTCAATTTCAAAGTAGTTTTATTGCAAAAAAATCACCAGGCTAGTTACAGTAAAGCGAAGTGGTTCATCATGCTGAGCACATCTTTCTAAATGTCAAATACTACATTTCAACAGGAAAATTTATTTGATTCCTAACTGGCCCTTTCATCTTTGATTTGGAAACCATGTAGTAAGTTTTAGACTCATCAAAGCTAATATCAGTCTAGTAATGAAAGGATGTTTTAAACTAAGGGAACTTTTATATTTGTTACAGATCATGTCTGAAGATTTTTTTTTCCAGTTAAATATTTGTCTAATTCAAATCATAAAATACAAAAGCTTCTCTTTTAATTTCAGGAAAGTGGAATTAAGTATCAGTGTTACAAATGTTTCCAGTGTTTGAACAAGAATAATAAAAAGACTACTTTTGCTGAATTTTCTCTTAAACACATTTTTCATTAGATGCACTTGTTCCTACAATCAACTCTTATACTGCTGGTCACTTTGGATTCTGTTTTCTGAATTAAAGCAAAAGGTGCAGCCAGGCTTTACTTCTTTAATATAAAAAATATAAAGAACTAAAAAGCACAGAATTCCTATTAATAAATGATGACCATTCATACTTTCATATGATGTTAATCGAAAATGTTCATCTGAAATAAGGAAGTTTTCAGGAATTTTCCTGTAGCCCACTAGATTTACAATATTCAAAATCTTCTTAACATGCTATGAAAAGTGCAAAGGAGGTGACTAGACTTTATTCAGCAGTTTCAAACAACTTTAACTCCACTGGTTTCAGTGGCTTTAACTCCACCGGTTTCAGTGACTTTACACTTTCAACCTTGCTGTGAACAGGAGCAATATGAGACCCTAATGTTTTACATAGAACGAAGGAGTATTATTAAAATTATAATTTAACTATAAACATATAGGTCTAATTCTGTTTTGGCCAAAATCTCCTTATGAAAGCTATATGAAGTTATACATTTTCGTTAATGTTTTACATAACATTATTGTTATAATGCTACTGATAAGAATGTAACTGAAATGCATTCTAAAAGGTCAACTAGAGGGAAATCAGGAATAAGCATGTATTTTTTGCTGTTATATAAACTGAGAGCTCAGAGTTCAGTTAGATTTGGTTAATGGGATAAGATGGGCTTCAAGAAACTTCAGAAGCAAAATTTATGTGAATATTGCACTGGATTAAGGAGGATGTGCCTCAGTAGAATGAGCAAGTTGTGTCACAACTAGTAATTTTGGCTCTTTGGGTAGCAAATATAGAATAAACTACTTAGATGCACCTAGGTATTCTCAGCCAAATTTATGCCTCATGACAATTCTTTTACAAAATCAAGAGTGAACTTTCAAGCTTTACTAAGAGGAATAATTCAGAATGTATTGCAATACATATTTGCAATTTTTTTTTCAAGTAATTTGAAAGATTTGCAGCTTTTGATCCAAAAACAAGTAAATAGAAACAATTGTCATAAAGTGTATTATTGAGGACAATTTCAAGTACATTTTAGCCTGGCAGCTTAAAAAGTGAAAAGCAAACATTTCTAAGTCATAGAAAAGCATTTTTCCTTTGAAAATGGCACTTAAATGAAACTAACATGATTGACAAGTACCTTGCAAGCAAGCCTTGGCAACACTTAGTGCAAATCCATCTCTTCACCGTTTTAAGAGAAATTCCTTCACAACTGTTTGTCTTTGCAATAACTCCTACAAAGCTCATTAGTGCCAGCCTTGGTTTATCCCCCATGTTGTGCATTTATCTCTGGGATGCATTATCAACATGTGGCACATGTCCTTGACATGCACAGAAGAGTTGCACCCCAGGATAGCAGCATGCATGACAATAGTGTTGACTCTTACTCCTTTATGGTTGCTGGGATGTAACTGAGAAATCTAATAACTGTGACAGTAGGCCTTTAGGTTTCTCCTTGCCTTTCCAGACAGTGAAGCTGCACAGACACTAATGAAAGGTTAAATGAATAGGAATAGCTGACAAGAGGTACAATAAAGAAGGGACTTGGTAATCCACAGACACTGAGCAGAGATCCTTGGCTCAAGCAGAGAAAGGACAGCACATCCTCGAGTCACAATATTTAAAACAGCTTGCTATACACAGAGGCTTTTGTGTCTGGGTACATGTCTGGCTTTGGAAGAAAAAAAAAGATACTGAAAAGAGATTTCAGCATGGGGCACGTTGGCAAATGTCAGGTCACAAAAAGGGAAAAATGTTTTTTGTTTGCTGTTACATCTTTGTATTCAACAGTAAAGAGCATTGACTAAGAGCACAAATCAAAAGTTTCAAAATAATACATATTTGACAAATATAATAAAGTTGCAACACTAATTCAGTGTGATTCCAGCTGACAGCATGACGGGTGTTGTACATACACCCAGCTTCATTTACAGCTGATAACAGTTAATAATATGCTTTGCATACCCTTTAAAACTTCCCATAGCTGAAGATTTTCTAACAGGCCTCGCTTCTACAGTTTTATGCAGCAGAACAGTAGACCTAACCAATTGCAATACTCTGCAAAAACATAGCTGAACTTCCAGACAGTGCACCAGACCATGGTGACTTAAAAACTTTTTAGTGGTTAGCTTATGGCATTTTGATTTCACTTGGCTTGTGACTTACAAATCAGCATGATGAACATCCTAGTTTTCATAATGAAAAAATAATTGCAATGCCCAGCGTGGTTTTAAAACTTCTCTAGCTTTTTTACAGTTTTCTACAAACATGTGATTTAAGTACATAGTAGGAGCTTAAAAAAAATTTAAAGAAAGAACTCTCTAAAGTAACAAATCAGAAGCAAATCTGATCGTTACCTGAATTTGTGTGAGTTCTTTTTACATAACATATTTCAAGAGAAAACTACTGAAAAAGATGCTGCAGATGAAAAGAATTCTCTCTCAAAATCCTTGATTTACCTGCAATAAAAAAAAAAAAAACTATTTACATATCTATCTGGAGTATAAAATATACATATTTATAATATGTGGTGAGAGTATTATGGGAAGATTCTAAATGAGAGAACCTCTTTGAACAATCACATTAAATTACAGCAGAACTCCTGAGTGTACTAAGATTCTAATAATCAACAAATAAAGGGTTTTACTAGCACAGCACATAATGAGAGCTACTGTGTGAGAGATAAAGGAGACAAATCTGGTACTTTATCTCACTGGATTATATAATTTACTGAAATGGTAAATAAGTTTGTCCAAAGTAATACTTATAAAAGCTGCCATATAAATATTAAGCAGCAATTATGATCAATGCATTTTTAGAAAAAATATGTCAGAATTTAGGTGGGATGAAACTGACACAGAATACAAGGTTTAGACAGATGCTTTTTATTAAGCCATGTTAAATGCTATTCTTCTAAATTAAGCACAAATTCCTGGCTAGATTAGGAAGTTATACACATTTCCAAAATAACAGATACACTCTATTTGTTTTGTTTTTTATGAGGAACCTTTTGTATTTCCAGATATGCACATTTTTTTCCTAACACCTACTAATAGTAGACATTAAATCAAATTAAATCATTAAATAAAAAGTTCTGTGCAAACCTGCAGACTGAAAGTCAGGACGCTCATTAAACAATATTCAGCGATGAAAAGACTTCACATTCTAGTGACAGTGTCCAAAGTGCAAAAGGGAAAGGGACACTGCCAGAAACGCCCATCTTTGAGACGAAAGAAAAATAAATTTGGTTTTTGTACAAAATCCAATGTTTTACTTGGACTTGTTTTAATGTAATTGCTTTGCTGTTGGTCATTTCTGCTTTGTTCGAAATTCACAAGATCTGCAGTCAGCCACAAATCCTACTGACATACACAGATACATAACACAGAATAAAGCCACCTCAAAGTTTAATTTCTAGATCTTTGGCTTTGAAAAAAAGTTAGTGGTTCAGCCCTCCATTATTCAGAATATTTTTCTTCTTTTTATTACCTATGGCATATCTAATAAAATCCGGAAGCTCCCTCTAGCTCTCCAGAGGAGCTTAACTGACCAATGATCCTTTACAGTTCCTTTCCATTTTCAAAAGCAATACTGAGAGAGAGTGAGAGCAGTATTTCCCTTACATAATACGTGTTCTTGTTTCCATTCAGCAGTGTTTTCAATTCTACAACTTGAAAGGATGTGGATTATATGTGAGAACATCTGCTATGAAATACAGAAAGTTAAATACTGCTTACTCTTGTGCAGAATACTAAAGACCCTCTTAATCATTCCCAACTTACACTTTATTTACCAAATTCTGGTTTGAAATCTTACATTGTTTGACAACCTAGCCATATATGTATTTAAACACACACACACACACACACACACAGGCACACAAACACACCTCCATTCCACTTTCCAATTACCAAGTGCAAAAGCATGTAAAAAAACCCTGACAGATAATACTATAGCTCCATTTAGAACCCAGATTTAAAGCACAGAATCTTATGTAAAATCAATTTGTTGGCATATGCTGGTTTTCCGGAAAACCAGTAATGCCAGTGGTAATTTGCTGACTATATTTTCACCTACCATAATATTTACACATACCATTTGTAATGGCTTTTATTGTTTAATCTCCACTGCATTTCAGTATTGGATACTATGGAATTACAGTTATTTAGCAGGCTATAAATAATGTAGTTGGCATGTGCAATTGATATTTAAAATGTCTTACAACAACTGTAAAAGCCTCATTACAGACTAGCAAATCATTTCTAACAAGCAAGTTCAACTGAGAAACACCAAAGCAAACCTGCAGTCTATGCTGCAAGCATGTTTGTTTTATTTAAATGATACACATTTAATGCAGTGTGCAATGGACCATCGGTACAACCTTTATTAAATACGAAAGCAAAGTTCCAAAGTAATATGGTTATTGTGAAGTTTTTGAAAATAAAACTGTAATATTAAAAATAAAAGGAATTCTCAGTAACAACAGAAAGAATAGTTTACTTTCCCCTCCTCCTTCTATGAGCTAGTGTCCAATTTCTTCTTTTCTGAACAGCTGTATTATCCAACTTAAGTTGCTCTGCTAATTTCAGTCCCACAAGGACTAACTTGGAAGGCAAAAAAGTACTAGAAAAGATCAATTTGCTGGGAAAGATCAAATGAGAAAACTGTGGGGACAGCACCAGGTCATAGTATGAAGAACTAAGCAGACCTGTTCTTCATTAACTTAAGCTCCCTTGGGATGTCACACACTACCTGTCCATAGGCTTATTGAACCGCCTAACCCTCATCTCTGTACCATTCTTCTGGGCCCAAGTGAATCATATCCTGCTGCTGACAAGTTAGCAGGGGACTGCGGCTGCAACATGAAAGTACTTTTCTTTCTTGTCTAAATCAGGCAGATTTTTGAAAAGAGGACACAGCACTGACTCGTGACATGGCAAGATGAAATGAGAGGTCTGGGCTGGTCTTCGAGCTGTGCAGATAAAAGTAATCAAATGACACTCCTGGAATGCAAATTGGCATTCTTGACTGCAGCAATTGCACAACCATGAAACATCTCTGACAGCAAGCAAGATTAGGACAAAATGTTATGTAAAGCACTGAACTCAAAAACTCACTAGGAAATTCAAACTGTAACATTTACATTTTAATATACCAATAGCCTTCTCTGCTTTTGTCTGTTTCTTTACTTTGTTTACTGCAATCGCATACTTGTCTGTCTCAAATGCCTCAATAATAAAAATGTAATGTGATTAAAAGGCACAGATCTGCTCCTAGAAGTCTTTTCTCTGAAAATGTCACACTGTTGTATTTTTTATAAAACAATGTACCAAGGCAGGGTTTTTCTATTACGTGTGCAAGGATGTGTGCTTAAGAAACACTTTCACAATCCCAAGTCTTAAAAGCAGTTTCAAAATTTGCTCATAACAAGTAGTTTATAATTTACCCTTAGACTTTTCTACATGTGGATCAGGTAAAGATGGGTCTTTTGAAATATTTAGCAAGTTTTAAAATTCATGTGATTTAGGATTTTAGAGCAGAACATATACAGAGCTAGTTGGCTCATTAATACTGGACAGTTTAAAATGAAACTACAGTGTATCAGGGAGGACATATGCCCCATTAAATTTCAGATTTAAAAGTCTTGCCATTTTTAAGGGCAAGGAAAGTTCCACATACTTTTGCAGGAACTTGGTATTCTTGTGCAGATGTGCTGATCAGGCTTATTAAATATTACTGTCTAAAATGAACGCAGTAATTAAACTGTGAACATTTGTACTCTGAAACGATGACAAAAATGCTACCCATTTTATAATTTGTCTATTGAAATGGGTTATAACACAGAGGGGGAAATGGAAGACAATGAGGAATGTAAGCCCACTTCCACTGAAAATATTTCAACAACTACTATATACAGCTAGCATACAGATTAAGAAAAGAAATAAGTAATATCCTGCTTTGATTTCATACTTTAAAAATATCTTTGAACCATTTTAACCGTCAGACACACAAAAAAGACGCTCGTTGCCACTTTAATCCTGGGTACACCAGATTACTACATGATGTCTTTTGTGCATCAATTTTACAACAGCTTGACTCTAGGGTAAATGGGAACCATCATAAATCGCATGCTGCTTTCAAAACCACTTTAATTTCTGTCAGTGTTACTGTAACCACAGTCCTGGGCACATGCTGCTTTTTCCCCCTCCCTTTTTTTTTTTTTTTTTCCCTTCCTTGTTGTCTACATTTGACAGTTGCATCTCCTACACTCCAATTGTGGCTTTGATCACTGAAACAAGACATGTCATATTAGGGAGAGAAGGGAAAAACACAAACCCTCCATCGTAAACTCCATTCACATAGACATTCTCTATCTATAGTTTGAGTACTGTATATACACACATACATGTATGCGTGCATAAACACATACATATATAAGTAGATAGAGATAGAAATACATATATATATACATATTGTGTGTGTGCAGGTACATATGCACGTGTATATTCAAGGCAGACAAGACAGCTCTAACATCCCTGGGTGAGGTGACAAAAGCTGACTGAAAGCAGAGCAGTAGTCAAACAGCGACTGGCAACATACTACTTCATTGAATATGGGATGATCACTGTTCATCACTAGCTGAGGTCGATCCATGTGTTAATGTGAACAGTCATCATTCTGCATGTTAAGTGTAGTCACGGCTTAAATGAGCTTGTCTTTCCCCGCTGTTTAGCCTATCCTCGCATCACAAACCACACAAACGGACTTCAGTCAAAGGAGGTCCTTGGCCATTTCGACTTTTAATTTTTAAATTAAAAGCCCAAACCCTGCTTTGCAAAACCCCTACTTGTAAAGGAGACGTGCATTTATACAGCACATTAAATAAGCAGCAAAAACTTGTTCAAAGGTGGTTTTTGAGGGGCTCCACCTTCCCCTTTATAGTTAGGGCATCAGCATAACTCTGCAAGTTCTGTTAGCAATCGCTGACTGGAGAGGTGCAAACTGCAAGCACATGCACAACAAAAAAAAAAGAGTTTCGGAGGGAAGGTGGATTTACACTCCTGTCTCCCTGCCGCAGGCGATGTTTCACACGCAAACATACAGCTCCTTCCCGCTCTCAAAGGTTACCTTTACATTGTGTGCAAACCGTACTCATTTCCGAGCAGAAGGTGGTGGCCAAAATAGATCAGACCACCGTATGTCCGACTCAACCCCACTCCACCTTCACTCTCCCTCCCTCTATCCGCAAACACTTTTTTTTACACTAGCTCCTGATCTTTAGTGAAAAGAAGGAGGCGGCAAAAAGCATGTGGCCATCCCATTTCAACCCCCCAAACTCACTTAAAAGTTTAGCACAACCTCTTAGACATTTTTTCCCCCCCAATCCACGCAGCACAGAGCTGATTTATTTATTTATTATCCCCCTACTTCGCCTTGCCCGGCTGCTTATTTCTTTGAAGGCTGAAACACACCGATAGCGAGCAGGGCTGCTTGTGTTACTGCACGATTTATTAATCAAACCAAACCAAAGTAAAGGCTAGAATGAAAACGAAAGGCTGCTGGAAACTTCTTACCATCTCTGCATGCTGGTTGTCAAGTGCACCCCCTGTCTCTCGATCTCCTCTCAGCGGCAGTGCCTGCACCCTTTCTTTTGCCTCTCGGCTCTCAGTGCTACACTCTCTCTCTTTCCCCCCTCCCTTTCTCCTTCCCCCCCCAGGTAA
>VXAZ01002291.1:0-18074 GCA_013399875.1 Gymnorhina tibicen | reverse complement strand
CTTTTTTGGGGTTTTTTTCCATTTTGGGGGTTTTTTTCTTGATTTTTTGGGTTGTATTCCTGGGATTTGGGGTTTTTTCCCTTGGTTTGGGGGTTTTTTATCATTATTTTGGGGGTTTTTTTCTTGATTTTTTGGGTTGTATTCCTGGGATTTGGGGTTTTTTCCCTTGGTTTGGGGGTTTTTTATCATTATTTTTTGGGTTTTTTCTGTTTTTTGGGGGGTTTTTTCCCCTTGTTTTGGGATTTTTGTCCTTGTTTTGGGGGGTTTTTTCCTTTGGTTTGGGGGGTTATTATAATAACTTCTNTTTTTCCCCTTGTTTTGGGATTTTTGTCCTTGTTTTGGGGGGTTTTTTCCTTTGGTTTGGGGGGTTATTATAATAACTTCTTTTGGTTTTTTCCTTTTTTGGGGTTTTTTATCATTATTTTGGGGGTTTTTTCCTTTTTTTGGTTGTTTTTCCCTTGATTTCGTGGGTCAGAGAGGCTGAGCTCGGTGTTAAAGGGGATTTCAGCTGCAGGGAACAAACAATTAACTCCGATTCAGGGTTCTGGTTCGAAATCCTGACTTGAAGTTTTGGCTTGAAATCCTGATTTGAGGTTTTGGCTTGAAATCCTGATTTGAGGTTTTGGGTTGAAATCCTGATTTGAGGTTCTGCTGAAGTTGTGTGATTTGAGGTTCNGTTGAAATCCTGATTTGAGGTTTTGGCTTGAAATCCTGATTTGAGGTTCTGCTGAAGTTGTGATTTGCTGATCCTCTGAGCCAAACTCCTGGGGAAGTTCTGAAGTTTTGATTTGAAATTTGAGTTTTGATTCGAAATCCCGGCTTGGGTTTGAAATTTGAGTTTTGATTCGAAATCCCGGCTTGGACTCGAAATTTGAGTTTTGATTCGAAATCCCGGCTTGGACTCAAAATTTGAGTTTTGATTCGAAATCCTGGCTTGGACTCGAAATCCCAATTTGGATTCGAAATCCCAGCTTGGGTTTGAAATTTGAGTTTTGATTCGAAATCCCGGCTTGGATTCGAAATCCCAGTTTTGATTCAAAATCCCGGCTTGGATTCGAAGCTCTGAGCCCAACTTCTGCTTCTTGAAAGCTCCAGTTTCAAGTTTCGCTTCGGAAAATCGAGCTTGGACTCCGAGCTGGGGCTCAAAGCCCCGATTCCCGCTGGAATTCTGGTCCAGCTCGAGCCCGACGAGGACGAGAAGCGCCGGGAGCGAGCGGGGGGTGGGACCCTTCCCGACCCTCGTGCCCTGGGAGCTGGGAGCGGGGCTGCTGGGAGAAATCTTTCCTCGTTCCGGTCCCGATTCCTTCCCTTTCGGTCGAGTTTTGCCCAGCTCCCAGCTAACGGAACCTTTCTCCTCTCGTTTCTTGCAGGTTGCTGCTAAAACTCTGCCTTTTTATAAGGACTACTTCAATGTTCCTTACCCTCTTCCTAAAATTGATCTCATAGCTATTGCAGACTTTGCTGCTGGTAAAGTAACTTGCTTTGTTGATGAAATTGTGTTTTATTGGCTTATTTTTAACAACAACAACAACAAAAAAAAAAAAGCTTTAGGAAGAGGCGTGGATCAATATCAATAAACCTTTGTATTTATTTTATAAAGGTGCCATGGAGAACTGGGGCCTTGTTACTTATAGGTATGCTGTTCAAATCCTGTCTTTCCCCCTCTCTGTTCGCTGATTCTCTGAATTAATTGGACTCGTTTGAGGCGGCTCTAATTGCTGGGTGTCGTCCCGAATCAGGCAGAGCCAATATTTCGGATTTTTGCTGTGGTTTGGATGCTTCTGGTGGTGTTGTTCCAGCTCAGGGAGGCAAAAATCAGCCCCTGGCCGGAGGGCGTGAGGGTTTTAAAGTTGGCAAAACTTCCTCGGCCCCTTTTTTTTTTTCCCTCCCATAAAATCCACTGGGACACGGCCGGGAGAGTTTCACCTCGTGGGTAAATTTAGCAGCCACAGAGTAAGGGAGCGGAGGTGAGAAAATCAGGAATATTAACTTGCCTTCCTTTTCAGTTTGGGGTTTTTTTTGTTTTTTTTTCCTTCTTCTGGTCAAGCTTTTGCACTTTTGCTGGATGTTACCACGTTCTCTGTGCCGGTGGTCAGGAGGATTGAAGCTTTGGGCTTTCAAACCCTGAAATAATTGGGGTTTCTTCTGCTCAGCTTTGAATTTGGCCTTAAAAAATCCAAACAAATCCGAGCCCGGGCTTCACGTTTTTCTCTGCCTTAAAAAATCCAAACAAATCCGAGCCCGGGCTTCACGTTTTTCTCTGCTTGTTGAAATCCTGATGAAATCTGAGATTTTGCTCCTTGTGGGGATTAAAAAAAAAAAAAAAAGAGAGATGTATTTATCCTGGATGAGGAGGATTTTTGGGATGGAGCCGTGAATTTTTGCCCCCTTTTTTTGCTGAGTTTGCTCTGCCCCTTTCGGGGACAGGAGCTCTCATGGCCTTGCAGGCACCATCCTTGGGGGGGTTTTTCCCTGGAATTTGCAGCGTTCCAGAGGTTCCTGGCAGCCCCTCCCAGCCCTGCTCAGGGCAGGGAGGTGCCACAGTGGAGAAACCACCTGTTGGGAGAGGCAGAATTCCTTTGGGAATGCCGAGGGAGGCGGGGTGGAGCGCAGAGGGAGTTGAGGTTCCCAGAATTACCTAGGGAAGCATTTGGATAAAATAAAGGATAAATTTTCCTNTTTGGGGCGGTTTTTGGGGGCTCGCTTAGGTAATTTCACCTCCTTTGGGTTGTGGTTTTTACCCCCGCCCGGGGCCGTCCCTCCCCGCTGAGTTCTGCCTCTCTCTCCGACACAGGGAGACCGCGTTGCTGATCGACCCCAAAAATTCCTGCTCCTCGTCGCGCCAGTGGGTGGCTCTGGTGGTGGGGCACGAGCTGGCTCACCAGTGGTTTGGAAACCTCGTCACCATGGTACCCCAACCCTTCCAAACCCTGTTTTTTTTAGTTCCAGTCTGCTTCCTCCCCTGCCCAAAACGTTTGGGTGCCCCTACCTAGCAGCACGCTGTGTTGGAGTAATTAATTTAATATTTAAGCGGTGGTTTCGGGACCAATTTCTGCCTTACCGGCGCTCTTTATTCATAAATGTTTTCTGTGTGAAGTAGTTCGGAGTTGTTTGAAGGAGGTCCTGGTTAGAATTTAGCAATAATTAGCAAAAATCCAGTTGTTTTCCTGCAAATCCTTCCTGTCCTGGAGCTGCAAAGTTGCTCAAAATCTTAATTTCTGAGTTCTTTTGGGGAAATCAGGAGCAGCTGCCTGANCTTAGGTAATTTCACCTCCTTTGGGTTGTGGTTTTTACCCCCGCCCGGGGCCGTCCCTCCCCGCTGAGTTCTGCCTCTCTCTCCGACACAGGGAGACCGCGTTGCTGATCGACCCCAAAAATTCCTGCTCCTCGTCGCGCCAGTGGGTGGCTCTGGTGGTGGGGCACGAGCTGGCTCACCAGTGGTTTGGAAACCTCGTCACCATGGTACCCCAACCCTTCCAAACCCCCTTGTTTTTAGTTCCAGTCTGCTTCCTCCCCTGCCCAAAAGGTTTGGGTGCCCCTACCTAGCAGCACGCTGTGTTGGAGTAATTAATTTAATATTTAAGCGGTGGTTTCGGGACCAATTTCTGCCTTACCGGCGCTCTTTATTCATAAATGTTTTCTGTGTGAAGTAGTTCAGAGTTGTTTGAAGGAGGTCCTGGTTAGAATTTAGCAATAATTAGCAAAAATCCAGTTGTTTTCCTGCAAATCCTTCCTGTCCTGGAGCTGCAAAGTTGCTCAAAATCTTAATTTCTGAGTTCTTTTGGGGAAATCAGGAGCAGCTGCCTGAGTGGTTTGAGATTTCGCTCCTTTTAGTGGGGATAAAAACATCTGTGAGGCAGCAGGAGTGAGATCCAGCAAGGAATTCCATTTAGTGCTGCAAACGTGGATTTTCAGAGGTTCTGGCAACAAATTATTTCAGCTTTCCCTGGGAATTACACCTGACCTTGCTTTTCCCAATGGAAAAAGGTGCTGGAATCCAAATATTCCACGTGCTCTGGAGTTTCTCATGTTGTAAAAACCAGGATTGGGCAAGAAAATTCAGGTTTTGGAGCCCCGAAACTCCCTGGGTCTGGCTTTTGAGCTGTTTAAATTAGGAGAGGGTGGAGAGATAGAAAACCAAATACTCATTTAAACAAAAAAAAATCATATTTCTAAAATTATAACAAAATAATTATAATAAACACTATCCTGATCAAGCGAAGCTTCGGACTCACCCCCGGCTGAGCGAATCCCTCGGAATTCCGTCCGTTATCCCACTTTTTCCTGTCCCTGCAGGAGTGGTGGACCCACCTGTGGCTGAACGAGGGCTTTGCCTCGTGGATCGAGTACCTGTGCGTGGATCACTGCTTCCCCGAGTACGACATCTGGACCCAGTTCGTGTCTGCTGACTACACACGGGCCCAGGAGCTCGATGCCTTAGACAACAGCCACCCCATCGATTAAAATCCTGGCTTTCCCAGCCTTTTTTTTTTTCTTTTTCCTCCCCTTTTTTCTCTGGGAGCTTTTCCCTGGGGTTTAAAAAGGGAATTTCGCGGTCGCCGCTGCCGCCGCCCGAAGCGGAGTCCGGAGCTGCGGTTGAGCTCTGTGGGTTCTGCTCTCCCTAAGGGGTTGTTCTCCCCTAAAAAACTCCCTTGGGATTCCTAGAGATCCAATTCCTAGAGATCCTAACGTTTTAAGGAATGTTTGGTGGGATAACTTGGGAATTGACCTTGTCCAGGAGGGCGTTTTAGAGTGAGTTACTCCTGAGCGTGTCTTGCTCACTGTCCCTGCATTAAACAATTCCCACTGGGTTTTATGGCTTTTGGGAAGCGAAGGATTGAAAGAAGAACCCAAAAAGTTTGAAGGAAGAACCCCAAATCTATTTGATCCAGCCCCAAAACATAACTTAAACCACGTTTAACTCCCAAACCAGCCCTGACCCCGCCACACCTCGGGAATTTTCGGTGTCTGGGGGCAGAGATTCCACTCAGAATCCAGAGGGGGATTCTTGGGGAGAAAGAAATCTTTCAGATTTTCACCTCTAAAAACTGACATTTTCTTTCAGATTTTCACCTCTAAAACTGACATTTTCCCTCAGATTTTCACCTCTAAAAGCGACATTTTCCCTCAGATTTTCATCTCTAAAACCGACGTTTTCCCTCCGATTTTCACCTCTAAAACTGACATTTTCCCTCCGATTTTCACCTCTAAAACTGACATTTTCCCTCCGATTTTCACCTCTAAAACTGACATTTTCCCTCCGATTTTCACCTCTAAAACTGACATTTTCCCTCCGATTTTCACCTCTAAAACTGACATTTTCCCTCCGATTTTCACCTCTAAAACTGACATTTTCCCTCCGATTTTCACCTCTAAAACTGACATTTTCCCTCCGATTTTCACCTCTAAAACTGACATTTTCCCTCCGATTTTCACCTCTAAAACTGACATTTTCCCTCCGATTTTCACCTCTAAAACTGACATTTTCCCTCCGATTTTCACCTCTAAAACTGACGTTTTCCCGCAGATTTTCACCTCTAAAACTGACGTTTTCCCGCAGATTTTCACCTCTAAAACCGGACGTTTTCCCTCAAGTTTTAACCTCTAAACCCGACGTTTTCCCTCCGATTTCCATCTCAAAAACGCTGCCACGAGCGAAATCCAATCCTGTGGCAGCCCGGATCCTTCTCACTGGGGGGTTTTTCTGTTGCCCCGCAGGTCAGCGTGGGCCATCCCTCCGAGGTGGATGAAATATTCGATGCCATTTCCTACAGCAAGGGAGCCTCAGTGATCCGGATGCTGCACGACTACATTGGGGACGAGGTAAAGGGGTGGGGCTGCGAAAAGCCACCTGGAGATTTTTCAGGGCATTTTTGTATAGCTGAAATTACTGGGATTAAAAAATAAATGAAGTGGGATTAAACAAAACGAAGTGGGATTTAAGAAAAAAAAAAAACGAAGTCTGTTCTGGGTTTTGAGAATTTCTCCGCTTCGAGCTCTGGGAAAAACAAGATATAACGGGAAGTACGGAAGGAATGGCTGATTTTAAAGATTCCTTGCCTGATTCCTGGGGATAAATGCGGAGTAGAGAGAGGGTAGGAGAGCCCTCTGACATCCCCGCTTGTGCCTTCCCAGGATTTCCGGAAAGGAATGAACCTGTACCTGACCAAGTTCCAGCAGAGGAATGCTGCCACAGGTAACTGGGTCGCCGGGACGGGCACAAAAAAAGTCATTTCTGCACTCCAAAAACGGCTGGTTTTCCACCTGAGGTGACTGAAATGCCAGGAAATAATTGAAATTCCAGGAAATTCCTGGCTCGTTCTCAGTTTCGTGCCCTGCATGGCCAGGATTGGGCATCCTTGGTGGTTTTCTGTCCCGGGAGCGTGTGGCTGAGGGGGTCTGGCCACATCTATAAATTAGAAATATTCTTTGCTTTGCCAAGAGAGCCTTTTGCAGTATTGATGCCGTGATTAAACGGGTCAAAGTCTGATATCCCACAGCCCTTTTTTTGCTTAAACCTTATTTTTTTGTTGTTGTGGAAGAGGGGGCATCAAAGCTCAACCAGCCAAATCCAATCCTGGGGTGTTCGGTCAGTGATTTTTGACATAAAAAAACTAAAGGGAAAGGTTGTGCTCTTTGAATATTTAACGCGAATTTTTATGGCTTTTGTATCACAACGTGCATCGATCGGGGGTTTTTAGTAGGGTTATTGGGGGTTTTTTTCCTCCCCCTACCCCCCTCCTCCCTGAGGAGGTTTGAGCTATTTCCATTTTTTTTTTTTTTTGCCCGTCATCTGTTAAATTTCAATAAAAGTACAAAAGCAACCCAACCTACCCTGTCCTTAACAAAACCCGACACACCGAGGCTCCGGCAGTCCCGAGCCAGACCCTTCTCTCCCGCAGAGGATCTCTGGGAAAGCCTGGAAAAAGCCAGCGGCAAGCCCATCGCCGCTGTGATGAACACGTGGACCAAACAGATGGGATTCCCGCTCATTTACGTGGAGGCCGAGCAGGTAAAAAAATGGAACTGAGCCTGGATTCCGGGTTAAATTTAACAGCGTTCCCCGATTCCAGGCGTTCCCTTGGAGCGGGGCGGGGGTGGCTCAGCGCGGGGGCAGCTGCGGTTCTGGAGGGAGGGGAGGTGTGAACCCCCTGTGGGTTCATCCCGGGAGCTCCCAGGATCCCTGGGGTTTGCTCCATGTGGGGAAAATGTTTGTAGGGAAGGAGGGAGGCTCTGCTGGAGCTCCCGTTCCGCTCCCGATTGTGCTCATTCCACGAGATTCCAGGCCGAGGGAGGATGAGGGGCTGGAGCCAGAGCCAGGCCGCAAATCCCGGGCCTTAAAACAGGGACAGGGATTTGTGCCCCGGGATCATTCCTGAGGCAGGGCCCCTTTTTCTGAGGGGGAAAACCAACTTACTCCATGAAACAGAGGGCAGAGACTGGAATTAAACTGCTGATCGCTGCCTTTTCTCTTTTTCTCGCTTTTTTTTGTCATGTTTTAAAAATTTTTTTTCCCTCAGCAAGAAGACGACAAAGTGTTGAAGTTGGTCCAGAAGAAATTCTGTGCCAGTGGACCATATACTGGTAAGAGGAGAGCTGGGAGCAGGGATGGGGCCATAGAACCACAAAATATCCCGGTTTTTGAAGGAATATTGGTTTGGGTTTTGTTGCTTTTTATCCAAAAGCAGTAATTCTGGGAGCTGGAACAGCCCCGGGCCTGTGCTCGGCCTGGATCCGGGCGGGAAAACCTCAGGAAATCCAAGGCCGGGCCTCTCCCGCACGTGGTTTCCACATCCTGGCGTGGAAAAGGGCATTTCTTTACTCAGAATTCCTTCTGAAATGTCCATTTTAGGGGCCAGCGCCCTCTGAGGGGCCGGGGAGCAGCCGGGGTGTGGTGAGGCTGAAATAAATGAAATAAAAACGCCTCGGGTGGGAGCCGCGGCTGGTCCCGCTCACCTTCTGTGCTCCTCTAAATTAAAATGTTTGGCTTGGAGGGCGATTTAAAGATTTTCGGGGTTTTAACTCTAGAATTGACAATTTCCCTCAGATTTTTACCTCTTAAGCTGACTTTGCCTCAGATTTTTACCTCTAAAACTGCCGTTTTCCCTCAGATTTTTACCTCTAAAACTGACGTTTACCTTCAGATTAAAACTGTCATTTTCCTTCAGATTTTAAGGACGATTTAAAGATTTTTGGGGTTTTAACTCTAAAACTGGCATTTTCCCTCAGATTTTCACCTCTAAAACTGCTGTTTTCCCTCAGGTTTTCACCTCTAAAACTGACATTTTCCCTCAGATTTTAAGGACAATTTAAAGATTTTTGGGGTTCTACCTCTAAAACCAACATTCCCCTCAGATTTTCCCCTCTAGAACCAACATTCCCCTCAGATTTTCCCCTCTAGAACTGCCATTCCCCTCAGATTTTTACCTCTAAAACCACCATTCCCCTCAGATTTTCCCCTCTAAAACCGCCATTCCCCTCAGATTTTCCCCTCTAGAACCTACATTCCCCTCAGATTTTCACCTCTAAAACCACCATTCCCCTCAGATTTCCCCCTCTAAAACTGCCATTCCCCTCAGATTTTCACCTCTAAAACCACCATTTCCCTCAGATTTTCCCCTCTAGAACCGCCATTCCCCTCAGATTTTCACCTCTAGAACCAACATTTCCCTCAGATTTCCCCCTCTAAAACCGCCATTCCCCTCAGATTTCCCCCTCTAAAACCGCCATTCCCCTCAGATTTTCACCTCTAGAACCACCATTCCCCTCAGATTTTCACCTCTAAAACCGCCATTCCCCTCAGATTTTCACCTCTAGAGCCGCCATTTCCCTTTCGGAAAATCCCTTCCGCCTCCCGGTTCCGTTCCCGCCGCCTCCCGCGCGTTCCGAGCGCGTTCCCCCGGCGTTCCCCGCGCCATTCCCCCGGCCCGACCCCTCTTTTCCCCGCTGTGTTCCAGGGGAGGACCTCCCCATGTGGATGGTGCCCATCAGCATCTGCACGAGCGAGGACCCGGCCAGCGCCAAGCTGCAGGTGCTGATGGACAAACCCGAGCTCACCGTGGTGTTGAAGGACACCAAACCGGAGCACTGGGTCAAGGTGAGCCCCCCAAAATTCCCTTTTTTAGTTCCTTTTTCCCCCCTTGGAGTTGCGGGTTTCCTCCCCTTCCCGTCCCGTTTTCCTACGAGGTCCCACCCAGCGGAATTTTTTAGGGATTCAAGCCTGGAAAAGACTGAAGTTAAAGGCGGGATTTGAGTTGGGATTTGGTGGCTTTTTTAGTCATTGTTATCATTATTATTGTTATTGTTGTCATGGTTGTTATTTTACGTTATTTTACATAATTTTATGTAATTTTACGTAATTTTGCTTTATTTTGCTTTATTTTACTTTGATGGCTTTTTTAGTCATTGTTATCATTATTATTGTCATTGTTATCATGGTTACTTTACTTTGCTTTACTTTGCTTTACTTTGCTTTACTTTATTTTACTTTATTTTACTTCATTTTACTTTATTTTACTTCATTTTACTTCATTTTGGTGGCTTTTTTAGTCATTGTTATCATTATTATTGTCATTATTGTTATCGTGGTTATNATAATTTTATGTAATTTTACGTAATTTTGCTTTATTTTGCTTTATTTTACTTTGATGGCTTTTTTAGTCATTGTTATTATTATTATTGTCGTTATTGTTATCATGGTTACTTTATTTTGCTTTACTTTGCTTTACTTTGCTTTACTTTGCTTTACTTTATTTTACTTTGCTTTACTTTGCTTTACTTTGCTTTACTTTGCTTTACTTTGCTTTACTTTATTTTACTTCATTTTACTTCATTTTACTTCATTTTACTTCATTTTACTTCATTTTACTTCATTTTGCTTCATTTTGCTTCATTTTATTTTACTTTGGTGGCTTTTTTAGTCATTGTTATCATTATTATTGTCGTTATTGTCATCATGGTTATTATTTTACTTTATTTTATTTTAATTTATTATTTCATTACCGTTATCATCATTATCATAATAATCATTATCACCATTCTCATTACTATTGTATATTTGATACCATGTATTACATGTTATCTCTTATAATATATTTATATTTAAATTCTTATCTATATATGTGTCATTATGTCTATATATTACATTATTTTTATTTAATATAAATAGACACTATCTATTTATAATTTATTCAAATTATAATTTTCCATTTTGTCTATATATGTTAATATATAATTTAATATATGGCTTTTCTAGATATAGTTTTTCTACATATGCTTTTTAGATATAAAATCCATATAGGGAGGGATATATTTTAGATAAATATGTATAAATACAAAGATACATTTCAGATAAATAACTGTAAGTACAAATCTATATTTTAGGTAAATATGTATAAATATGAAGGTATATTTCAGATAAATATGAAGGTGTATTTTAATAAATATGTATAAATACAAAGATATCTCTTAGATAAATGTGTATAAAACCAAATATTTTAGATAAATGAGTGTATATAGAAAAAGGTATTTTAGATAAATAAGCATAAATATAAAGGTATATTTTAAATAAACACGAAGATGTATTTTAGATAAATATGTATAAAAACAAAGACGTATTTTAGATAAATAAGCATAAATACAAAGGTGCATTTTAAATAAACACGAAGATTTATTTTAGATAAATATGTATAAAAACAAAGATGTATTTTAGATAAATAAGCATAAATACAAAGGTATATTTTAGATACGTATATTTTATGTAACTATATATAAATTACATTTTATTTAATTAAATGTATTTTATTAAATTTTAATATATTATTTATTATTTAAATTTTAATATATTTTATTAAATTACATTTTCTTTAACTATATAAATTTTATATTTAAATATATACATTTTAACGTGTATATTTTAATATATACATTTAATATATCAATGTACACATTTTAATACAATTTAAATAAAACACATACATTTAATTTAAATATATAAACACAAAATAAATTTTATTTAAATATGCATAAGCACAGGATGTATTTTAGGTAAAACCACCTAGAGAACATTGTGTGATTTGTTCCTAATTTACAATTTTCTGCTGTTTTTGGTGCTGGCAGCTGAACCTGGGCACGGTGGGGTTTTACCGCACCCAGTACAGCCCGGCCATGCTCGAGAGCCTCATCCCGGCCATCAAGGACCTGTCCCTGCCCCCCGTGGACAGGCTGGGGCTGCAGAACGACCTCTTCTCCCTGGTGAGCCCTGGGAATGGGGCTGGAATTGGGGTTTGGGGCAAAATCCTCTGGGATCGGGGCAGGGCACCAACCCCCGGCACCTCCTGGGACTCTCAGTGCCAGGGATTGGGGCAAAATCCTCTGGGATCGGGGCAGGGCACCAACCCTGGGCACCTCCTGGGGCTCTCAGCGCCAGGGATTGGGGCAAAATCCTCTGGGATCGGGGCAGGGCACCAATCCCGGGCACCTCCTGGGGCTCTCAGTGCCAGGGATTGGGGCAAAATCCTCTGGGATCGGGGCAGGGCACCAACCCCGGGCACCTCTGGGGACTCTTAGTGCCAGGGATTGGGGCAAAATCCTCTGGGATCGGGGCAGGGCACCAACCCCGGGCACCTCTTGGGACTCTCAGTGCCAGGGATTGGGGCTGGCCTTGGGGTTTGGGGCAAAATCCTTTGGGACGTTTTGTTTGGAAAAATTTTTGTTTGGAAATTGTGGTTTAATCCTTGGGAGCAGAGCTCAGGTGTGACAACCCCACAGCAGAGAAAACAGAATTTTTATAGCTCAGGGCAAACCAGACAGGGGGGGAGTAATCAATAAAATAAATCGATGAGCTATTAAAAAATGGGATGAATCCCTGTGTTTTCCTCTTCCCCAGGCCCGAGCTGGAATCATCAGCACTGTGGAGGTCCTAAAAGTCATGGAAGCTTTTGTGAACGAGCCCAACTACACCGTGTGGAGCGACCTGAGCTGCAACCTGGGCATCCTGTCCACCCTCCTGTCCCACACGGACTTCTACGAGGACATCCAGGTGTTCGTCAGAGACGTCTTCTCCCCCATCGGGGAGAGACTGGGATGGGACCCCAAACCTGGAGAGGGTAGGAAAGTTCTGCGGGGAATCCAGCTGTGGGGTTGGGAACCTGGTGTGGCAATAAATCATCAGGGATTTGGGGAAAAACTGCTGGGGAATCCAGCTGTGGGGTTGGGAACCTGGTGTGGCAATAAATTATCCATGATTTGGGGGAAAACTGCTGGGGAATCCAGCTGTGGGGTTGGGAACCTGGTGTGGCAATAAATCATCAGGGATTTGGGGAAAAACTGCTGGGGAATCCAGCTGTGGGGTTGGGAACCTGGTGTGGCAATAAATTATCCATGATTTGGGGGAAAACTGCTGGGGAATCCAGCTGTGGGGTTGGGAACCTGGTGTGGCAATAAATCATCAGGGATTTGGGGAAAAACTGCTGGGGAATCCAGCTGTGGGGTTGGGAACCTGGTGTGGCAATAAATTATCCATGATTTGGGGGAAAACTGCTGGGGAATCCAGCTGTGGGGTTGGGAACCTGGTGTGGCAATAAATCATCAGGGATTTGGGGAAAAACTGCTGGGGAATCCAGCTGTGGGGTTGGGAACCTGGTGTGGCAATAAATTATCCATGATTTGGGGGAAAACTGCTGGGGAATCCAGCTGTGGGGTTGGGAACCTGGTGTGGCAATAAATCATCAGGGATTTGGGGAAAAACTGCTGGGGAATCCAGCTGTGGGGTTGGGAACCTGGTGTGGCAATAAATTATCCATGATTTAGGGGAAAACTGCTGGGGAATCCAGCTGTGGGGTTGGGAATCTTGAGTGCCATGGAGCAATCCATAATTTAGGGGAAAACTGGGAAATTTTGGAAATCTTGTGTGCCAATGATCCATGAAGAACCTGGGAAAGTGAGGAGAGAAGGGAGGAAAATGAGGCTGAAAGAGGCATTCAGGGGTGTGTTTTTTGAGGCAAAAATCCCTCAAAACAGCCAGTTAGGAGTTAAAATGGGAGAACTTTTCCCTACCTGGTCACTGATAAAAATTCCCTGTTAATTTTCCATCTGCTGGAGGGCAGGAAAATTCTTGGCTTGCAAGAAATCCGTGTCTGTGTGTTGACCTGTCCTGGTCAGTCCAAACGGTTAAAATTACTGATTTATCTCAGGTTTCATCTGAAATTCATCTGGAATCCTCTTGTCTTGACCCTCTTGCTGTAAAAAGAAAAAAAAAATCAATGTATTCCCTAAAAAAAGAGGGACAAAAGGCCTGGACTCCTTGGATATCCTCAGGGATTGTCACACACCTCTGCCCCGATCACTTTTAAGTTAAATAAAGCTTCAGGGCTGAGTTTTGTCTCCCAAATAATCCCATTTTCCCATTCCTGCTCCCTCCTAGGCCACCTAGACGCCCTCCTGAGGGGTCTGGTCTTGGGAAAACTGGGAAAAGCCGGGCACAAGGCGACGCTGGAAGAGGCCCGGCGCCGGTTCAAGGACCACGTGGAAGGAAAGCACATCCTGTCAGCCGACCTGAGGAGTCCTGTAGGTCCTGGGAGGGGAGTTTTGGGATCCCCAAAATCTGTCCCCACCCCCTTGGCAGGCGTATTCCAAAGGGTGGGAGACCAGCTGGGCTTGGAAGCGGTGGGAGATGGGAGCAGCAAGGGTGGGGATCCCTCTCTCTGTCATCCTGGTGTTTTCCCACTCTCGGAATTGCCAAAACCACCCTGAAATTGAGGAAAGCATAAAGGATTTGAAGCACCTCTGCACTCCAGAGTTAAAACACGGGAGGGAGCAGTGCTGGTGCTTCCAGGTGTCGGAATTCCGACCCAATTCCCTGCAAATTCCTTGGCAGGCGTATTCCAAAGGGTGGGAGACCAGCTGGGCTGGGAAGCGGTGGGAGAGGGGACCTGGCAAGGGTGGGGATCCCTCTCTCTGTCATCCTGGTGTTTTCCCACTCTCGGAATTGCCAAAACCACCCTGAAATTGAGGAAAGCATAAAGGATTTGAAGCACCTCTGCACTCCAGAGTTAAAACACGGGAGGGAGCAGTGCTGGTGCTTCCAGGTGTCGGAATTCCGACCCAATTCCCTGCAAATCGCCGCATTTCCGGGAGCGTGGCGGTGTTTTTTTGGAAGTCATTCCCTGTTTTCCCCCAGGTCTACGTGACTGTGCTGAAGCACGGGGACAGCTCCACCCTGGACACCATGCTGAAGGTGGGTGCTCCCCAAAAATCCCACTTTTCCCCCTAAAAATCCCTCAGGGCCGCCATTTATCCACGCCCAGCCCCAACCCCGGCCCGTGGTGTGAAATTGCCACCTAGTGGAGTGTCCCAGCTCTCCCTTGGGAATTCCTCCCTCCTGCAGGCCCCGTCCTGCTTGACCTTTACATAACCTGGTGAAAATCAGTTCATTCCCGATGCCATTCCTCGGGATGAGCCCGCGGTGGGGATTAGCGGAGTCACCGGCGAGGTTAATTTGTCCCTGATTGGGTTTGATAAATAATTAGCGGCTCTGGCGCTCACAGAGGGCTCGTTAGGTGGGGAGCCAGCCTTTATTAATTGCTGCTTTCACGTCCTGCCCCCCGCAGCTGCACAAGCAGGCGGACATGCAGGAGGAGAAGAACCGGATTGAGCGCGTCCTCGGAGCCATCTCCCAGCCAGAGCTGATCCAAAAAGTTCTCACCTTTGCACTTTCAGTGAGTTCCCGGGGAAAAACCGCCCCCCCTTTTTTATTTTGGGATATTGCCTCGGGAATCGCCCTGCGAGAGCGCTCGGGGGTGGGCTGGAACTGGAGGGATTCTCTTCGTGGGGCAAGCTTTGAGTTGTGCGTTCAGATTTTTGGGGGGGAGGAGGGGAATTCCAAATAATCTGAATTGAGGTGGATCCAAATTTTAAAAATCTTGAGCGAGCTGGGTCCAGATTCAGGAAAATCTGAGTGAGGTTGTTCCGGGTTAACAAAAACCTGAGTGAGCTGGTTCCAAATTAACAAAAATCTGAGAGAGTTTATTGAAAATTAACAAAAATCTGAGCGAGTTTGTTCCAAATTAACAAATATCTGAGAGAGCTGGTTCCAGATTAACAAAAATCTGAGAGAGTTTATTCAAAATTAACAAAAATCTGAGTGAGCTGGTTCCAGAGTAACAAAAATCTGAGAGAGTTTGTTCAAAATTAACAAAAATCTGAGTGAGTTTGTTCCACGTTAACAAAAACCTGAGTGAGCTGGTTCCAAATTAACAAAAATCTGAGAGAGTTTGTTCAAAATTAACAAAAATCTGAGCGAGTTTGTTCCAAATTAACAAATATCTGAGAGAGCTGGTTCCAGATTAACAAAAATCTGAGAGAGTTTATTCAAAATTAACAAAAATCTGAGTGAGCTGGTTCCAGAGTAACAAAAATCTGAGAGAGTTTGTTCAAAATTAACAAAAATCTGAGTGAGTTTGTTCCACGTTAACAAAAACCTGAGTGAGCTGGTTCCAAATTAACAAAAATCTGAGAGTTGATTCCAAATTAACAAAAATCTGAGAGAGTTGGTTCCAAATTAACAAAAATCTTAAACGAGCTGGTTCCAAATTAAGAAAAGCCTTGAGTGAATTGCTTCCAAATGAAGAAAAATCTTGAGTGAGTTTGTTCCAGATTAACGAAAATTTCAATAAGTTGGTTCAAAATTAACAAAAATCTGAGCGAGCTGGTTCCAAATTATTAAAAAATCAGAATGAGCTGGTTCCAAATAAATAAAAAATCTGAGCGAGCTGGTTCCAAATTATTAAAAAATTGGAATGAGCTGGTTCCAAATTAGGAAAAAATTGGAATGAGCTGGTTCCAAATTATTAAAAAATCTGAGTGAGCTGGTTCCAAATTAAGAAAAAATCTGAATGAGCTGGTTCCAAATTATTAAAAAATCGGAATGAGGTGGTTCCAAATTAAGAAAAAATCTGCTTGATTTTTGGTCACCTGCTGCAGGGATTTTCTGTACTCCCTGGTGCTGTGGAAGCTCACCCCGATTTTCCTGGCGGTGCCGTGCTCCCAGCACCGACTCCCAGGAAGCCAAACTGCACTTTGACCTCTCCGTTTGCCAGAGAGCCAAAACCATCTCCCTAAATCTTCCCAGCTTTTTGTAAAAAAATCAGCTTTTCCCGGGTGTAACCTGAGAATAAACTCGGGGGGAATTTGCTTTCCCTTCAATCTTGGAGTTGTACACTCAATTTTTTTTTTGGGGGGGGTGGGGTGGAAAAAAAAAAGCTTTCATTGCCAAATCGGGTGCAAAAACTCCTAAAACCCAAAGCCGAGGCGCCGGAACTGTTGGGGAAAAAGGCGGAATATCGGGAATTTCGCTGCCACTTCCCTCCCCCAGGAAGAGGTACGTCCCCAGGACACGGTGTCGGTGATCGGAGGCGTGGCCGGAGGCAGCAAGCAGGGCAGGAAAGCCGCTTGGAAATTCGTAAGGGACAACTGGGAGGAGCTTTACAATCGCTACCAAGGCGGGTTCTTGATATCCAGACTAATAAAGGTACGTGGGTCCCGGGGGAAAAGCCCTCCCCAGGCTGCTGGAAATGCTGGATTTCACCTTTAATGTTGGGGTTTTTTTTTCTCCTTCCCCTTCAGCTCACGGTGGACGGGTTTGCGAACGATAAAATGGCTGCAGAAGTGAAGGTAAGGAGCTTTAATTAAAGAAGTTGTTAATTTGTCGCTGGTAAACTCGGGCTGCTCCGCCCGGAAGAGCCAAACCCCCGTGGGTTTTGTTGCTGTCCCCCGAACTGCCCCGCTTTTGGGTTGGATAAAACTTTATTGGGGTGCTTTAAATCGGCGTTTTCGAAGCAATCCGGAATTTCCGGGGATTTCTGCTCCGTTCATTTAAGCCTTGATAAAACCCAGCGGAGTTTTGGCAGCAGGTTTGAGCCTCCCCAGAAATGAAAACTTTGGAATACTCAGAATTATTCCAGCTCCCATCGCTGGGAGAGCTCTGAGAGTGGGTTCATTATTTATTCTTTCCCCACGTTTTTCCAAGAACATCTTCTTGGAAGAAGAAACTTTAAAAATATGGCTGTTAATTACCATTTTCCTGCTAGGAAAATACTCAGAAGGAGTTTTTATTCCAAAGGTCAGCTGAGCCCCGAGCTGGCTCCATCCTTTTTATCGTTTAGTGACTCTTATTAGAAAAGATTCAACGGCAGAAATGGTTTTACAGAGAAATTTTACATCCGAGCTGATCTTTCCTTCGCTTAAAAAACACTTGGCAAAACACCGGGCGGGAAAACCGCCCCCGATGGAATCCCAGCTCCTTCCCGAGGGAATTCCCGAGCTTTTAGCGGAGGGTTTCCCGTGCCCGAGGCTCCGTGGCACCTGGCGGGGTGCGGGCGACGGCCGAATCCCGGGAAAAGCTGCTTGGAGCGAGGCAGGGATGGCCCCTGCCCGTGCCAGCCCCGTGTCCCCCGGGGAATGCCGAGTCACAGCCGCCCCGGGGAGCTCCTCCAGCAGGAAATGTGACACCGGCCGGCCAAACTGGGGCCTGGAGGTCACTGGCCGAGGTCACCGTCTGGCCAAACTGGGGCCTGGAGGTCACTGTCCGAGGTCACCGTCCGGCCAAACTGGGGCCTGGAGGTCACTGTCCGGCCAAACTGGGGCCTGGAGGTCACTGTCCAGGGTCACCATCCGGCCAAACTGGGGCCTGGAGGTCACTGTCCAGGGTCACCATCCGGCCAAACTGGGGCCTGGAGGTCACTGTCCAAGGTCACCATCCGGCCAAACTGGGGCCTGGAGGTCACTGTCCAAGGTCACCATCCGGCCAAACTGGGGCCTGGAGGTCACCGTCCAGCCTGGGAAGAAACGGGAGAGCGGCACCAGGGCTGTGCCCAAGGGCCCGGAGGTTTCCCCGGGGTCTTTCTGCTCCAAATATCCCAAAATGCCCACGGGAGCCACTGCTCCTGGGGCCGGGGCAGCTCCGTGGGGCAGCCCCCGCGTCCCAGAGCTCCAGGAGCATTCAGGCAACGCTTTCAGGGACAGGGTGGGATTTGGGGTGTCCTGGGCACGGCCTGGGGTTGAACTGGGTGATCCCT
>VXAZ01002287.1:0-143714 GCA_013399875.1 Gymnorhina tibicen | reverse complement strand
GATTTCATACTTATGGGCCTACTTATGTACAGAGAAAATAGGTCACTTCTGAAACTAGCAATGGACCTTTATATTACAGGAATGTGATTCATTTGTTTCTTAATCTAAGTATATATACATTCATACATACATATATATATATACGTATATAATTTTATACCCTGTACCATTTGTTTTTAATTAACATACAAATCCTAGATATTGTCCACTCTATTACAAAGTCATTAAAAATTATTTATGGTTTCACTGAAAGACCATGTGAATTAATATTTCTTCATAGTGCTTAAAATAAAATAAAAATATATATAAAAATATTTTGCTACTAACCCCATTTCTCCTATTAAATGTAAACCTTAAACAGTTTTCAAGATCAGTATATGATCTTAATTAACTGACAGAATTTGTTAGCATTAAAATAATATAAGGGGTATTGTACTCATAAATAAATGGTCTTGCAGCGTATCCATAATGTTTGAGACACTTTTTTAAACAATCATTTCCCCATTTCCACTCCAGGTCACTTAAATTAATGGCAGCAGCATGTTAGTGGGTTAATTACATTGATCTTTACTGGTGAATGTGAGTCAGCAAAAAAAAAGAAAGATTTTAAAAAATTTTATTTGATGTACCACTTTAGTAAAAGGTATAACAGGCAGCATGGGTTCAAGCTCTGTTAGCTTTAGAATATTTACTTGGCTCTCAAGTACATCTGGATTCACTGCATTACGTAGTTTGTGATGTTATTTAATTTTTCCATGCATCGTTAAACTCAGCATTGATGGGAAGAGAAGAACTCCTTTGCATTCACTTCCTTAACAGAGTCAGCTGGGTTTTAAGGAACAGAATATATGCTTGTATCATATCCATAATGCTGATTTTTCAGTGAGTTAAATTATGACACATTTAGTTTCAATCTCTATTTAATGTGACAAATCAGGCACAAATGATTACGAATTTTTTTCTTTTTTTTTTTTGTGGATAAGATAATGTGAAGGTTTGAGCAAACAAAACAAAATGTTCACAAAACAGTATGCTTTAACCCTGCTTTCTGTCACCATTTCCTTTCTGTTTTGAAGACATAAAAAATAATAAACCTCATACCTATGGGCTATGTTTGACACTACATGCCTTAGGATATACTAACCATTTAATTACAATATACACAGAGCAAATCGTGCATTTCCAGACAGACTTGATGCTATATTATATTTATTTTTGTAAATTAACACCACAGTCAACTACAAAACTACAGTGAAAACACAGAAAGCACCTGAAAGTCTAAATCAAGCTGTGGTTTACAAATAATCCTTTAAATGAAAAACCTCACTTCTAGACTTAAACCAGAGATTCAAAGTCAGCATTATAGGAATTTTAAGGTAGACACAATTAATGAATGGTTATTATTTTCTAAGATACCGTAAAGCCTTTTCCTACTGACCAAACCTATTTTTATTGTCTTTTTTTTTTCAAAGCATGCATGGAATATTCTCAGATGCTATTGAGGGCAAGAAGAAAAGTGATGGTATTGGTGAAGTACAAGCTGTTTGCAGGATCAAGCGTACAATTTTGCATAAAACATTGCATGTAAAAGTAACACTGTAGGTTTTAAGCCATTGCATTACAATTTAACAGTTGTGTTGCACTTAGCTTTAACAAATTTTAAAACTGTAAATTTTGAAGTGAAAAGCGGAACCTAAATTCCTAAACAAAGATCTTGCAATGGTACACCACACAGCAGCTACTTTTGCTTGGGTCTAAAAAGTTATTTACAATGGCAATATTTAGTCTTTGAAAAGTCTCTAGCAGTGTGAAGATCAAAGTCCACCCAATTATCTTAGACAACAGAAGGGCTGACATGCCATGAGGTTACAAACTACCCAGAGGAGTGCTAGTGCCTCCCTTTACACTGAAGGTGTTTGCAATATAATTCTTTTCCAATCTAAATTCCAATGGATGGTGCTAACACATGAAATGCAATGCGAAATCACAACTGAATTCTTCACAAGAAATTAACAACGTATATGCAATAAATGAAGTAACGAAAGTTTCAGAATATCACTCAGTCAGTGCTATGTGTTAAACTGGTATTTCTCTTTTTTTCTTTTTTTTCTTTTTTTTTAAATATACTTGTTTGAAGTTTGTCATTGTGTTGACGATTTCCCCATGAAAACAGCCAATCCCATAAACAGAGAAATCTGTTAGGCTGATTTTAAAGTCAACACATTAAAAATAAGTTATATTAGAGCTAAATTTAATCTTCTGTAATGGTTGCGAAAAAGGAAGACATGAACTCCAACAAGTTTTTTTAAATTGCTTTTATATGTGTATATATATATATATATATATTCAGATATATATATATATAAAACTTTTACATTCGTTACATAGGGCAAAGCTGTCTAAAATATTTTTCTCATAGTAGACTGCTGGGGCACGTTAGGAAACAGGCTAGAACAGTTCGGGGGATGGTGCTCGGTTTGTTTCAAGTCTGTTGCTCACAGTCACCAGGGATCATAAGTTTGAGGCGAACCGCGGTTTGTCTCCCTCGGGCTCTGTGCTTAAGACTGTGGAAGAATCCCTTTGCAGCGGGGCTGCGGGCGGCGCGGCCCCGCGGTTCGGGGGGATGGCTCCCGAGGACATCTGCCGGAACAGCGAGACTCGCTGGGGCACGGTGGCCCGGCCGGCTGGGGGCACGCCGGGGCCCGGGGCGGGCTGCGGGAGGGAGGCGAGGGACTCGCCCACAGTGGGGTGAGGCCTGGCGATCAGCGTGGAGATCTCGTGGGGTAGGGAGGGCTGCGAGGCGGAGAGCGGCCGCACCTCCCGCGTCAGGTTGGTGTTGTGGAGGGCCTGGGTGCTCTTGTGCACCTCGTTCTTCTGCGCGGCTCCCGGAGGCTGCTGCTGCTGCTGTTGCTGCTGCTGCTGTTGCTGCTGCTGCATGAGGGAGAGCTGCGAGGCGGTCGGTGAGGCGTACTGGAAAGTTCGGCCGGCCAGCGGGCTCTGTACCGGCGGGCTGCAGACGGCCGTGGTGTAGGAGCAGGGCGACAGGATGACAGCCTGCTGGGGCGGCTGCGTGCTGGGCGAGGGCGAGTGCAGGTTGGTGTGCGAGAGGCTGCTGCTGGTGTACACGGGAGGGGACTGCGTCCTGCCGCGCGACGACGAGGCCGAGGTGCTGGAGTTGAGGGCTGGCATCTGCTGCAGGCTCACCGGGGCGATGGTCTGCACCATCTCCCTGTCGTGCTTCACGATTTGCTTCAAGATCTCATTCTCCTGGTTGTTGAAGACGCCGGTGTTGAGGTCCTTCTGGAACTTCTGCAGCAGGATAGAGTTCTTCTTCCCTTCACAGAGAAGCAGAAGAGTTAGTGAGGCTGAGGAGCAGGGGCAGAGCCCCGCTCTGGCTTTGTGTTTCAGCACCCATCCCTGTGCGTTGTAAAAACCTCAGCAGGCACCGGGTGGCTGCGCGGGGCACTGCTCGGCCGCCAGCCCACGGCAGAAGGGAGCTGTGCCACGCCGGCACTGCCGCAGCTCCCTTCGGCCGTGCTCCTCATGCCGCCCGCCCACAGCCCTGTCCGCACCGCGGGCCTGCGGAGCACCGCCGCATTCCGACACCTGGCCTTTCTCTGCCCCCTCACTTGCAATTTACTGTTATTACTACAGTCACATGTACGAACTGTAATTTCATGAACAACTGTCAGAAAAAAGTCATTGTGCTCTGCATCTACATCATCTTCCTCTCTCATTGCAAAAGTGTCTGAATTTCCACTAAACAGTTGCATATTTTAAAAGTACATCTGCCATCTAGCACGTTTCTGGGAACTAGTCACTAGACATCAGTAACCAGTGTTTTTAATCGTTTGTGAACTAATATGAACTCATGGATAATGTGACACCTGCTTGCACAGTAAAGACTGCTGTGCACTGTGACCCGATGCCTGCTTGATGGCTCGCAGTATCTGTAAGATGTAGACACTATTCAGTCTGAGTCATCAGATGCACGGGAACACAATGGCACTCAATTGCTCTTTTTTTTCTTTTTTGATAGAACACTGCACTTCAGATGGGATTGCTACTCCAAGAACAGACTGGAGTTTTACTGCTAATATTTTTCAAGCACATATTACTTAGAGTTGAACTGCAGTTCAAGGGAGTCTTGAGAGACAAATTGTAGGAGTTTAATGCAGTGAGTTGATGTGGAGAAATCCTCGGACTGAAGTTTTCTTCTGAAGTTGAGGAAACACCACCTAACAGGATAAGTGATTTTTTTTTTGCCCAGCTGTGTTTTTGTGTTTTAAAATCATTGTCAGTAATGATGATCAGAGTGCAGTTCTCCTGACCAAAGAATGTAGGTTTTGCCCAGTATTAGAGAGGTCCATAATACTGGAACAGCAAGTTCACACCTCGTGTTTTGATAATCTGCCATACCCTTCTGCCTTTCACTTGCATATTGTTGGCCTGGTTTTCTGATTGCAGGCAGATCTGAGCAATGCCAGTGTGCAGCCATCAAGGCTAGCAGTGCCCATGTTGTGCGGAAAATGAGAGCCCTGCTGCAAAGGATTAATTCACTTCAACAAACAAGGGGTTTGTGAGTGCTGAGAGGCTCTTCCCAGCATTATAGATGTCATCTGTAAGCAATTTATGTAGGAAAATGTTGTCTACTGCTCGTGACGCAGCATAAATCCTATCAAGTGCTGAAGGCAGCAAAAGAAATCTACAGGATTAATAAATAATACTAATGATAATTAAAGTATGAAAAATAATCCTCAGAGGAGCACAAGAGCTTTCTAAAACTCGGTGGTTTTTATTATTTAAAAGTGAGATGGCAAAATTTCTTCTCTGCATATGTGTGTTATTTATAGATCAAAAAAACATTTACTGCAGTATAACCAAAAAAACCTTTAAAGAGGGGTATTTTATCATGCAGCTCAAGGGAAAGAAAATGCGGAAGGGTTTTAAGAATTGATCATATGCAAAAAAATAAAATAAATACCTATCCTGTCAAGTCTATCAATTGCCACTGTTTCGAAGGCCCTTCTCATCATGGGGTACTCTTCCAGGACCTCGTTGAAGTTGTCCACTGAGAGGGAGTACAGGCGACAGTACGTGTCTGCTCGTACACTGGCAGTTCGACGGCCCTTGGTCAAAAGGCAAATCTCTGGGGAGAGAAAAATTCAGCACACACTGAAAACAAAGAAGTTACTGAAACCATGTGAAACTTTAAAGTTAGAAATTGGCTCAGTGCTAACAAGTGATAATTCAGTACTCAGCAGCAATTTTTCTATTTTTGCTTACATAAGGTTGCAGGGACATTTCTGAAGGTATTTGATTCTATTTTTGCTACTCTTGAAAAAATAATTCATGTCCATTAAGAGCCCTGCCTATAGGTTTACTGAGTCTTAACTCTGATTTTATCAAGCCTTTTTAAAATAGTGCTTCAAGTTCTAAGAAATGATCTGTCAGCTGTCAAACACAGCTTGATGACTTTGATTAACCAAAGTGCTGAATTAACCCAAGAGATTCTATTGATTGTCTTTTAAATGTACAGCTGCCATAGAGGACCGATCCTTTTAATCATTCACCAGATTTACTAAACTAATGCAATACATGATATGATATAATGATATTTTAATATGAGAGCTGTTCTGAGAAAAATACTTGAAGCATGAATGTGCCTTCTGTTTCCTTGGGGTTTATGTCCTAGGTATTTTAGGAGAGAAAACTTGTAACTGTTGACTTTTTATTCTCATTAGATTAAAAAATGGAATTGATATGATTAGTCTAGTAGCCTTTCTCTGCAAGTGACCCTGGCAGGAATTCCTTATTCTGGCCAAGTGGAAACTGAAGCCATGTGCAGAGTCCCAAGAAACAGCCCCAAACTTTTGACTTCTAATTCTCAAACCCACAGTAACAGGGTGACTGCATAGAGGCCAAAGTCAATGTCTGAGGCTTGTAACAGCAAAACATATGGGGTAGAATACTTATTTATGTATTTAGATTAAAATACAGAAAATTAGAAAGTCATTTGCAAAAAGTAGTGTTTGAATTGACCCCCTTTTCAAACTGTGGAGTAAGAACACACTTAGAAATATCAAGAATTCTTGAGCTCAGGCAGGGTGAAAGACGGTTTCCCTACTCAGTTCCAGCAGTCAAGAGGTGCAAGTTCACACTTCATATTTGTATTTAAACACAAAAGTAGGAAACTGTCTCCTACCTTGCATTTTTTTGTCCTTCACAGGCTCAATTTCAATCAAACTATCATTTTCAAGTGTGGAAAACCAAAGAAAGAATTCTGCAGACTTCAATTCTACAAAGTACCAACATANATGGATAGTAAGGTCCATGTCTCAAATTTGGTAACTTATGAAAGCTGTGGGTTTGGGATTTTGGGGGGTTTTCTTGGTTTTTTTTGTTTTGTTTTGTTTTGTTTGGGTTTTTGTTTTTTTGGGGTTTTTTGTTTGTTTTGGTTTTTTGTTTTCTGTTTTGTTTTCGGGGTTTTTTGTTTGGTTTTGTTTGGTTTTTTTTGTTTGTTTGGAGTTTTTTGGTGCATGTCTTTAAGAAGTGTATCTTTTATTAATCTAGAATATGAAGAATCTTGATTTTTTTTGTCTCATACTTCTTGTTGAGGAATTTCCACATGCCACCTAACCCTGAAGGCTTAGGGGATAAGATGCTTAAATTACAGTGGATAAATCAAAGAAAATTAACATTGTAGCTGTACTAGCACAGAATGTACTTAAACCCCAACAGCTTTGGGGAGAATTTATAGAGACTACTGGGAGAGTAGAGTAGAGAATTTATAGAGAATGCTGGTAAGAGTCTTGACCTAAAGTCCCTCACAAAACTCGATGCCCATGAAATAATGACAGTTTACTGTAAAGAACCAGCCAGGTATAACAGAAGTCAGTTCTTTCCTTTTCTCACTCCTAGCTTATCCTGACCTCTTCTCCTTAGATTGAACCCACTGTATTTTAGTTACAAGAAAAGGACATTTTGCCCAAAGGGAGCAGTTAAATTCATTCTACACCTGTTCCATTTCCTATGTTCTTTAGGTCTCACAAAGAATGAAGTTTTACAATACATGGTTGAATTTAGAGAAAACTGTCTGGAAAGTCTGTGTGACCTCTTGATTTCCAGCTCTCTTCTATTAAAATTGCTGCAAACAATACAAGACACATAAAGAGGTGTCTTCTGCTAATCTCAACAAATACTTGAGTTTAAAAAGCATCAAATACCCCAAACAAAACAAGCATCTCCTAAATCCCTATCATTCTGAAGAGTGCAGAAAAAAATTAGAGAAAGTAGAGTTTTCATCATTAATAATTTTGACTGCTGTATTGTAGATTGCTTAAACAAGAAGGATGGGAAGAAACCATAAGAGACAATGTTAGATTTTATCACAGGATGAGACCATGGATTTGTGGATATTACTGTAACAAATACAATTACTTTTTTTTTCCTTCTTTCATCTTCTATTATTCAAGTAAGGTGAATGTCAAACATTGGTGGAAAACTATGATCTGCAGACTCTGTCAACCCACAACTTCTGGTTGAAGAATATGTGTCTGGAAGGCTTTTAATATCTGTAGTCCTACTAGTTAGATAATATAATAAAGAATGGGTCAGAAAAGATATGACACGTGTCCCAGTGCCCAGAAATTGGTCAGGCAGTGCATCTGTGGAGCCTGCCTGCTCAGGAAACAAAGAAAGCTTTGTGTTCTCAAGTCCAGTTGAATGGTCTCATTCAAAAGATGAACGACAGTTTTCTTACAGAAAAAACACTGTGTGATGAATACCCATGTACTGCATTTCTAGCAATGTTTCTTGACTGATTAGAATTGTATTATAGTCACTGACACATCATCTATATTGCCTTGTTATATGTATCAATAGCATCATTTGTAGTCTTTCCACAAGACTAAAGTGTTTGTTAATTGTATGTGTTAATCTATCAGCTCTTTGTTTTGAACAGACCCTCAAGAGTAATAAGACATAATATATGAAATCTTCCTTACCTGGACCAGAGAGGAAGAACACAGAATATTGAAATGTGTTCCCATCAAACATTTGTGTTCATTTAAATAAACCGAAGTGTTTGTTTTTTCATGAAAAGAACAAAGAAATGAAAATATCCATGACACTTTTAAAATGAGTCTTAGTGGCATCAAGTACACCAGGTGCCCTTAACAATTATGCTCTCCTTGATGTTCAATTGATTTACATAAGACTGGGAAATACAATAATAGCATAGGAGTGTGTAGTGAAACACAAAAGGCATAGACTATTTTTAACAGCTTGGACAAGCAAGGTTCACCATTAGCATAAAAATAAAGTGTTGGCAGCATATTACTCACTAATATTCCCATCTGCATTTGGCATGGTATTGCCTTCATGCTGACACTTTCAGTGTGTCAAATACTACTGTCTTTACTTTCCAAACAAAAGAATGTCTTCAATTCCAATTAATAATTATGTATTAGGCTACAATGAACCTGTAATTCAATTCTGAATGCAAATTTTACTTTAATTATTTCATCTCTTTGGACAACTGTTCCCTAGAACATTATGAAACAAATGTCAATCACTACCCTAATGAAAAGCGACTGCTTGAAAGCACTGAATGATGCTAAAAACATTCATTTGTTCTTACAGTCCATATTTAATGCAAATGTAATTAATTAATCTGTGAAAATCATAATTCATGGTCTGCTAGGATCAGGTCTTTCCCACAGAACAATACAGCCCTCAAAAGAATATGGAAATGGGATCAAATGCCATGTACTTCCTTCTGTGAAGACACTAACTAAAAAGTGCAATGGTAGAAGTTTAAAGCTAAGCTTGTTCCGAAAGTTATAATAATCAAAACCGATCACCAACATATTGGTTGCACACAAACATGGGACGTGGTTTAGTGACGGAGTTGGTAGTGCTGGGTTAAAGGCTGGGCTCAATGATCCTAAAGCCCTTTTCAATCTAAGTGATTCTGTGATTCTATGGCAGCATTTCAGCAAGAGCATCAGGTTCAATTTTTGCAACGCCATGGATTTCTAAAGAAACTTGCCCATATCGGTATCTTGTAAAAGAGGGAATGCAGAGGTTGTATTTTACTATCACATTAATGTGAGAGAACACACTGGCTCATTGTTCTTATGGACTGTACTTATACTGTAGGTGATAATTTTTGCCATCCTCGTCTGCTTTGTGATGCCTAAACACTTTTTTCTTCGAGAAAATAAGTGCTGGTTATGGATGTGGAGGAGATTGATAACTAGCACCGTGTACTATGTTGATCTCTTTAGCCTTTGTTGGATGGGTATGCATTGACTGGCCATCCTAGCAATATTTTCTGGTTTCCAATTTATACAGACTAGCAAAATTCCTTTACTCTGAGAAGCAGTACAGTTTATCTGAGAATGTATACTTGTCCATTCATCATCTGTTCATCTTACATATAAATTATATTCCAGATGTAATTGCTCAACCTCATATGTCACATTAACATTTGACTAGAGATTAAAATCTGCAGAAATTCAAAAATCAATATACAGTTGCCTTGCAGACAAAATGTGCCCACCAACAGATAAACTGTGTTGATAAAGGTAAGTTATGAGTCCAGGAGTTAGTGACTTCACTGAAGGACACCAAACCAGTCTTGTCTCCATGGATCACATTTCTTAGCTTAGGATGTTACATTGTATAAACAGAAGATTAATACAATAAATTACTGTATGTGCATCTTTGTCTTGAAAGGACACAAAGATCAGAACTGAAGCAGAAGTTCACTCTACTAGGTGCAGAAATTAAATTTTTGTAGTAATGAATAAATGAATTCAACAGTGTTTTAGCTATATAAAGTTTATATTAAAAGAAATTAAAAACAACTAGCAGCTTTTATGCATTTCTGTCGCCTTCCAAGGCTGTGATATCCCATCATGTGCCAGATTTAACATTATAGGGTCTAGTGAGATGTCATTCCAGCTGAGGACAGCTGACTACTGCTCAGTTCTTCAGCAGGAAACTTGTTTCTTCTTGTAGTGGACATACAGGTTGCTGTGCAAATGGGTAAGGAGCTATTCAAGCTATCTGATTACTTCCAGCAGCAAAAGAAAGATGGAAAATCAAAGCAATTCAAAAGCTTGGGTCATTCAGTCTAACAGACTTGGGAATGTTTTCCAAGAACAGGACAGTGGATTAGAATATTGTTTATTTTATAGAGAGCAGTGAGTTACTAAACTACTGTAGACAAAACTTAAATGTGCAAGTGCTCTTTCCATCCATCCATCTTGTAAGACTTCAGAGTAAGCTTCCCAGAACCACCATGTTTAGGCCATTCTTATTTTCTAACAGCTCTTCTTAACAGCAGCTCCTTGGCATGTTACAAAGACTGATAGTTCTTTACTTCTTTCAAGCTGCTGAAGTTGTCCACTGAGCAGAAATGAGCCTAATGGGCACTTTCTTGGTGTGGCAGTCACAGCAAGGGACATTCAGCACGGCGCACTCTGTTCCCAGCTTTACAACACATAGTATGAGTATAGCTGGGGTTTTTTCCTTTAGGAAAGGACTATATAAACTTCAAGCAATTAAAAAAAAAATAGTAAGCTTCTAGGCACCCCATTCTTTCAGAAATGTAGTGATTTTCCAGTTCCATGTTGACTTAAGCATCTCGCATACACAAAACAGGGAGAAGCTGTTTCATATGATAACACGTTACTTTAACATAAGCATCTGCATTTCTGTTTCCTTTTTCTTTATTAAAATCCAGAAAACATGAAATCCATTTATATTTTTTCCTCTTTTTTAATGTGTTCTTTTTATCTTTCAGTATATTATCACTAGTGTACAGAAGGGTCAGAGATAATGCTGTTTTTTTATTATAGTTACTAAAATAACTACCACCAGGTCTTACAATTACTGAGAATCTAGTCTGAGCCAATTAAATAAGTTTCAGTAATCTGTGTTTAAAAAATTCAGACCTACACTTAAGAAACCCTAAAAAATAGTCACTGCTCAAGGGAAACATTTCTGCAGCAAGGAAGAGAATTTAAGCAGAAGGAAAACGGAGATAATTCCTGCCTTTTACAGCCAGGTTTTTAATCTGGACCGTCCAAAAGGAAGCCATGCAAAACCTGCAGTTTTTGCCACCATGTTTACACTAAATATGGAATTGCAGACAAGTCAGTTTGAGTTAGCAGATACTGCCTGCATGACCTCTTCATTTACAAAATGACAGCAGTAATTGTTGAGTTGCTTTCAGGTATCTGGGTTCATCAGTTGGAGAGACGGTTCATAAAGCAGCCTGGATACATGACTGAGTAGTTACTATTTTGAAGAGGGGCTGAAAGTGGCTGATTAGAATTAAAAGCAACTTCTGAAATATCCCATCTTCAGTCTTAAGTCATTTTTTAAACTATTTACCTAAACCTAATTTAAATGTATCTATTTGTAATATGTGATAGTTGTTGCCCTTATTAGTCATCCTATTAAAAAACAGAAACAAACACAAAAATCCCCAAACCAACCAACCAAAAACCCCATAGGGTTAGCTTAGCTGACATTTTTATTGCCTGTTTGTAGTAATTTGAAATTTGTCTCTGAAGACCAACACCTGAGTTCTCCACATGTTTCTTGTTTGATTTATCATTTTATTTAATTTAATATAACAATAGCAAAAGAGATAGCAAAGACTTACTTGGGGAAAAATTATTCCTCTGAAAAGAACGGCCTATATTTAATTGACCCAAACTTTGATAGGATTTATAGACAAATACTTATTTTAAAAAACATTTCATATTTATTTAGGGTTTGCCAACAACCCTGAGAGTATGTTCCTTTCTTTACCTAGCTCCAAATGTGTCTTTTATGCCACTTACCTAGGAGAAATCAGTTTCTTGTCTATAAAAAGTGGCAAGTTATCTGACCAGGGACTTTTTATTTTCTATCCTGACCTTTCTTTGCTTTTTTCCATGTGCAGGTACTGAAAATAGCTGTGGCCAAGTTTTCGTGACTAGAGCAAACAAAAGCCAGTAACAGAAACACAGGATCATTGAGGTTGGAAAAGACCTCTGAGATAATCAAGTCCTACCTTTAACTGAACACCACCCTGTCAGCCAGACCCTGAACATCCAGTCTTATGAACATTTCTTACATCCTGCCTGTTTTCCACTGTTCAATCAAATTCTTCTGAGAAAGACAGAACAGACGCTTAGGATAATTTTATAAAATATAAATGCAAGTGCATATTTTATCTTTAATACTGTTTATAACAGAGCATCCATACATTTTTCTTCTACTTTATTAAAGTGTTCTTTGTACAATGAGAGACTAAGAGAGTCTATTATTTTGTAAAAGCTCACAACTTTACTGCTAATAATTTCATTTGCCTTAAAAAATAATAATTAAGCTTAGATTCTAAAATAATATGCCTGAATACCTGAGTACAGATTTAGTTTTCATACTCGCTGTGTCAAAGGCCAAAAGTGATTTTATGTAATTCATTTACTCCTACTTTTTTTCAGATGGATGTTTATTCCCTATTGAAAAAAGCCATTTAGTTCCTTATGTATTCAGTGGTATGCTCTTGTAATCTTGAGTTTGGCAAACAATAACAGTTACAAATGAAAGTATTCAACTGGAATTAAAGTTGGCTGTAAAAATACTGTACTTCTTTTCTTTTTCATTAAATTATTAAAAAAATTATCAGAGACTGTCAGTTCTGAATTAAATATTTAGATTAAATATTTAATTTAAACTCAAATATTTAGTTAAAATTCTACTGTGGGAAATTGAAGGTACTTGCAAAATCTTCTTCTGGTTTATCTGTGTTGACCACATTAGATTTCCAAGGCATGCTTTGTGGTATTTTACTTGTGTCTTGTTATATAAAGTTTAAATTAAAAATGTATACTGTTAATGAACTTGAAAAATTAGAATTATAATTTATTTATGCTTATAGATTGCAAGACTTATAACTTGTGTTATTATTATCAATACTGTTAAGTTTATATTTATGTTTGCTAACTAATAAAACTCCTAAACCCGAATCAAATTCTACCTTTAAGCACAAAAGAGTAAGTTATTTTCATTCTATCTTCCTAAAAATTCTCTTGGACTTTTAAAAAGAATATTGGGTTTGAATATTTGAATATAGCAAGAAGTCCTTCTGACTGATTATTATTTTCCATATAAAATATGATGTCAAAAGAACAACACAACAATTTCTTGTCAACAAGAAATTATGCAATATTATGAGGAACTGTAGCCTCAAAATGGCAGATTAGTCTGTGCCAAAAAGCCATTTAATTTTTAGGCCCTCTTGCAGACAATATTTTTAGAAAAATGTTCTATACCTGAAAAATGTTTTACAAACGAGTTGGCATGGAGATGTGGAGATCCTGCTCCTTTAAAGCATTTAATTATGTCCCTGCCATTAAGAATAGTCACACCTCAGTGGGGCTGCTTATAATTAACTATCTGGATTATAGTATGAATATTGAAAGACTTTATCCACCACTACCTTGAATAAGGAGTAGCTACATCCAGTACTTTTGCAAAATGTAGAATTATCATATCATATCATATTGTCCATATGTAAAGCACTTAAACAGATTTTTTTCTATTTATAATCAGTATTATACTGAAAATCTTTTAAAGTATTCTATCAGAAGGAAGCACCTAGAGTGTAACTAGAAAAAATAAGTGGCAAAATATAATCTAAAGTGACTCAACATTTCCCATGGTATTATTTTCCACTGCACTGGTCTAAAATATACTAACAGTTACTATTCCGAAAGGGGGAAAAGCTCCATAAATAATAGGTAAGTCAAAGAAATTCTGTCTAATCGGCCTTCTACAAGCTGAATCAAATGCAAGATAGAGTTTATTAGAATTTCAAGTGCAGAAGGGTAAATTTTAAAACTGTATTAAATAATTTAAACAAAATAAAACACTTAAAATTGAAAGTATTCCATGAACTACATGTTACAAAAAATAAACCAAAAAAGAAAAGATGCTATAATATGTCTCTGGGACATTGTCTGGGAAGATGGCAATGAGAATCTGCTTTCCAGATAAATTTGCAAGATGAACGATGACATGAAGCACAGATAGTGGTATCTGCCTTTGACTAAGTAAAATAAAACATGTATTTATCTCTTATTACAGTGCAAGAGATAGGCCAATACAGTTTCATATTCACACACAGTTAACTCTCATATATACACGTCATAAAAAGTTTTTAAAAAATCACATTCATTTCTTCATGTTCAACATACCTGGAAGTTGATAGAAAAAAAAGAAAAATTAGCAGTATGAGTTTTGGTTAGTCTAAAAACTGATTTATCTACTGACTCCAAGTGTCATGATACCAGTGGGATTTTCAGTGCAGGAAAAAACAATGGGGAGGGGGACCTGCAATGGATACATCAAAAATTGGGCAGCATGAATTGCTGCACTTACCTACTGGAATTAGGAAACTCCTTCAACTAACAAAACCTCCATGGGGTTCCCAGACCTAATTAATAAAAATATATCTGCACTTTCTAAACACTCAGTTTGGATTTCCCTAGTAATACCAGCATTCCTTCTGCTCTAACACAGTATCTGTTAAAAACAGAAAAAAAAGGGGTTAAATTTCCTGGAACATATGTTTGGGCTGCTGCATGAAGGAAAGCCGGTGTAAACACAGGTGGGAAAACAGATGGAGAAAGGAAAAGATAGCAAGGAGACCAGTCTTATCTTGTGTCCTTTGTGGTTGAGAGGAATTTTGCCAGTGACTACAGAAAAGAGCAGGATGAGACCACAGTGAATAATCAGGCCTCTGTCCACCAGCGAGAAAGCAAATGAAGTAACAGCGGAGTCCTGAACGTGCTCCCAGAAATCCTCCTTTGAGTAAGCTGTGCTGAGCCTTACTGGTTGGGTAGTGTGGGATTTATTCCTTTCTCATTCTCTCTGAAGGCACGTCAGCCCCACTCTAACACACCGGTTCAGCATAAGCTCAGCGCATGCTTATCAGAACCAGGACCTCATGAAGCCACTCCTGCTCATCAAAATCCTCTGCACTAGCTTTGGGACAGCTTAAAACTTTTATGTTCGCAGGGGTAACAATCTCAGGCAAATTATCAAATGGCTGAAAGCTGCTTTTCCCCTTTGTTCTCCAAGCAGGAGCCTGCCGTCTGTAGCGGAGTGCATGGGAACACCATCTGAGTCTGGGGTGAGGGGGCACAGAGAAGTGCAGGGTCACAAGGTGTCAGGGAGCAAAAGTCCTTTCCAGAAGGGGAAGGGAAATTGCAGGGCCCAGTCTTACTGTGATGACTGAAGTAGCCCTAAGAGCCACACATAGAGCCATCTGAGTTAGAGGAAGGAGATCATTGGAAAGGATTTATTTTATTAAAGCAAACTTCTGTTTAGTTTATTACACTCCTGCATGTTTGATGTGATTAATTATCAGAGATTTTGAATTACCAACTCATATAATATTATTATGGACTTATTCTGAAACAATTTACCTCACCAAAAATCAGAATTGTCACACAGCAGTGCTATTACATCAGTTTCTATCAATATGTATTGGTATAGGTAAATTAGATTAGTATTAGGCTCATTAGATACACTAATAATTCTGCTCTGTAAAGCCCCAGTAAGTGATGAACTAATCTTTTCTATAAGAAAAAGACTCATATTCTTGTGCTTCATCCCTAAAGATGTCAGTATCTTTGCATTTTGCCAATTTTATAGGTACAGTGAAGAATTAATCTGTTCAGTAATTCCTCCTGTCACAAGAAGAGTAATTTCTAATCCAGTCACCTGGTACTGAGAGGAAAATTTTCAACAGGATTGAAACCTGGCAATTTCCTTCTTGCCATTTATTATTGGGATTATATCATAAATGAGTTTGAACTACCAAGATATTAAAGAGAAAGACAAATATGCACTGAGACAGAGAAAGCAAAAATGGGGGAGCTGCTTATCATCCCCTGCTGTGTATTTTACTTTGTATTTTCAGTATTGTAAACTATAGAAACTGGAGACCATGGACAAGATGACAAAAAATTTAAACAACTTCGTAATCACAACGTCCTCAAAAATACAATTGCTTACATTTTTCACCTGCTTCCTGATTCTTATTCTCCATCCCAGTAAGGCTGAGTTCAGGTGTGTTGATCTCAGGCTTTCAATTCAGCTTAACTGCAAACACATGTGCAGTCAGGTTTTCCTACTCACTATTCAAAAGGATAGGTGAAAGCACCTTCCCACTCTTTTCCAGCTTCTGGAGGTTGTTCAGATGTGCGCTTGCCCCTTGCCTTTTTCTCCCTTTCCTCTCAGTCTCATGCCCATGATGTTCCCCTGCACTCTGAGCTCCTCTGTCTCCTGTTTATTTGCACCGCTCACAACCTGACTCCTGCCCAGAGTCCTCTCTCTGTTGACATCTATCTTGCTCCCCACACTCTTCCCTACAGTTTTGTCCTATGTATTAACATGGTCCACACCATCCATTCCTTCTCTCTTGACCTTCATTCACATTTTACTGACCCTACAGAGGCAGCTAGAAGGATAAGATCATAATTCCTTGGATAAAGAATTGGTTGCATGGTCACATCCAGAGGGTAGTAGTCAATGGCTCGGAGTCCTGATGGACATCAGTGACAAGTGTTGGAGGGGTCCATACTGGGACCAGTCTTGTGTACTGTCTTCATTAATGAAATAATTGAAGGAATCGAGTGCACTCTCAGCAAATTTGCTGATGAACCCACACTGAGCAGTGCAGTTGACACTCCTGAAGGATGGGATGCCATCCAGAGGGACCTGGACAAGCTCGAGAAGTGGCCCATGGGAATCTGATGAGGTTTAACAAGGCCAAGTGCTGGTGCTGCTCCTGGGGAGCAGGGGACAGCCCCCGGTATCGGCACAGGCTGGGGATGAACAGATCAGAGCAGCCCTGCCCAGAAGGACCTGGGGGTGCTGGTGGGGGAGAGGCTGGACATGACCCAGCCATGAGCACTCACAGCCCAGAGAGCCAAACGTGTCCTGGGCTGCATCCAGAGCCCCGTGGGCAGCAGGGGAGGGAGGGGATTCTGCCCCTCTGCTCCACTCTGGTGAGACCCCACCTGAAGCCCTGCATCCAGCTCTGGGGTCTCCAAGGTAGGAAGGCCATGGACCTGTTGGAACAAGTCCAGAGGAGGCCAAGATGATCAGAGGGCTGGAATACCTCTCTTGTAAGGCAAGGCTGAGAGAATTGGTTTTTTTCAGCCTGGAAAAGAGAAGTCTTAGAGGTAACCTAATTGTGATCCTCTGGTACCTGAAGGCACTCTACAAGAAAGATAGAGAGAGACTTTTTATAAGAGCATGTGGTGAAAGGACAAGGGGAAATGGCTTCAAACTGAAAGAGAGTAGATTGACATTAGATACTAGGAAAATATTATTTATTGTGAGAGTGGTCAGACACTGGCACAGGTTGCCCAGAGAAGTTGTGGATGTCCCAAAAGATGTTCAAAGATGAACACTTGGATGGGGCTCTTAGCAACCTGGTCTAGTGAAAGGTGTCCCTGACCATGGTGGGGGGAGCAGACCTAGATGATGTTAAACGTCCCTTTCAACCCAAGCCATTCTATGTTTCTATGATTCTAAGGTAATTTCTATTGAGGGCAACCTTATTTCCTCCCATATGAAAACTCTGTTGGTGTCAGTGGGAGAAGTTTCTCTTGTACTTGTAAAAGGAAAAGATGCCTCTACTGCTATGCTGATGGTGGTAGCAATCCCATTCCTAATAATGGGGAACTATTAGCAAACAGAAGGTAAAAAAGGAAGAAAGACATAAAAAAAATCCACTGATGTTTCAAAAAAATAAGATATAGTTCCATTAAAAATAAATAGAACAGCTATAGAGTATTAAAATGCCATGATTCTTCACTGGTAGCTGTGGCTTACATCATTTCACTGATGTAGAAATGACTATGTAACTGCACAGTATAGTGAAAATTAATTTCGTGTATTCCTCCTTGTCTAATTCCTGTCCCTTTTATAAAAACACACATGAACATATCATGTGAGGACAGGGATTCTAAGGTGAGGCAGTAAAAAGTTAATGTTTTCTACAAATGCCAGCAAAATGGTAGGGGGAATATGGCTAATGAAAAACAACAGTACCAGAAACTTCTTTCAAATTCCTACTAGCACTTGGAGTAGATATGTAGGATGATAATGTCCTTCCACCAGCAGTCTGAAAAAAACCACTTATTGGGATGAAAATTAGCATCCTACACACTGATGGGCTAAATAATGCTCCTGCACACAAAGTTCAAGAAGATTACATTTATGAACACACATCAAGGTCAAGGGACAGAATGCTCTTCCCACAGAAATACCACGGAACAAACCACAAGATCTCTGTGGTTACAGTCTTGTATTTACTCCTTCCCTCCCAAAAGGAGAAACCAGTGAGCGCAGAGGAGGAAGGAGGCAGACAGTAGTCAAGCCCTGATCTTTCTACTGCCACCACTTTGCATGTCCCTCAAAAATAAACAGAAAAAGTACAGCAGAGGTGTAGTCTGATTCATCTATTCCACTGGTGGTTATCCAGGCATGTTATTTTTGAGAATTACCAAGCAATTGTAAAGTTTATCTAGTTTCCTACTGGACTAGATGTATAGGGAAACCTGTCTTTAATCAAAACCAAAATCAGGCAAGAGAATTTAAATGTTCAACATCAGTCTTCAAAACTCAACTTATTTCCTCTTTTTTACTGCAACTTTTGTTTTTTCAGGCTTTTGTTCTCCCAACAGTCTCCAGTCAAGTCAAATGGAGATATCCATTCGGAGAAATCCCAAATACTGGTGATTCTGCTTTGGTTCCTCTGAAATCTTGGCTTTCACACTAATCTCCAGTTCTCCCACAACTGAAGGGTTGTTGTTTTTTACTGGTAAGTTTTTTTACATAAATATTTTTACTGATACTATGTTGTTAGCACAGAAATATTTCACATGTTAAGAGTTTGAGAAATGTTTTCCAAATCCAAGGCAGCATGCTGGTGAAACCCTCCACTGAGTTCTGGAGGTGAGCCTACAAATCTCTCCAGAGTCAAGTCCCCCAGGTAACTCAGCTCTGGGACGTATCTGACAGACAGAAGTTAGCATCTCTGAGCTGGGACAAGGAACTTTCAAATCACAAGACATGTAAAAGTTGAAAAAGCACCTGTTTAGGCATGGCACCCTGTCACCTGTGTGCCCTTTACTTGCTTCTGGGAGCACAAATGTTGATATTGATGTATTGTGTCAGACCTGGGAGCTATACAGATCTGTTGTTGTGAGTAGCATCATCTTAAACAGAGCATCAGCCTCAGATTTCTCATCTCTCCATTAAGCAAAAAAGTGGTTATTGGTCTTAAGATTTGAATGCAGCCTTGCTCTCCCAGTTTATTATTTTATCACTGTGCAATATTTCTCGTGTCTGCTTTGGTCAAGAAGCTTTACTCAGATTGTGATACACGCTTCAGGGAAAGCGGTCGTTCTCCAGAGAGATAAGCATGTTAGAACTGGTTTTTATTTTCTGCTTTGACAATCCAAACTTCAATCCACAGATATCTAATTTGCAGATTTTTTCCTCTCTTTTCAGCTGCAGTCATAGAATTATAAAATCATAGAATGGTTTAAGTTTTAAGGGATCTTAAAGAACATCTAGTTCCAACCCCCTCATTCGCTAGAATAGGTTGCCATTCACTAGAATAGATTGCTCCGGGCCCAATCCAGCCTGGCCTTAAACACTTCCATGGATAAGGCATCCACACTTTCTCTGAGCCAGGTAGGTCTTTCTTCTCCCAAGCTGGAAATACACTTCTGGAAATTCACAATATATGGTGTTTTAATACAACAGATCTGAACCACACCACTTTGGATCTTAGGGCATTTCCTTGCTTAGGTTTTCTCTCCCTGTGCACTTGCCCTTCCTCACCTCTCCTCACCCCTCCACACTGCAGCAATAGCTATTACCTTCTATTTGCCCAGCAGCTGTCAGGCTTTGGATGCATTACCACCCATTTTTGCAACACCTGTCTCATCACAGCTGCAGTCTGGATAGGCAAAAGTGCTTTGGTATGCAGTGTAATAAGTTCTTGTAGTCTCTGGATATTGCAACTAGCTTATTTTTTTGTCTGCATTCCTGTTAAGAAGGGTAGCAGATGAAGAGGATGAGCTAAATAGTTGTTTGCACTGCAACAACACGCTGACAGTTATGTAAAATACTTTCATGTGCAATCTCCTCTGATCCTCTGCTGGTTCAGAGGAGTATTATGGCCAGATTCAGCATGCAAGCTCTTGCAAACTTATTTTCATAAACTAGGGCACTGCTAAGCATAGAGGAGACCAAGTCCAAGGTTGCTCTGTTTCTTCATCCTCAGCGTTTACCTTCTTTTTCTGCTTAATCTCCTGTCTTCAGCATCTACAGATTAATCCTGTGGGGTAAGCACAAGACCTCTTTACCAAAGTGCTTCTACAAATACTGGTGATACAAATCACCTTGCAGAGGCTACTTCAGAGTGACAAGGTCTCCGGGCCAGATAAGTGGGAGTTGCTTTAGCATATTATTCTAAAATGGGATTAGTTAAGTAACTCTATAGCCCAATTCAAACACTAAACCCAGTTCACTTTTCTTAGCCTCTCCCTTCTGTATACCAACTAAATGGCACTGATTAGACTTTCAATTGAGTATTTTCTGAAAGGCGTCCAGGTCAGTTGTGGGATCATGCACGGAATTAAACAGCAAATTAATACAATGACCAGCTAACTGCAAGTCTCATGGGCAGCAGTGGTACACACACAAATATTCAAGCAGCTTCTGAAAAAACAGTCTTTCTGCTGCTTATGGAAGCAGACACCTATACTATTGCACAATTTACAGTCACAGGGAACAACTATTTTATATCATCAATTATTACATGTAAGAAAAGAAATTGTTTTCATTGAAATATAAATATTCAGAGGTCTAAGCAAAAAACTATTTTTCATTAGGATTACCAGATTAATTTAATTAGCATTAAAATTCAGGCCTGTTTTTTATTAATATACATCTGTTAGAAAGCTACCTAGTCAGATAGGAAGTTCAATTTTTCACAGTATATATTGGAAGGATAAACATTGATGTGTGCTAAAATTCAGTGAAAAAGCACTAATATCATCTTAAATATTCATGAGTCACAAAATATCCCACGTAAATAATGCTCTTCTATTCATTGGTAATTTTGCAATCCTTACTATGATTTTTACCCTTAGATTTATGACTCGAAAAATTTTATTCTCTTAAAAATACCAATTCTGTCAATTTTACCTTTAAAAAGCTATAAAATTACTATAATTATATTTTTATTTAAATATTGTCTGTTAAATAACAGTGCTCTTAATTCAACATAACTTCAAAATTCTGGAAGGTCATTCTGCATTTTTAATAGCTGTCCTCACAACAGTAAATAGACTCTGAATGTTTTATTCAGAAATATTTTGCATACTCTTCAAGGCAGTTTGAATTGTCTAGGCAAAAGACTCTTAACTGACTTACTCAGAAGTCTCTTTTTGTCTGTTACCTGAACATGTTTTGTTCTAGTGCATTCACTCCAGTGTTATCATTCATTTTTTCCTACTCACCTCCAAAGTAAGAGCCATCTGTCAGCTTCAGCTCCTTGTTGGATTTGGTGATGACACCAGCAACACCGTGTTGAATGAAATACATCTTCTTACCCACAGCCCCTTCTCGGATAATGTAATCTCCAGGTTGGAACACCTCAAATCTCAGTTTGCTTAGCATGGCAGTCACAAAATTTGGGTCTGCATTAGCAAAAAGAGGCATTGTAGCTACCAGCTTCCGACAGTTGAAGTTGACAATCTCCTAAACGGGAAGGAAACATCATGATAAGAATGGTCAATAAATACGTACAATATGATGGGCATTTAAAAACAAATTTTCTGCTTTCTTCACAAAGAATTTCTTTATGCTCATATTGGACTTTTCTGTGTCTCTCTGCTTACTTTATAATGTATTCTCATCTGTTTCTAGTGAAATGATTGAAACAAAAATGCAGTGTGACTTGTATTTCTAAGGTTAAAGGTTGTCTTCTTCTGGTCACTTTTCACATGTTATTTATTATTATTCCCATTGGAGTTTAAGGGGAAAATATGACAGAAAGATAAAAATTAAATATGAATTACACTGCTTGACAACAAGATTGGGTGTTGCAATAACTATATTAAGTGCTGAAGTTATGCAAGGCCTGTGTTTCCAAATATTGCACCAGTAATATCTTTCTGTTCTGAACATATCCAGTGATAATATAAATATACATTACAGTTAGCTAGTTGAAATCAACAGGAAAATTTCCTTTGCAGTTTCTAATTCATTTTATAAACACAGAGGCATACATTTCTGCCCTTCCAAGAGATGTGTATAAAGTAGACCCTATATGCAGAAAGCACTACTATTTTTCTAGCACCTTAATTTATATTTACAGAGCACTCTATGAGCACATCTACATGAAAAGATTAGTACCAAAAAAATGTAAGTGTTGTACTTGCTTTAAATAAATAAAACCAAAACAAAACCCTATGAACAATTTCTGAAATATTTTCAAGCTCATTCTTGCGGACCTTACATTGTCTTAGAAATTAACATGGTCAGTTGCCATTACAGGTTTAGCATTGTATTGAAAAAATGAGACTAATCAGTATTACATATGAATAGGGGCTCAGGCAGGCAACATCTACTGAGGTAGTAAACCTAACATGACAGGAAGAGCAAATATAATTATCTGTATATAAATGCGAACAGAGCAAATTGAAGAAAAATACAGCCAGCAGTCACCTAACTGCTTTGCAAAACTAAATACGCCTTTATTGTCAGTGGAGTACCCCTAGCATTTCTTACACTCATCCAAGGCTTCAAGATTGATGTAAAGGAGACATTCCACCTACCAGTACTCTCACTCCCTTGACTGCATTCCTCCTGGAAGTGGCTTTTTCAACTTCACATGCATCTGCTGTCTCATATATCTCATATGTGCCATGCAGACAACTCACTGAGCATGAAGCTCTGATGTGCTTATCCACAGATCAGACAAATTCTTTTCCTCTCCCAGTCCCACAATGTAATATCCTGCTTGTAAACAGGATGGGGAAGTTCAGGTAATTTCACATCACAAGCAGCAAAAGCATACTGGCAGTTCCCTTGCATCTGGGAAAGAAGGGGAATCCCCCTCTGAAGGGAAGCCATTTGCTACTGAAGCAATCAACAAGCAAATGCATGAAGAGTGAAGAAACAACCACCTTTCCCTGAACTATCACATCCTTTCCAAATAAATCTAGTGGGACCTAGAAAAGTAAATTGGAACAAAATGTCCCACTGGGCACCCCACAAAGTAGTCTCCCTTGTAAAAACACATAGTAAATTTGATGCAAGGTGTCTTCTCTTTGCCTGAATCCAAAAATTATCCCAAGTAACAGCACTGCAAGTTGTGAACTGCCAGATGGGTGACATTCAAATCTGTGAATACTGTTGAGTCAGTAAGTCAAGAGGAGTAATCCCAAGATACCCTCTACATATATTCTTTATGAGGCAATAAATATCATAATGAGATTCCAAGCGGCTGTCTTTCTAAAGCATGAGGAGAAACTTGTTTTCCTTCTTTTTTAAACTGTACATTTCTTAGTAAAGCTCCAGCCATCACCTCCCTCCCAAAGGAAAATTATTTGCTTCCCCATCTTCTAGCAGTATGGTGGCATCCCATGAGGAGCCCCAGACTACATCCTCCGCTCCCTGTGAGACTGCCTTGCTGCCATCTCCACTGATGCTGGCAATAACTATTACTTGTCTTGTCTTGCTCAGGGACTTTTCAGTAGGATTGCTGCTTGTTTTCTGCTTCTGAAAGTGAATACCTTGTCTTGCATGCCCAGGAGGCAGAGAAAGGAAATTACTAAAGAAAGCAAAAATTGATTGGAAATTATATAGAAGCTGGTGGGGAAGCACAGAAAAGGCTGGGAGAGTAGAAAGTTCAACTCCAGTCAAGATTAGGAAGAAAGAGTAAAATAGACTTAGGTGGAGTAGTACTATGGAAGAGAATGGGAGGAAAACAAAAGAAGGAACACAAAGACCTAGAAAAAAACAAACAGAAAAAAAAAAAAGAAGGCAGGAAGCTTGACTTTAAAAACAGATTGAGAAATGGAAACTGCTGAAAAGTGAGAACACAGGAACACAAAACCTGGAGAATAGGTGTCTGGAGTGAAAGCTGAGAAGTAGGGCAGATGAGGTAAACAAAAGGGAAATTGGAAAAAAAAAGCAGTTATCCGTAACATATCTTTAACAGTATGATAGGAGAGGCCATGATATATAGAGAGGGGAGAATTCAGACCTGGATCCTTTGCACAGACCCAGTCCTGCCCACCCAGAAAGGAATCCATCTCATCTGGGGAATCCCAACAAAACACAACCTTGAAAGAGGATTTTCACCCTTGGTATTTCATGTCCTCTCATAGCTCAATCTTTTGCCCACCCTTCTCTCACATTATGTAATCTGTATCTGGATATACCCATGTATACACACACATTATCCTGCTCAGCCTGAGTTGCCTAATGAAGGTACCAACATAGCTACAAAACCACCCTGCTGTGGTAATTTCAGCTGTTATTCCTAGTAATGCATTCATTTTGTTGATTAGTTTTCTGTGAAAGTTTGTGCTAAAGTACAAACTTCCCTTATTTAAGATGTTAGAAGGTGGAAAATTACTGAGGGAGAAAGAAATGTGTCACTTTTAAGTGCTTTGTTTTTCTTTAAAGTGTTCTTTTATTTAAATATGAGATCATTCAGAACAAGTAAAATACATTTCCCTAAGTCTTAATCACAGGCAGTTCTGCAATTTCAGGTTCTTGTGTATTACTTTAAATATCATCCTGGTGAGAAAGAAACAGTAAAGATTATGAAAGTGTTTTATGTAACTCAGAAAGTACTAGGAGAAAAAGTTCTGTGTTTTAAAGCAGATGTAACAAAAGAACAAACTGACAAATTAAGAGCTGACATTTTGTACAGAGAAAAATCTTTCACTCCTATTTGTCTTTTACTTCTTTGGAGCTAGACTGGAACCAGACTATGCTGCCCAATATGATATATTAATTAAATGAGATTTTTGTCTCAGCTCTACTTGAAGAAAATACCAAATGAAACCTGAGAAAAGGATCAGGGAAGAAAATGCCAAATGAAGCTTGAGGAAGGGATTAGGAGTACATTATATAGCTGAAATGGTTAAAGAGCAAGAATGATTCAGACCTACATGAAACAAGTGTTGATCTATTCCAGTTGCTGGTCTCTTACACAAGAAGTAACTCAGAGGTGCAATGGTCTGCTTCATATAAGAGATTGGTTATATAATTACACTAGCTTCTGCTCCTTTGTACTATACTGGGTTTACTACTCCTCTTGATCTTTCTGGATACGTTTTCAAACTGATGTTAAAGTGTCAGATATTATCATTTTGTGTGTGTTCAGTATTTTTTGATGGCTGCTCTGAAGCATCTCAAGATGTTATAGAAGCCATCACAAGGCTGTCCCAGCTGTGACTGGGATTCTCTGATGGCATCTCTAAAAGTTTATAGGACCTCTTTTCCAGAATATTTTTAGATGTATGTAGTGCTTTTAGTTAGACTGACTGGAAAATTCTGTTGCTATAAAGAAGGAAAAGTTCTTGAAAGATCTGTATGCCTGAAAAGTTCTTTACTTTTTCTCAGTAATCCAGTTGAGCTACTAAAAGGTACTACTTCCATCTACAAACTATGTTCTTCTTATGTGTAGGGCATTTAGAAAAATAGCTTAGCTTTGTTAGGTCACTTCTACATACTATTGCAAAAATCTAGTATATAACTGTAACAAGGCACTTTTTTTTCTGGGTGTTCTTCCTTTACATTTTGCTTTCAAAGGATGCAAAACTAAATCAGTCTTAATATCCTGATTGTTGAAAGGAATAAATCACTTTACTGAGAAAACTATTTTTTCTCTTAGAAATAATTCACAAATGAAAAATTACTGAACCACCGTTAAGAGAGAACTATAGGAAAAGGCATATTTAGGGATTTGGGGCTGTTTGAGCAGGTTAGATATATTCAAACCCAGTTTTAAGGAGCTATATTCTGTATGTGTTCATGATTTCCTGTAATCTTTTAACCCATTGGTCAATTATAGTCAAGTTTGGCAGAAAGGAGGCATCTTACTGATACTAAGTTCCCACAGGTTTTATGACAGCAGGCAATCAGGAGGACTAGGATTAGTACCCCACTGAGGGAATGACTACATCATTATCTAACAACTTGTTAAATGCCAGAAAATCTACATGTGGCAATGGGATGCAATATTCTTCATTTCTGGTGCACCTGAAATAGTTCAAATTGCTTTGACACATTCTGTTTAATCATCTCTACACAGTGTGACTTAAAAATAAATTTTGCTCAGAGGCCTCTCATGTAAGTAACAGCAACTATATATATTTTTTCTCTTTGAATGGAATTGCCACAATTTTCCATTTTTCAATCACATTGATCAGTTTCAACATAGAGACTCTGTTCAAACAAATTTTACTTAAAATATGGTAACTCTTGCATCGTATGTCTAGAGCTGTGCCAAGGAACACTATTCTTTTTTCTTCAGGACTTGATATTTTGTCATTTTGTCATTAATATAGCTGGATACTGCTTGTGTCTGTTTTAGAAAAGCTCCCTGTCTAGCCCCTTTGGTTATATATTTTAAAGCCCAAGAATGCTGTGGTCTGAGGTAGCCAACATACCTGACGTACAGACAAAGCACAAAACCTGAAAAAACCTCTGATCTCTAAGGCAAAGAGAGTCCATGGGATTTTAATTGCCTTGAAAACCAGTGCCCAGCCTGTTTATTTACATTTTCAAAGTCCTGCAGTTCCCAAGGCCCCCAGTACACCTGGATACAGCTTATCCACGTGCAGAAAATTTGCCAGCTAGCTGTGAGAAAAACTTAAGCAAAATGAAGGAAGGAATACATAGCCTTTGCAGCAAAACAATGAATGAAATTCCGATTCTACCAGGACTGACAGGATTGAGTCAAAGCAGGGGTTTTTTTTCTGTCTAGCTCTGTTCAACTCAGAGTAAGACAAGTCAACCCTAAACAGAGTGTATGGTAGCTGGTATTGCTGTCTACTAAGAGAAAGGAATCTTTTTTATGCATTTGCAATCAGAAAGGATAAAGATTTGACCAATTGTATTTTCTTGGATTCACTGAAGGAATATTGGCCTTCTACATACTTCTCTGTCATTCCCTTCTTGATTAGACTTTTCTATTCAACTCCTTCTATGCATTTTTTATGCTTCAGTATTATTATTGCATTCAATTCAAATGCAGACAGAATAATCCTTTTGAGGCAATATGGTTAAACCAAACCTCCAATAAAGTCATTCCAATGAAGGATATCCATCTTTTTCCCAGCTTGTTAATTGATTAATTGGGGCTTAAGAGAAAGCAGTTCTGTGCATCTCAAGCTCCTCTTTGGACTGTCCATTATATTTAGAAGATTAAAAAGAACAAAAAGAAAGAAGAAAGCCGCTATCTATCCACTCTTTCATTCATCCAACTACTTATAATTCTTTAACTATTTTAAAAAGGAATTTAGCTTTCATCTTCTTCAATGTTCTGAAATGTTCAATGCTGCTTAAGTTTGTTTTCCAGCTGGGAAAAGGAAGAGAGGCTTTAAAATGGGAGCAGCAATACAGCCAGTGTTTTAAGGCAGTCTGTAAAAGAGAGATAGCCAGTCTAATTTCAAAACCCTGAGAAGTCCTGGTAATTCAGATAAGTATTTAAAGTTTGTGCCAGCTGACCAGTCTCTGCTTCTTGAAGGTTTTACCCTTTGAACTTCTGCTGAATGAATTTTCTCTATGCACACTTTTTGGAAAAAACACCCATAGTTTATGACACAAGGTAATGTGGAATTAGCCCTATACCATAACAGCAGTTGGTGTAGAAACTGTTCTCTCTAACTAACTGAATAAATAAACTGAAATTTGCAAAACTATTTAACAGTCACTATTTCAGTTTTCTGCCCCTGATTAACTAAATATCTTCATTCCCATTTGTGTGTGTGTACACTGGAGTGTCATATTTGCTAATCCCATACAGCATATAAAAAATAATATCTTGGGCAGGGGACAGTTAAGGCTGAAATCTTTGTTTAGCAGGCATTTTAAATATAGAAGTTGTCCATTATGCCAATGAGAATACAGATGAAAACACATGTACTTGAAAACTGCAGCAGAAAATGAATCCTACGAGTTGTGAAGTTGAAAAAATCCTATCAGCACTGATATCCTATTGGTATCCATATGATTATCCATATTTTGTATTAGTACACGGAAGAGCTGGACATCATGTTTGCTTGAAAATGAAGCACACTTCATGTTTTTCTAAACGTCACTTTCAGTGATTAAGAAAGAGGAGAAAGTTTTGCTAATAATCACAAAACTTTGTCCAGTCTGCTTGCTCACAGGTTGATATCTACTGCAGCACTGCTTTTCCACTGTCTTTGGAGCCTGCAGTCACCTCCTCCAGCTGGTGGTCTGCTGGTTCTGGAAACCATTTTCACTACTATGCATTTGTACTGAAACTCCACCTGCCATCACCAATCAATATGTGGCTGACCTTGTATGTCATTGGTGTGGCAACTACTATGTTTTAATACTACATCCTCCAAAAAAACCAGTTCAATTGCTAGTTACAGCTTTGCTCAATGAAGACTACCTCTTATATCCACCAAAGTCAGTGATATTTCACCTGATCACCACAAGAAAAAGGGTTTTGTTTCAGTATAGTGCTGGAAGGAGTGCTGCTGTTCTCAGGGCAGTGCTTGATTCACCTGATAGCAAGGGATAGTAATTGTGCTTGAGAGGAGGAAAAAGAGGAGACTGGAATTTCACAAAGGCAGCCTAAGTTACATTTGTGTGAATTATTAGGTAAAATATACTGATTGGGGTGCTTTATTGTGTAAAACACAACAGTTAGAATGCAGGACAGCCTGAAGAGTTTCTTTCACTTAAGAAAGGGAAGGCCATGAATAGAATAACTTGTGGATGGAAGTAGGGAAGAAGAAATCTGTGTGAAGCTATGGGGGAAGACTGGGGGCTAAAACAAAGTATGAAGCAAAGAACTAGGTGGTGGAAAAATATAAACATGCCTTAGAAGAAATGGAAAGCTATGGTTTGGATACCAATTTTTGTGTTATTTCTGATTTGCACTTGTTTGATCAAGGTCAGAACCTGAAGCTGTGAATGCTTCCATGGAGAGTTTGTTGTATGCTCTGAAACAGGCAAGGTGTTCCTTCTGCCATTCCACCTCTCCCTCTTTGTCCTCTCCTCCCTTCTTCTGTCCCCCATGTACTGCAACCCAAATGGCCAAAACTGAGCAAGAACAAAGTTCTCAAGAGAATGTGCTTTATCTACACCCTATGTGTATGGTTTAGTTGACACAGTAGGAACAACAACCAGGAAAACAGTTATTTAAAAATCAGTGGTGATTTGTTCAGTGAGTTATTTTGCAGCTTTGGATGAGAAATACTGTTATCTTATTAATTGCTAGGTTAACACTTACTCTTCTTATTATGAATTAAAAGCCCATTGGTTCAAAGGCTCTCACTATAAATTTATTAAGTGGCTTAAATTAAATCTTAGTGATTATACTGGATAAATCCCAGTTAGCTGAGCTTGAAATAGCCACACAAAAATTATGTTTAGTGTTTTTAAGTACATTTCAGTTTGCATCTAATTTGATTTGTAACTAATGAAGGCCTACTCTATATTATATGGGGGAAACATCAAACTCTTAACTTTACCTAACACAGAAAATTCAGACATTGTTGCACAATGTATATTCCACATTTTAAAGTGGTAAAAAAGAGCTTTCATAATGAATGAGAATTATTTAGACTTCTTAGGCAAATGTGTGACAGGACCCTGAATGCATGTGTTATGTTTATTAGAATATTTACAATGCCAGCTATAGATGTACACATCTATATATAACAGAAGGATATAAAAAGAAAGATAAGGAGGATGCACAATCCCTTTCTAATTCTGACTCGGCCTTCGTCACTGCTTTGCAATGTGAACTGGGACAAGCTAACTGTAATACCATTTGAATTTGCCTTCTAAAGGAAACTACTGACAAGGATGCTGGAGTGGGATCAGGTGCAAGGGCTCAGTGATCTTATGTTGTGAGTAGCAACTTACAATACAGGTGTAAGAAGCCCATGACCCACATTCAGGCCACTGCTCCCGAGCCCAAGCATGCAGAAGTAGAAAAATACTGAAAGTGCTGGTTTTAGAGCCTTGGTTTACAGTGAAACAGAATGATGCTCAGTTGTAAGGGTGAGACATGGAGAGCTGGCTCAAGAAAAGTTATCAGCAGGTTATAAAAATGAAGTTTCTGGGAATAATTTAGTAAAGTGTCAGCCAGACAGCCCTCAAGACAGAATTTGCTTGAGAGTACCACTTTGGCTAATATTGGTAGCTGCAGGGCAAAGACATGAATAAATGGCAAGGGAGTTGTAAAGAGTGGAAAAAATTCTGAGGAGTGCAAATGGTGACAGCAAAAACAGCCTCAATAGTAGATCATGTGGAGCAAAGAGAAGGAAATCTGGCAGGCGTAGACTAGTCAATGTGTATTAATAACAGCTAGAGTAAAAGTAATGCGTCAGACTTTAAACACCCAGTAGGCAGACACACTAAATAATGGCATGGCATCTGAGTTACAAAGAGTCACTTTACAACTAGGACCCAAATCACAGTCAAGACTTGACAGATCAAGGATGCACCAAGATATCCTCAGCATTTGTACATCCTGAAAAGTCTTATTCTATAGAACATGTAGAAGAAGCAGCTATGTAAATAGTAAACAAGAAACCAGGGGAGATATCTACAGCCTTCTGCTGTCTACATTTACTACTGCTGCTCTATTTGCTCTCTGAATGCCATCACTGAGGCCTTAAATACTTGTGCTGTGCTTCCCCTCCAGGGCTGGACGTGCACTAAAAGCAAAGGGGCCTGATGCCAGCAGGGCACTCAGGAACCACCATTAGCATCTGTGCATGAGTCCAGGCAGCCAGGGCATGCAGTTCTTTACATCAGTTTAATATTCTTTTTCAAAACAACTTCAGTTCATCTGCTTGCCCAAAGTTTAAAATTTATTTAACTATTAATAGCATTTAATTAAATTATATACATATAATTAAATTCCTCACTCAGTGAATTAAACATAGGCTGAGGTTTATTTCTATAAGAAATATATTCCTGTAATTTATTCAGAAAGTTCTTCAAATGATCTTTAGACTGTATCTTAATCTCTATGAATAAATTTATCTATTGATTTTATATCATAGGAGGACCCCTAAACCCCTTGTAACTACAGTTCATTTTAATGTAATATATTATAAATATAGTCTGGTGGCATAGGAAATATGTGCTGAGATATATGGCAACAGCAGAAACAGAGAGACCATATCAGAGTACCTGATGTAATATATGCACTCAGTACTATGCAAAGATATCAACAGAGTTTTATACAGCATTCTTCTCACACAGAAATCTTGGACATGTGTTTGCATGTATGTGCCAGAATANTAAATTAAAAAAAAAATCAAAGTGTAACTAACTAATATGTCCCATTAGAACTGTATTTCAAATTAGATTTAGCCATCTTACTTAGAGGCTGATACAACTCACACAAGAGTGTGTGCTTGTATAATCCACGTTATAATCTCCGAGTAAAGAGGTGAGAGGAAAGAAGATTCTGCTCTGAGTCCCAGTTATGTTCTTTGGAAATGAAATGTCCTGATGTTCTACATTTTGCAAGGACACATGATCTGTATCTATTTTCAGCTATCATCTCCTCACATGGTGGCCTAAAAATAGGCCAGCCATGAACTTTAAATAATGGCTCAGGAAGGGTATTAACCTCTTTCTCACATTCTAAGTTTGTCCCATTGCTGTAAGTATCAATATTATGAAGAACGTATGTGGTGTTAGAGAATGACAAAACAAGCGACCTACACCTCCATTTCTGCTTCTCTACTGATGTCTTTGCCTCTTAATTCCCTTCAAGGTCTGTTATATTTATTAAGCTGTCCACACACAATACTGACAGCATTTCTCTTCCTGGAAGTAGTGAATCCGTTTTCTGCTAGGTGTTAAAAAGCATGAACTATTTCATTTCCAAACCTGCACGGTGGGAGACTTTCTGCTCTTGATGAAATACGGATGATTGTGAACACTCGTATTTTCATAAATACACAAGTGTTTATTCAATGTGTGGCAAAGATTGGTACATTGAGTTGCTGGATCTTTGTTTTGGGGACTGTGGATGTCTATATTAGCTGTATTTCCCAAACCATCTATTACAACTCTCATAGCATAATGCAAATTTTTCAAATGTTTCTCAATAATTCTGCTCTTTTCTTACTTTTTGAATAGACACAGATACATAATTGCTTCCTGATTTTCAATTTAGTAAAAGAAAAAATCCCATAAAGTAAACTTCATTTTTTAATACATGTTAGGGATATTAATCAGATCACAAAAATAATAGTTTTCAGTTGCACAGTTATCTAATGATAGCCATACAAGCTAAAATGAAAATGGCTAATTACAAAGAATGTGGCTTTTCTTTAAATTGGTATATTTACCACACAGATATTTATTTTATCCACAAAATATTTTAGTCTTCCAGCAAGGTATCAACCATTGCTTCAAATGTTCTACAGTGAGTGCACAAACATGCAATGATCAGGTCATAAACTTGAAACTGTTCATGTTTTAGGGCACCTCATTAACATCCTTTCAACCAACTGCAGAATATTTTTTCTTTTCGCATGTGAGGGAAAAGAAAAATGGATTTATTGAGAAGAAAATTAACATTGACTCCACCGAACAAGCCAGGAGATTAAAATTCTTTTCAGGGAACTCCTTGCCCATAAGTGCTCTACTCCTACTACGGCTGGCTTAGGATGCAGTGCTGCCACTGAGCCAGGACTGTCCAAAGGTATCATGAAAGAGGCGGTGGGGACAGATAAAAATATTGCCTTGAACTCAGTCCAGGAGCTACCAGGAAGTCTGTACCTGTACTCACAGTGTCAGACTCCACATTTTGCACCAGCTTTTAATTTCACTCATCTCTGAGACTCATTAATCACTAGAAGTATCACATATTAAGTTCTTCCAGTGTTAGACACTTTAAATGAAACAAGTGTAATTCAACACCTTGTGCGTCCATATCTATGCTATATTTCATTATCTGTCAATTTATAATAATTTCAAAATTTTTGATTCAATTTCCATTTACATTTAATTCCTTACATAAAAATTCTTCATCAAAAGTGACTGAACTTTCAAAAGATTATTTTGGACCTGTAGAGGAGACTCCAGATTTTTCAGGTACCAAAAAATTTCAGTGTTTAAAATTTAACTTGCCTGCAAGACAATTTCTGAAGAAAAGATTTTAAGTATTTGTTTATTGCATTTTCTAAATAACATCAACAGTACAAAAGTACAGATTAGACAGAGTTTTGTGCAGGTTTCAAAGTAATGTAGAACTTTTTTTTTGCTCAATTAGCACTAGCATGAAAGTAAAACAATGATTTAGCATTGCCTTGAAGTGCAGAATTTAATTTGCATTATCTCCCACAGCTTTAACTAGATTCACCTTCCTAAATCATTGGTGTACCAACTGGAAATTAAGTTCATAAATGTGCATTCAGAACAGATTTTGTGCTCTGTTGTTTTTTGCTCTCCTTGTCTTTGCCTTTGAGATCACATGCTTTTAAAAGGCAACTCAGATTTATGCATGGGAAGTGCTGTGTACCCTTCTGCATGCTGTTACTACCATAATATGCAACTGAGTGCATAAAAATAGGCACATGCATTTGCTTCTGCATCAAACAGTCCATGGCATATTTATCTCCTCTTGCTGGCGGTGACTCACAACTCTAATCTTTATTCGTGGTGACTTTCATGGACAGTGGCACATTTAAAGGGTGCCGTCTCAACACAGAAACTTTTGTATTACATGCCCCCCACAGCATTTTTACTGGTTCCAAACAAATATGCTTCAAATGCCTTTAGCCTGCTTTCTGAATTTAAATTCCACAGTGAAAACCCAAGGAAAAGATGTTCACTCACCCACCTCCATTAATGAGATTTACAGGAAAAGGATGTGGGCATGTCTATACTGTGCATGCCTGTCTTGTCTGAAATATGTTTTCTGCTGGAGTCCTGGCTGCATCCTGCCCTCTGCTTTCCCCCTTCCCTGTCCCATGCTTTCATTATGGAACTGCCATGACTTTTTACTGCAGAAGTCTATGAAGAAGAAATGGAGAATGCTGGTAGGTACCACAGTGCCAGATCCTGCATCTCCTAATCTTAAGAGAGACAATGTAATTTCCAGCTCTGCATCAAGAATTTTAATTTGCTTATTTTTCATTTATCTTCAATTATTCTCTAAAGGGTTCAGAGGAATGTATGTTAAATTCTGCTGTTTTATTGTAATGGATTCATAGTCACAATTCAGGGATTAGGGCAAAAGATCATTCGGTTTTAGCTAAAGAAACGAAAAATTTCCACATCCTATCAAAAAGGACAACTGTCAAGCTAAAGCAAGCATGATATTAAAAGAATGTGTTTACTTAAGAAGAACTAACTCAGGAGTTATCTGAACTATTTTACTATTATTATTTTGAACTTCCTAAAAATCAGCAATGCTAACTTTAATTACAATAGCATATTCAGATCTGATAGAAATTAACATATTGTGATAGGCACTAATTGCAGCAACATCTCTTGGCTTTCACCAGAAACTCCATTGAGATTAAAAAAATGTGCTTGACTCTTTCCATCCACTGCCCCAAGCACCAGCTGGGTATCAAGTAGCTGAGAAATTATTTGGTCTGTTAAAAACTGAGACATGACAGACACTTGGAGGCATGAACTTGGGCAGAATAAGGCAATGGGTGAATTTTGCCTCTGCAGGACAGCTACTGTTCCCTCAGGGGACTGGACCTGGCGCCCACAAAAACATTTCCGATTCTGCTCTTCAGATGCCTGAATAGCAGTTCAGACAGGAGCAGATGCAGACTGGATTTACTTTTCTGTAACAGGATTTGACCTCTGTCACAGCATGCAGCTTGCATCTAAATAGTTTGAAACTTTTCTCAAACTACTTACCCTTCTTTATAAGAAAGAAAACCACTGCAGTAAGAATTGGGCATTTATTTGGATTAGTATATTTGAAGAGCTCATGAAAGAACTGTCATGTCTGAAATATTTATTAAACAATTACAACAAAGGAATCTTGTAGGTGCTGTAACATGACTATTCAAAATCGTAACTACTGAGAAGTGCTGGTGTATTATTATCTGTATTACTGGAAGCAGTTAGATCTGGAACTTGTCAAAGCATGTCTCAGCTCAGGATGGATTTGCTAATAAAGCATGTCAAACAAAGAAAGGACTGCGATCAAAATTTCTTGAACATGTGAACAGCAGTGGAAGTGGTTGACAATTCAGCCCCAGCATGTACCCTGTGAATGTGCTTACATCAAAGGGCAAACACACTCCCCAGAACTCAGCAAATTGTCTTAGGTCCCACATTGTCTTATGTCTCTGGGAAACAGCCTTGAGTGTGAACACCGTTTGTTACCATGCACACCTGCTGGGGAAAATCCTCCTAAAACACACTAATCCAATCACCTGGTGATTGTCTGCCCATTTCCACATTAAAATGGCCATTTGTTACTATTTCAGTTTTAAAAACTTCATTACGGTTCCTTCTAAAAACTTTTCTTTCAGCTTTGTATACTTGGACTGCAATTTAGGCATAATTTGCACAGATATTTGAAAAATACCAATTTTTTTTTTCAGCATTAGTCAAATAAATAATGCTGTGTTATATCAGCATTTATTTTGCAAGACTGACATGCTGCATAATTCACTCATGATTCAGTACTCCAGAATATGAACTACAGTTATACTTTATCTGTGCCTCTGAGAAAAACAAACAAACAAACAAAACCCCCTTTAATTCAGTAGTTAAAGATAAGGAGATATTTAAATTACTTCCAATGTGAGTACATCTATAATACTGATGCACTTTTCTTAGTTCCTCTCTTTAAGTTTTTTTTATACTAAGGATCACTGCGTATTAAAATGCAGAAAAGTACAGTGGATTGCAATGAACTAGTTACCTTTCTGTCTTTTATGAGATAAATTTATGGGCATAAGTTGTTACAGAACCAAAATCTCCAAATTTAAATATTTCCCTGATACTTTATTGTGTTCTAATAAAATAATTTGATTTTCTACCATTATTTTAATGTTTGAAAGTCCATAACCCAAAATCATAATGACTACACTATTAAAAAGGCTCAAAGCATTCCGTAGTCTAATCACACCCTATTTTGGCCTTATACTATTACTCTGGAGGTGCTTTGTCTTTTGTGCATTATAGTATAGTCTAAATAAGAATATATTGCTTTGTGATTTCTAAAGATAAATACTAAATAAAAAGAAAGATATTAAAAAAGGAGGTAAATTTTAATGGGGAAAAGGAGAAGGTCAACAACTAGGAAAGAACACCAAGGTTACCAAATTGATAATATTAAAACTGACTTTAAAAACACAAAAAAAATATCTAATTTGTCTACATGTACCAAACCATCTGGATTGTGTCCAGTTTTCACTTAGGATACAATATAAATTATAAATCCAGTAATGGAAGCTTTCCTTTACTTTATTGTGAGAGCACTTTCCTTACAAGAACTGTCATAAAATGCCACTCTTGATGCAACACTAAGTACTGAGAAAGAGGTTTCTCGGAACATTACACCTGACTCATTAGGCTGTAACAGGCACCACAATGTACCTACATTCACTATCCCTGTGGGAACAACAAAGGTCAAGGACTTCACACAGGTCTGCTCAGTTCCAGAAAAAGCACCATGTAAAGGTGGAGAAGTTTGTTAAAAGGAAACTGCAAGAAGCTTTCTATGGTCTGGCTGGAAGTTACTGGTGGAGAGCGATATTAAGTGGTAACACCTAAATAAATACATAAAATAACATATTCATTACCTCTTAGAGTTAGTTTTTACCATTCTATTTAGAACAAAAAGTAATCTCAATGGTTGGCAGGGACTAAAAAGCAAATTAACGTTAGGAATTATTTGTATTATTATAATATCAGTATACTTGCTGCAGACCTGGTGCTCTCATCTCTAAAACACTATAGTAGACCCAGGGGAAAAACCCATGAAAATGGCAAGGAGAATGATCTAGCTTCCATGCAAGAAAGAATTAAGTAGAATATGTCTCTTTACCATCAAAACCACACAGTTTTAGGATGTTATTGTGTAACTCTATAAAATTGTAACTGGCATGCAAAAAGTCAGTAAAAATTGACTGTACTATATCACTTTTGCTACAAGAATTAATGGCCATCAAAACCAAACAACATTTGGAGCCATGTTCAATCCCAAAATAAGGTGGTGATTTCTCATGGAGGATGGGGTCAGGTCTGTGCTTTTTGACAAAGGACGGTGTAGTTGCAGAGTATAGAATGCAAATAAGTAATTGGAAGAGATGTGTATTAAGGATTACCCAGCAGTCAAATCACATCAGTCTCAGAGCATCCCTCGACCTGAAAATACTGTGAGTCTAGGAGAGTCATTAAGGGACACACCATACTTGCCCTGTTCTTATTCTTCTGTGGGCATCCACCCAGAGCCAGTGCTGTTGAGGCTGGTGGCTTAGACAAAGGCTGGAGCTGAGTCACTTGGACTTATACTCAGTTACAAGATGGAACTAGCAATGTATATGTATTTAAACTTTTATAATTCAGGTGTCCTTCTGGAATATATGTCTCTTAGATGTGTGGGAGTTTGTTGTGTTTAGTTTTTTTGAACTTCTTGTCTGTAACATCTGCGTTTCATGTCATGACAGTTACAAAGACCACTTTTGGGATTAAGGCCTTCTGAGGCCAAAGGATGTTCAAGCCTTGTAGGTGGTAAGAATTACAAGTTTAAAAATGTGAAGTTTAGTATCTCTGTCTGCTGAAGTACTAGAGACGATATTATTATAAGGGAAACATGCTAATTGTTACCAAGTTCTAACCACTACCTCAAAAAATGAGGGAGAGAGACAGTTAACTGCAAATGCTATTGAAGACAGAATTTATTTCACATTTATTTCACAACTGCTGTTTGAAAATGCAGCCTTTTTTCTAAGCTAGTCAGCTAGGTTTTCTTTACCGTGAGAGCATGTGTGTGTGGGTGGTGTGTGCAGAGAGAGCCTGATGATTATCTTAGACTTTTTGCAGAGCTTGTATGGAGCTACAGATAGGTTTGACAAATCCAACCCTGCATGGCCTCTAAGAAGAAATTTAAAACCTTCCATCTCTACTAAAATTGTAACTGCCAGGAGTCTCTTGATTATCCTATTCTTGAGAAGACTGGACACTTATTATCAGATAAGTCTAACTGTGGAAGAAAAAGGGAATATGCTTTCAGTTCAAGTGAAATTTCTGAATTTAATGAAAAGAAACCTTTATCCTTCACTTTTGGCAGAGAGCATGTGTCCTTACAAGCTGATATGCACATAACATGTTGCAATTTAGGGTTAATTCAGCTTGAGTGAATACTCAGCTAAGAGTATCCAATTAACAACATTACCAGTGGGCTAAGACACCCAAATTGTGCAATTAATTAAATGGGGAGAATATAGAGATTTTCAGTCTCATAAATGTCTGCCTTAGTTCTCAGTCATCAAACTCAATCTCTTTGTTAATACTGGATTATCCTTGAAGGATACAGGTCAGCCACTAGTTGCTTTACTCAGCTTTGAAGCACTTAGACAGAGCCTTGTACAATTTAAAAATGTTCAGGATTCCTTTTTCCCTTTTTTTATGAAGCCTTAGTTAATTCCCCACAATAAACATGACTCCGTTTCTATTATCCAACAATGCTAGGCACTCAGATACATGAATCAAATATTTTCTCAGATTTTCATTATTTTAATCATCCAATCTCCTATGAATGTTCCATACATAATGTTCAGAAGCTCATTAAAATGAACATCCATCCTCTTTTACAAAGAAAGTCTTAACCTCTGCTATCAAGAGAGATGATTGTCCTGCTCTGGTCTGCACAGCTGTGACCTCGAGTCCTGCATGCAGTTTTGGGCCACAATATAAAAAAGACATTAAACTATTAGAGGGAGGGTCACAAGGATGGTGAAGGGACGCTGTGTGAGGAGCAGCTGGTGTCGGTGAGGAGCTGAGCTGGTCTGTTTGGCCTGGAGGAGAAGAGACTGAGGGGAGACCTCATCGCAGTTACAACTTCCTCGTGGGGGGAAGAGGAGGGCAGGCACTGATCTCTTCTCTGTGGTGACCAGGGACAGGATGCAGGAGAATGGCCTGAAGCTGCGTCAGGGAGGGTTCGAAAAAATATGGCTATTAGAAAAAGGTTCTTCACCCAGAAGGTGACTGGGCACTGAAACAGGCTCCCCAGGGCAGTGGTCACAGCAGCAAGGCTGCCAGAGTTCAAGAAGGATTTGGACAATGCTCTCAGGAACATGGTGTGACTCTTGAAGATGGGCCTGTGCAGGGACAGGAGTTGGACTCAAGGATCCTGATGGGTCCCTTCTAACTCACCATATTCTCTGATTCTATGATTCTGTAAGCATATACAGCTTTATTACTAGCATTTATCATGTAAGAATTATTTTTACATGAGATTTTTGCTGCTAATTCTATGTACTTTAGCTATTTTTAACGGTTGAATGATCATATTTATATCATGCATAATTACTTTCCTGTTTAAAAAAACCCCAAAATTTCAAAATGTGGACCAAAAAGAAGGTCATCACTCTTAAAGAAAGCATAGCTGTGGAAAATTTCATCCTATACAGTAAATTTGAATGGCTGAGAACAAGAAGCAGTGAAAACCCTGCAATTTTTTTTCACGATGCTATAATTATGCATCAATTTGTATGGTTTCTTTTGTTCTGCTTACTCCAAGTGAGGAAATAATGGTTTCAGATTAGTATCTTTGTCAGAAGCTATTTCATCAACTAAGTATGTCCCGTGGAGACCCTGATATTTACCCTATGCTAAATTCCAAGTATAATCAAATGTAGGATTAATTAAAAATTTAAGATATGCACTAAATATTTATTCTTCAATGATGCGGCCAGGGTATCTGTGCTATTGCCTGTTATAGCCTTGTGCAGTTATTGGCATATAAGATGGTAAAGCCCATATGAACAACTGTGTCTCACCTTTAAAAGGCTCTAATTTATTACCCATTATTTCCATCAAAAAGCCACCACCTGCACTACTAAAATGCACATATTGAAGTGGTAGCTAAAACAGAATTTGAAACTATTAACTAAGCAAAATACCTAAGTGGTGTTTTCAGAGCACAGTCCATAAGCTGCCATGAAAATTTGGACAGATCCACTGAGAAACATGTTCTGGCACTGCCAGTGTCCAGTTCTTATTTTTTCTCTTTCTTTTTTTGACCTTTCTCTGGAACACTACTGTGTTGTCAGCAGGGCAGTGTGCAACCTGATTGTAGCTAATTTTTTCTTATATAATAGAGAGAACAAAGAAGACTTGCTAAGTACAGCATAACCATAGCAAAATCAGAAACCACTACTTCCATGAAATTCTGTTATTCTTTCATGTTTTTAGGGGCTCATTAACTTCTGAAATTTTCCATGCTTGATCTGTCACCAGAAGTGCTTTTTGTTTTTTATGGTTGACCAAATTTGCCTTGCTGTTTCTAAGCTGTAAGAAAAATAGGAGGGGAAGGGGACAGGGCTAGGGGAGGAAGGGTAGGAGGGATTAAATAAAGAGGGAGGCAGGAAAAGCAGAAAACACAGGTAGTTAGAGTGCCACAACTGCAAATTGCTGTTAGTAAGATGGTATTTTGCAGTGAAAGGGTATTACGATTCACTTTTGGAGAAATGCTTTCCTTAGAAGTAGAAACAGATGAAACTGTTTCTGATGTCAGTGACTGATGTGTCTGTACATGCTTCTGTTCTCTTAACAAAACACAAGCTCCATACTGGCCAAGATTCATGTTTTGACTGTCACTGTAGTCTAGGGATAATTCCCACACTTCTCCTGTACCACATGGCAGATTTTTGTGGTACATTCTCCTTTTGACATTTCAACAGCTACCGAGGGGAGCCACAGTGTAAACAGGCAGTGGCAGTGCAGAAGCCCAGGACCCTCTACCTGCACTCCAAAACACTTACAAACTCACAATATACAGGAAGGCCTCAGGCTACACCTATGGGAGGCAATTAAGCAGGCCCAGGATCTGCAGGTGAGTCATGCGATATTAAATGGTTAGAACAACCATGGTTTGGCCTGATTTTGACTTGAAGCATCTAGCAAAGACCCAGCAATTTTGGGCAGCACACACCATTCCCATTTGGCAGTTTGTAGGAGGGAGGCTACTGTTGGGCTTTCATAACTGAGATGTGGGTAAACTGACTTGGCAAGGCTTTGTTTCTTATGGCTATTTTAAATATGGAACTTGATTGATTTTGGCAATGGATTGTATGACATGTTTTCCCTTCCCAACAAGGTGCAGGATTCAGTAGTACACGCAATCCACCACACACCTATGCTCTCCTTATGCCTCAAAACTTGAAATAAACTGACCAACCTTCACCTATCTTTCCAAAAGTACAGATGTCATGCTGCGCTCTGTTGGGTGTTATATATACATTATACATAGCCATATATATACACACATATGGACACATAATCAGCACCACTCCTCCGAGAGCAGAGGATATTAAAAGGCATTACTTGGTAGCACTGAAAATTACACAGATTTCATCACATAACAGACTGCTCCACCGTTACTTTTCTTGTTTCTTTTCTCTTTTCCCTGTTTATGCTCTCTTCTCTCTGAGTTTTTTTCAGCTTGATTCTTTTCTGGGTGTTTTCCCATCTCCTTTCACTAGAGGATATCAGCTAACCTCCTAGAGCGGGTCAGGCATGAGCACAACCCAACAGAATACAGTCTGATTTATATTCCCATTAAGCAGCTACTTCTGCTACTGCAAGATGAACACCAGCTTCATCCCACACAAGGGAAGAAAATTCCAACTGCTTCCACACGTCACATCACGTAACATAGCAGAGCATAACCCCCAAAACTGGAATACAGACTCAAGTTTTAACAAAAGAGATTTTTTAATTATATATATAATATTCTAGCTTCCTCATCTCAAGTAAAGACCACCTTTACCAATGATGCTACTATACAAAATGAAACAAAGCAACTCTCCCTTTGTGGTGGCTTTCTGTGGTTTCATCTATACAGATGTGTGGCTAGCAAGTAGGGAAAGCAGGAAAAGATTTTCACCTAGTATTTTAGTCTCACCACTCTCTATTTTAAAAAGTGGCAGAAAAACAGGAGTTTCAGTCAACAATAAGGATGGGGTTTTACTCTTTGACAGGATTTTATCCTTTGACATCCTTGCGTGGCAGTGACTCTGACAGACTGGTTCCAAATAGAGTGTAGATCTGCTTACTTCTTTGTGTCAACCTAGTATAAATTTAACTATCCTGGTCATTCATTGACTATGTTAAAGAAGATGAAATGTTACAGAATAGAAAGAGCATTTCAACACAGAAACAGCAGAAATATGAAATTTTTTCATAGCATGACGAGCTATTCAAAGACTTTAATCTTACCTCCCTGAGAGGATCATTGAGCTCATTCAAAATATTTTCTTCATCAAAGATCTTGCCTTGGTAGCGATGCTCATAGTAATCATGGATCTTCTGGCGCATTTCAGCAGGTAACTTGTGGAATGACATGTACTGTTCCACTTGTTTGTACTGTCAAGATTAAAAAAAAAAAAAGGAAGAATCAGAAAAAAGCCTCAAATTTTTGCTGTCTAAAACTACCTACAAAATATAAATTCACTCGTGTCCACTTAAGCTTTACATATTTTATAAGGATAACATTTTTTTTGTATGTCAGAAAATCCTCACAAAAATATTAGTTAATGTAATGCTGTCGCATGACAGCACATCTATAAATTACAGAAACTGCCTTTAGCAGCGATGCTAATATCCACATGAGTATATAAGTCGTAGAAGCCAAACCCTCATATTTCTTATATGTTTCGTAAATTCCCAACTGTACAGGAGCTGCAAAAATACACCAACACACTTTTTAGCTCATGCAGCAGACAGGACAGCTGTACACAGTGTTTCGTCTGTAGCACTGTGTTCAGGGAAAGCTTAAGGTGTGAAGTTTTAGAAACTGGTTATGCTGGTATTACTATGCAACATATTAATGTTGTGTATGCTCATGAAATTAAAACCTGTGGAGACAGTGAAATAGAAAACGTTCCTCAGGAGGGATGAAGTGAAGACAGAGGTAAACTAGAAAAATAGGTGTAGCATCAGGAAGTAGAAACAGAGGGAAGAAAAAGATATCAGGACCCTGGAGACTTACAAGAGCTCGCTTCATTTACCTTGTACACTTGGTTTCTTTTTTTTACTAGTCCTCTATCCTATATTCTGGGGTTTGGGGTTTTTTTGGTTTTTGCTTCCCTTTTTCAGAAGCCTTTTTGGATAGCCTAAATTTCAGAAAATAAAGTCCTGGATCAACATACTCAGAGTTGTACTGTACTTCACAACATGATACTCTGAGACCCACAAAATAGACAAGTTGTCTAAAGTGCAAATGGACAAATACCACCAGAATAAGATTTTTGTCCCGTAGAGCCCCCATCCTTGTCTCAGCTGAAAAGGATAAGGCACTGAGGCAGATAAGGATAAATCCCATCTCAGGCTGAAAGGTGAGTCAAAACTTGGCAGAAACTTGATTCTTATATGTAAACAGTCTTAATTTATTTTTTTATTAATTATTTCATGCTTAATTAGGGAATTTAAACTGCTTTCAGTGGAAAAGCCAGTGAAGTCCTAATTAGGATTGGCACCTCTATAGAACAATTAACCAAATGTACAATGTACGTGCCCTCCTTGTGAACCGCAGCACATATCCTTTAACTTATATAGTTGAAGATATTCTATATTCTGGAATTGAAATTAGATTTTGCTTTGCAAAGTGGCAAAAGATTAGATGAGGCCATGTGTACAACATGCATTCCAAAAATAAGAGGAAGGTAATTTTGCACAGGACTATTTAACAATGTATGATGAATATGTAAGATTGATTTAACCTCTGCACAGTCATTTTTCCTCTCTGCAGTAACAATTCTTCACCCACATCCTTTGGATGTGTGATTTAAATTTGCATGCTTGCCACTGGTTTCTGTTCTGATACGAAGAAATTTATCCATAAGTTGTGGGTTAGAATCAGACATCACTATGGCCCCTAGGACAGAGGCTGCTCCCTCTACACAATCTTATTCGCACACAAATGTGCTTAAGTAACACTAATAATGAATAATCCTTGCCAATAAAAGAAATACATTCATTCAGATGTATATTGCAAGCAAGCCACAAAGGACTTTTATACCAGAATGACCTTGAAATAGAGAAAATTCGAGCTATGAGGAAATTGCTTGGGCAGCAATTTCCACTGCTGCTTTTCATTAGTGCTGTTATTTGAACGGGGGCTTTCTCCCGCAGCAGCGAGCTCTTTTCTTTAACAGGATTTATGCTTACACATGAGAATTTTAGGGAAAAAGAAAAAATAAAACTAGTAGGAATGTAGTGCTTATCACTAGCATGTCTCAAAGTGTTTCCAGACTATTAATATCTAGAATAACAGGCACAGATGAATATTAGCAACCTTTCCTTTAAAAATCTATGAAGTTAAAAGCCTTTCACAATTCCCAGAAGTATTTAACGGTCTAATATCATATCAAGGTCCCTTTCCATATCTAAATAGCTGAGCCTGGGAGGGTGTACTATGCTATCACTATCTCTTTAATGAATTTTTTTTTAATATTTCTCAGTGTGTGATTTTGGCTCATTTTCTGTATCAATCACGATTCTACTACTCCCTTCTTATGTTCTGTTCACATGTAGTGTTACCTCAAAACTTTTAATTTGCTAACTTGTTCAGCAACTGATACCTTTCATTAACTCAGCACAAGAAATAATTGCTTTCTCAATTCCTCAGAAAAGCAAGTTCATTTTTTCAGCCTGATACATGTTATTGGCAATACTGTGGCTATTCCAGATTAGTTTCCACTGTGGTGTGTCACATGTCAGTTGCAAAAAAAGTGTGCAGAAATGAATGTACAAAGACAGCAAGACTAATATGGTCTTGTTAATTTTGTGTAATAAACCAGGAATTTGCCTAAATTAATTTTGAAGAGTATTTTCTTTGTGGATACCACAATATCAATAATGGTTAGAAATAAAGGTATTTTTCACTTTCACATAATTCTACTTGTTTTTATTCCTAGAGATTTTTTTATGCATTACAAAAATGCAAATAGCTTAAGAGAACTGAAATATTTTCTGGAGAAGATAAAAGATGTAAAAAAGATTTTAAAATTCTCATTAGTGTTTTGAATCCCTTAAAAAATACAGTAATTCAGTAGCTTCTTGATTTTTCTAACTATAATTTTAGATAGGAAGTGGATAAAATTGTCAGTAAAGGTAATTTTTTTTAAAATTATCTTTTAATCATATTTAAAAGAGCTGTAACCGATCCTGAGCTACCCATCAGATCTGATATTTGAACCTCCATTTAAATATGTGAGTAAAATAATTTCTTTCTAACAAGTCTTCTTATTACACTGCATCCTTTGTCTTTTCCCCTCTAGACTTAAAATTTTGGTTTGCTTGGTGTTTTGTTTTGGGGTGGGATTTTGCTACTTATGTTTTTTTTTCTTGTTTGCTTTATTCAGAAAATAGTTGTCTTAATTCCTCATTCATTAAAGCACCTCTGGTATTTATTACATTTGTGTAAAATAACACAGTAAGTCCCCTCAAGATTGACTGTCTTTTCTTTTTCTTTTATTTTTGGCTTTTTTTACGTCATATGAGAAGCACCAGACTACGTTCAAACACAAAAGACTCTGCTAATGCCTTCCTTTTTAATTTCTAATTGCCTTTCCTTCTTTGCTCCTGCAAGTAGCACTTGTTTTTCCAGGAAGGACTATTTAGTAAGAGATTCCATGTGTGCACAGCTAAAGGGATGTGCCATAACTGTTACAAATATGTACTCCTGGTCTTTTCAGTATCTCATTGAATGGAGTAAATACTGCGTTGCCAACCACTCAACAACTATATATTTTTAAAATTAATAACAAATTGTTTGTCCTAAAATGAATACATATATTAATGTGATTTATATATTGCACTGCCATAATTTCAGTAATTTATATCTGTTTTATATTCATCACTGAAATGAAAATGCCTATACATGCTACAAAATTGCTGAAATAGATAACAGCTAAGTGGATTTTAAAGTTTCTAAGTAACATTCCACATATTTTAATGCAAAACACCATCCAGTAATAATTGAATCTTGTTGTTTCAGACATGATTTTATTCATGGGCTCTTTGTATGTAGCAAAACTCTGCTAATAGGGTCTTCCAGCAAAAGATGACTAGTATGACATCAGTTATGTGGGGTCATTAATAGAGTTGGTTACAAAGGTACAGTTATCCTTAAAAAAATAGGTATGGAAAAGGGCAAAGGAAAGGAAGGACATCTTGTGCGTGACAATTTGCAGCTGAGGCAGGGAAAATATTTTAAAGTTCATATAGTATCACAACACAGAAAATATCCCAATGAAACCAGTAAGACAGAAACCTGAACGTTGATCTTTCACAAGATAATTTAGGATATATATTGAGCCTACCGGGTACTTTCCTCATAAAGTTTTGTAATTAACTAGTTGACCTTTTTAGCTGAAAAAATTCTTGGGGTCCTAATAATCTTTAAAGCTCAGCATTCTGTCCTTGATACAATAAATGATATAAATATTTGAAAGACATGAATAGTATCAGTTAAAAACCATTAATTTAATTATCTTCATGTGCCTGGAACTGGTCCCACCTAAACTGCCTGAATACTTTTCAGGCACAAGTGCCAAAGTCAGATTTTTCCAAAATGTCAACACTCAACAACTTCCATAACTGGCTAGTTTTTCAAAGAACCTGGGTCCCTGTACCATCACTTGAAAGTCCAGCTCGAACAATAGGCCTTTTGCACTTCTCACAATGATTTTGTCCTTGGCAGTAGAGCCTAACTTCTAAGAAAATGTACCCCAAAAAACTGTAAGCAACTATAAATAGCACTTTATTGGAGATTTATAGCTTTACAAATACGAAGTTCAATGAACTGTGGAAAAAGAAATAAAAATCCTATATACTGATTGCAAATGTAAAAGAAAGCAGAGATCATTTGTGAAATCCTTCTTCTGAATCAAGCAAGTTCTGTCCTATAATTTAGATGCAACAAATCCATCAGTACTCTTAAAATGGTTTGAAAATACTTGCATTCCATGTATAAAAGAAGAATCTACGCATCATTAAAATATGCAGAAGATTTAACTCACTGAGAAGGAGTAAAAAGATAAGAAGAGGAATTTGATCAAGATTAAGCCTTTCTAAGTAACAAACATAATGTTTCAAGAAGTTCTGCGGTCTTATATATAGTTCTGAACCTTATTTTAAATTTCAGCAGTCTAAATATATTCAGATGCAGTTTAAATCAACTAATGTTAGTACAAAATTATCTAGCAGCTCCAAAAGATTCTGGCTCCTGGTATATCTCTCTGGAGTGTTTATAGATGGGAATTGTGTCTCTTCCCAGCCTCCTGCAGGTAGTCGATTCTTCTTTTTGCTCGGAACACAGCATTTTTGTTCAGAACAGGCCCTCTTTTATCTGTTCTAGTTTGAGTTCATTTTGATCCAACTGCAATTACTAGAATAGTACATAATATTTTAGAGGAAGTATTACCAAATTGTAGTTCATACTGATTTCTTTCCCATCTATTGGAAAACCAAGACGCATTGAAAATGTTGTTTACAGATATTTTATGAGCAGCTTCAGCACTCAGATTTCTCATTTTCTCCTTGCCACTTAGAGTTGCTGTGCTTTTCATCTCCCAGTTTATTGTACTAGCACCTGAGTCCTTGGACTTTGAATTTCTGAATTTCATCATATTACTATTACTTCATCTCTTAAAACTCACTTCATTCTATTTTGATCTTTCTGTTATATTAGCATCTGAATCTTTATATCATCCTAAATGTCAAACCATTGTTTAGCACAAGCCTAATGACAGTATCATGCCTTTATGTATTCTTCTACTACAGAATCACAGAATCAATTAGGTTGGAAAAGACTTCCGGGATCATCAAGTCCAGCCTATGAATGAACACCACGATGTCAACCAGGCCAGGCACTGAGTACCACATCTTTAAACACCTTCAGGGATGGTGACTCCATCACTTGCTTGAGCACCAGCCCATTTCAATGTTTAATCACTTTTTCTATGAAGAAATTCCTTCTAAATTGCAACCTGAAACTTCCCAGGCGAAGCTTGAGATTATGTCCTCTCACTCCAGCTTGGTATCTCGAAAACTTGCACTTGGGTCAGAATAACCAAACTGGGGTGTAGACTGGCAGTAGCACACGTGATAGCATAGAAAACTGCTGTCCTTCACCAGATTTGCTTGTGAGAGAAGAATGAGGTCTATATAACCAAAAGAAAATCAGTTTTGTGTAGACATTTTATGACCTACACAGAAGAGATCCCAGAGATACCCTATACATCCTAATACATAATTGACTTTCATATTATTAAATTTTTATCAGCTACATTCAAAAAATGAAATGAATCAAAAGGCAGCAAACTTGACTATCACAAAAATTGGACATTGAACAGAATATCTTAGAATTATAAAATTAAGACTGTTCTCTTTCTTTGCTAAACAGTCTTGAAAAATGTGACTAACAAAAATCGGACACCTTAGTTCAGTTTTTTCTAAGTCCCTAATTTAAACCAGTTATCCTGACTGTCTCTCATAAACAAAGGGAAATGACAGAGGGGTAATTAACCTCATTCAAATATTCATTTATTTAAATGAATTTTTCTGTAGTGATACATGTACATCGCCCAATAGATCCAACTGAACTTTCAGGTTCCATTATTCACCCTTTTAACTGAGCTTTTACAATTTTAGCCTTAAAGGAAGAAATTTAATAAATTTGGGTATCAAAAGAACAAAGTGAATGTTACAGGGAGGCACTGATGAATCTTTAGCTATCAAATGCCAGGTGAGTATCTTTATAGACTCACAGAATGGTTTGGGTTGGAAAGGACCTTAAAGATCATCTAGTTCCAACCCCTTCTACCATGTATTTGAGATTTCTAACAGAAAAAAAGCAGGTGGGTGCTCTGTATTGAAGGGCAATAAATGAGGCTGTCTCTGGGTTGAAGTATGGAAAAGGTAGTTGGTGTGCCAACACATCAGTGAATAACAGCTGACGAAATCCACCAAACTACAGAATGGTCTGATGTATAAAGGATTGCATTCTAATAAAAAAATATGATTATAAAATTTCCCCCTTTAAAAGTTTTTAGTACTGATTAAACCCAGGATTCAGGTGACTGACAGTTATCTGGCATTTCAAAAACCAGCTGATCTTAATAGATTTTCAAGCAAGCAGTGAATAAAAAGGGACAGCCCAAATATTTTTATAGTATTTGAATAGCTTTTTAGTGGTACATTGTTTCTATAAACACAGTTTAAACATTAAAAAACAATTTTCCAGTATTTTTTAATCCCTATGAAAGTTCACTGGCTTTACACCTCAGAAATTATTGATGTCAAAGTCCTTTTTCTCTGTGCTATTGTGCTGTAAAGCCTTGAAACAAACTGAAGGAACTGAGGAACTTTGACTTGCTTCTTGTCCTTCACGTTGCTGAGCTCAAGGTTTTATTTTCTGCTTACAGATTTTTATTTATTTTCCACTGAAGAAAAGAGAGAAAATCTTTCTGCAGTAGTTCAGGCGAACTGGGGGGAGGATGGGGGAAGAGGCCCAGGGAATTATTTCAAAGCATACAAACACTCAGTTTAATATAATTTTCATATTCATGGAGTTTTAGGCCCCTGATTTCTCTGCAGGAGGTACCAGACAGACAAATTTTGAGGAAAAGAGGGAAGGTTCAAGAGGGATCCTGTGATACAGAACAGGAGGGATGGCATTTGCAACAACTGTATAGCCAAATACAGTGTAATATTGAAGGTACCCAAAACAAAATGTAAAATATTATAGGGTAAAATAACATTATGGTGGGTTTTTGTTGAGGTTTGTTGGTTTGTTTTTTTTTAACGAAAAATAATTTCCTTGCAGCATATAAAAGTTAATGGTTTTCACGGAAAATTTTGCTTTGTAGAAAGTGTGCTTGTTATTAAAAATATCTGCCTCCCTCTCAAGCAGCAATAAATGCTCAGCTCTGGACATAGCAGGAGCTGTACGGACAGGGACAGAACTGAACGACGATCACACATTCGCAAAGAATCGCAGATGGGGAGAAGCTTTGCCCTATTAAAGGCATGAGAGCTTTTCTGCCTCTTTCTCAAAAATATTCAAATGCATGGTGGACTTGGAAAGGGAATTACACAAAACTATTAAATATGCAGAAAACTTCAATTTCTAGTTGGACATTAAACATATAAAAATAACATTCTGGTTTACAATTGAAAGTAATGTCTACTGTACTTACATTCGGCATTCAGCTGAGTATTGACTTTTCACACAAATTACATTGGGGAAGAAATTAAAAAAAAAAAAAACCCTGAAGTTTCATGTGACCAAAAATTCACAGGCAATTAATTTTTAAACATCGTATCTATATTTCATTTGATGAATGCAGAGGATAACTGCAAGTGCAGGGAATGGCTACTGAAAAAATGATAAAGGAGTACAGTTTTTCTCCTAATGAAAAAGAAGTAATATCACTTTTTAAAAACAATCTTTCAGCAAAATATACTTTTTAAGAATAAAAGAATAAGATTTGCAAAAGACTGTACAAAGATCCCAGAATGAAATAATTTCCATTTAAAGATACTATTTTGAATTAAAATGTTGTGCACTTTAAAAGCAGCTATTTTGCTGAAACGCTTTATAAGCTGTTTCAATTAAATTCTATTCTATCATGCAATGCTATTGAAATGGTACATACAAATTACATTATTCCCCCTAAAAAGAATGTGTAATTTCACATGGCATATATCCCCCTTTGTATGCTACTTTTCTCTGTCTCATATGAAATAATAAATTAATTTGCTTTTTCACTCAGTAATTCGAGAAATTAGATACTAGATACTAGATTACAAGCTTTTAAAATTATCTCTTAACCCTGTATTCAGTAGTGCCAACTCCCTAGCTGAGCTGTGCAGTTGGATGTCTGAATATCACATGATATTGCTTCAGTTTGCTAAATGAATAATCTAATCTGTATAAGTAAAAATAATGTCTGAAAAAAAATCCCTGAGGCTTCTTCCAGGAAGAATTTGAATAATATTAGACAATCATAGAACCAGGCTACACTTTTTTCCTTTTGCAGGAACTTCCAATCTAACATCATAAGTGGGTTCTATGTTAAAATAATAATATAAGACATTAAGTTGCAGATTAATGGGAAAGGAATGGGAATTGTATAGCTTATATTTATTAATAGCTATTTAACAAATTTTCAATTATTCTTGTCACATTTATTCTGAGAACCTGGTATTCTTCTCTTCTTTCATTCCTTAACATGTCATCAGCTTCAAGCATTACTCCTGACACATAGTGCTGTAAATGAGGTAAAACTGGTGTTCCTGCTCAAAAAAAGAAGGGCAACCCACATTTCCAGCCCTGCCAGTGTTTGACTGCGGGAGTCTGGGCAGGGCATGTAGCCACTGCAGGGTATTGTTACATGCCTCTTCTCTCTTCGTACTGCAAACCGTGCTACTTAATGAGCCTGTCATCTGGATGATATAAGGTCTCCAAAGTTATAATCTGTTCTCTGCAGTCACTGTCAGCCTCACAGTCCAAACCAACTGTTTGTGTGCCTGGACTTGCAGCTAAAGAACCACACAGTAAATAGACTGGGTCTGCTGCTCTCTGTTAGCTCTGCTGATGACTCTAGCCTGGAGCTCAGCAGCCAGAATAAAGTGGAGAACATAATCACTGTTTGTCTCTCTTCTACCGTAAGGGAATCCTGCCTCACTAATGAGGATTCTTTATTACTGCAAGGAACTCAGTGTTATGTAAACGCAAGGATCTACTTCCCTTGGGTTAGGACCTCAATGGTTTTTAGATTACTGGGAGACAGAAAGGAGAGAAAGGCCAAGAACACCTTCCCAAGCTAGAAAGAATTCTGGATAAATATTCCTAATGGGTTTAAGCTCAACATCTGTTCAATTCCATCTGCCATTTAAAAGCATGATCTTCAGAAGCTGCTAAAATGCATTTCCTATTTGGAGTGCTCACTCTCTTCCATAGAACAGCTTTTTCACCTGTACAGGTGTGGACTTGTTCATTCTGTCCTAATATTAAAAATTCAGGCTACTGCTTCATATGCACTAGAGGGCTTCAGCCAGTTTTCAGGCACTTGGCCATAGGGGCTCTTGCTCTCCAATGGAAATTCAACCAGGAATCAGGAAACACTGCTGTGCCCCTTGCAAAGGTAGCTCTAAGTCTGGTGTTTATGCAGTTCATCCTTTTATATTCCTTTTCATCCTTTGACTGGTATTATTAGGAAAAGAGAGGAAGGTTTTGCATGTTGGAATATCTTCATGCTTCAAACAGGGACAAGACTCCAATTCCTGTCCCTCTCTTGCGTGTTTCCCCTGCCACACTAGAAAAACAAGTTATTTCCATTTCAGAAACACCTCTCATTTATGCATGGTCCTCTGGCATACAATAGCTATTTCATGAGCCAGCTGAACTTTTGACCCGACCACCAAGGCACCAAAGGACACTCTCTAACCAAATATTTGGTCAGACCTGAAGTTAGCACTAACGGTAACTAACAGGATGATTATCTGTGATGATAACTCAAAAATGAGTAAAGACAGATGGTTCTTAAATGACCAGAGATCTGGCTGTGTTCAGAAAAGACATCAAGCAGAAGACCTGCCAGTCAAAGATTTGGCTATCTTATTCTGGTAGTGGCAAAGTAATAAGCTCACCTGCCCATCCCACAGTCACTGAACAGTGAATTTATTAGGGCTCTAGAGATATCTCTACAATCTGCTTTCTTTACTGCTACTTTACTTAACATACAGATATTTGCACATAAAGAAAAAACAGTTTATAATCAAATACAGATCAAAATAAAATTTAAGTATTCCTACTGAATGGTATGTTAATGGTAAGTTAATTTTTATAGTTCTTTATCATGAAATGGAACTGAAGTGATTTGTTTAGCCTAAAAGCTATCATCTGTTTACCATCTATTTTTCACTAATTACCCCCCAAAGAGTACTGTTGCTTACAAGAATGCTTTAAACTGTCATTTTACTTACAAGCAGTAATTAAACATTTCCTTTCAATTGCCACAAAATACACAATCTCTTATTATTGTTCCCTTCAATTAGTGTAATTGAGAAATTAATTAAGTTATAGGGAGATTTCTGAATAGGATTTGTTTTCTTAGTCTGTTCTTTATCTTGCACAAATTTGCTTTTTACTGCTTTGAAAAGGGGAGTGAAGCAGCATGAAAACGAGGATCAGTTCCTCTCTTCACAGAGGCAATGACAGGACTCTGATTTAATGAAACAACAACCAGAGCTCCAAGGCATGAAAAGAAAAACATCTCTCCTCCATGCTACTATTGGTGAAACTGTATCAAGTGTAAGGCAAGATGATTTTCTTCCTTAATGAGAAAGAGACTGTAAAATGACAACTTATTTAAAAATATCAGATATGCTGTAATGGCCTCCTTAGAGTTGCCAGTTTTGAAGTGAAATTTAATACCTATCCTGTCATCTTGTACAATCTTCCTTATCTTTTAAACAATTTGAATTTATTTCTTTTTTCTTTTCCCTTTTTTTCAATTTACTGTGCCAGTGAAAAAGAATATACATTAAAAGAAGTGTCTAGAGGGGAGGAGCAGCAGACAAAAGGAGTTATTCCCCACAAGCAGTCTGGGGAAGCAAAAGGGATCAGCTCGTCTCTGCTGGGTCACTTCTTCAGGTCAGTCCTGGGCACAAGCAGCAGTTTGTGCAGTTCCAGGATCCACGATGGGGACATCTGTACCTGGGCACTGAACGGATGCTGCAGATACCTTTGATGCTGACTCTGAACACAGGGTGACAAGTGTCAGTCACATATTTCTATTTCAGTGAAAAGTTTTTGGAGTTGTGCGTTAAGTCTGCTTATCAGAAGCAGTGTTTTCCTGCATGGGCTTCACCTCAACCCATTTCTGCCATACAGAAACACTGCATAGTGCTAAATTCTGTGTGTCCCGCAATACCTTTCACTAAACTGGCATGCTTAGTTGTGAGCATCTCACCCACAGGAAATCCAGTTATTTCAAGAAGCAAATTGAAGTAGCAATTTAGAAAAGTAATATAGAAAAATGTATAATTAGGTTGAAATTATGTAACTTTGTATCCATTGTTTAGTAGTTGCAATGCAAAGAAGAAGAAAAAAAGTTTTATTAGCACTGTAATTGTTACATCTGCTTGGTGTTGTGCCAACAGCTATGCTACTAGCAGCATACACAAGACAGAAACACTGGCACAATACAGCTGCTGATCCTGGTAATTTTATCTCTGATAAAACCTAACTATGGCTTCCCAGTTCCTTTTGTATTAATTAGTGAAAAATGCCAATTCATCAAAAAGAACTTGCTTTTTTAATGCACCCATGTTCACATTTTTCACTTCCATGTCAAGATACTTGCACGGCAGTAAGTTTATCATGCATGGGAAGGTCTGTTCAGAGCTAAAGGGAGAAACAAAGAGATTCCTCAGTACATAAAGTTGCTCAGTTAAAAGATGTATGGCTTTTCTTGACCTCTGATCACAGATCCAAAACTGGCCTTCCCTCATTTCAGACATTTCAGACAGCAGTGTCTTCATGATGAGGAAATGGTTCCTCTAGGCTGGGCAGGTCACCTCCCAGTGTATTTGCTACTTGTCTATTATGTCTGTATCAAGATAGAGACAGAAAGTTCCCTTCTCCTCATAAGGATAGAAATAGTGATTTAGATGATCACATTTCACCTTGGTTTTCCAAGAAAGTATAATCACTTACATAGAATTAAGATGGTGGGAATCACAGAGTCCTCCCATGCAGAGGCAACTCGTGGGGAAGAAAAGCCTCCACAGGGCTACTGGCTGCAATTCATGCACCTTCCTGCAGGCATTTCACACTGACCTGAGTCAGTGTCAGACAGATGCAGTACTATGATTTTTTAAGACTCATAGGAGCTTAAAGGAGACCAGACAACCTCTGCTCTGAACAGGTAACCTCATTAATACTATTACTACTTTATGAACTATTGTTTAACATCTGCAGTGTGGAACCTTGCATATTTTATTTGAGCATACAGCTAGATATTGTAGCTTGATGCAAAGAGCACTTCCACTTATAAAGGAGACTTGAAGACTATAATTTTTTTTTTTTTTTTATAATCGAAGACTCTTTGTCAGACTGTTCAGGTCTCCAGCTTCATCTACAAGACTGAGGTTAACATTCAGTATCACACAATATTCATGCATTCTTCACCAATAACTGCAGCAGTCTTGACAAACTTCTCTTCATGTTCACAGCTGTTGTGTTTCATTCCTTCTTCTAAACTATCCATAATCTTCTTTTTTTTACTTTACTTTTTTCTAGTCTTGAAGTATACACACTTCAGAGACATTCTTAGAGAAATAAATCTTAGGCATCTCTGATAGGCTTCTCTGATAAATGACAGCCATGGCAAGAAAGTAATACTCCAAGCAACCTTTTGTACTCTGCTGCAGAGCATCATTATAGACCTGATGGTTCCAGAGGAATGACTGTGAGCAACAGGACGTATTCTCTTATATTCCAGAATTATGGAACTTATTCACTAGGTACAGAAAAAAACCCTTTAACTTTTAATGCCTTAAAGACAATTTTTTAATTAGAATAAAAAAATGAGATATATATGAGAACCACAGGCTCTACCAGGGTGGAAAAGCCAATGAAACATTCTGCAAAGAACAAATTTTAGGGCAATTTATAGCTTTCTTCAAACAAATAGACTAATGATTCCTGTAACAGTTCTGGTTATGAAGACATAGTTTAATGCATTGGCCATTCAACCATCAAATCTTACATAACGAGTAGGTCTTATTTTTTATTCTCCAAAACAATGCTAAAAGTTCTTAGTAATAGTGGATGACTTGCCACATCTCTGTGGAGATTCAGCTCTCAAATTAATGTTGATACTGTATTTCTGTGCTGATCATTTCTGCAGAAACATCAGGGAAAATCTTTTATTCAGTATAGCTGGGTTCATTCAAACGTGAAGCCAGAGAGCTGTAACTATTAAAGAAAAATAACAGAACTTCTGTGAAATAATACCTTTATTTTCCCCCTTCTTTCAGCACAAGAAGGAAAAATAGAGAGAGCTTTGAAGAAGTGCGCAAAACACCTCTAAGATGCTCTGGAAAACCCATGAAAGCAGTAAATGGCTACTAAAGGGTTCATAAACATTAAATTCTACAAACAATTCTAAAGACCTAAGGATTCCTCATACTTTATTTCACNACACTCTAGTTACCACTGGCTGTGGGTATGATAGTCTGCCATGGATATTGTTTCACAGGGCCCATTGATAATCCACTTCTGTTCTGAACTAGTACCCTAAACACCATTACCAGCACTGACAACAGTGTCTCATGGGAAAGGCTGCAGTGCAGGACCCCTGCTGAAGCTGAGAAGGCACCTGCATAACCCTGCCAAAGAAGGATCTTCCTGGCAGGCAATGCAAAATTCTTGGTTTTGTTATTATTAAAAAAAAAAAAAAATTAGAAGAGGCCTTTTTTTCTTTTCTTTTTTTTTTTTTAAAGCATGCAATAGATAAATAAAAAGTCACCAGGCCCATTTTCAGTCTTCCAGAGATATTTGGTCTAGACTACAAGGTATTGTGCAATGGCCATGAAGTTGTAGGGAAACCTTGCAAAGAGAACAGCAGTGCACCCCCTATAGAGAAAGCCACACCTGGGCTATGTGAAAAACACAGGCAACAAGGTGCTGAGGCAAGAAAAGCCTTTTCATTTGTATTTTGTTTTTAAACTGAATCTGAAAAAGAGCTGGAAGAATTCAGAATGTCTTCCTAATAAATCAGTGTATTTTGAAGATGTACAGACAGTGAAATTTTGAGTAGTCATAATCAACTATAGCACAAGGGCTCTATGATTCTAATTCCTAAGAACTACAGAAACAGAATACTGCTTCCACTAAAACTTCAGTGTTATGTAAGAACCTCACTATAAATAATAACCACCTAATGATTAGGTGGTAACCTAATGATTTGAAAGGCTAAAGCAGCAACCACTTTAAGTATAAGCTGGCACTTCCTTCTGTTTTCCACATCGCAAATTGATGGCTAAAACAGAAGCCCTCTCTGCCACCCAGTAAGAGTATGTTAGAAATAGCGTATAATAAGTTATAATGTTAAACTTTGTTTTGAGCAATTTTCTGCCTTTAGCCCTGGTGTGTTACAGGAATCCAGGCTAACATACTGAGGAATCACCTTCAGCCACTGCAGACAGAGACAGCTCATTTTCTCAGCCTGCCTGATTGATCCCTCCTCTGCTCAGAACTGTACTGCAAATTTAAAAGCCACATGCAATGGGGCTTACACCTAATATTAATGGATATGCCACAGTACAGTGCTTTCATTATACACTTTTTTCCCCCCTTTTTTCTGCTTTGTCACATTATTCTATGTAATTGCATCACTGCACCCTCCCCAGGAAGCTCTAAGTTTCTTGATGTTAAGTAATACTGAATCGTTTGGAAAACGAAAGCTTTCTTTTCCTGCCATGGCAAGCATAGTGCAACGTTTAGATGAGTGTCCTGTCTTCTCTAAACCCCACAAAACAGACTGTTTTTGTGGAGGGTTTTGAGGAAAAAGAGGACAAATGGTCTCTGCCAGATGCAGAGACTGCCTTAGAAAGAGACATGGAGACTGGGGGGAGTTCTGGTAGACTGAGAAACTATGAAAGAAAGTAAAGCTGTGGTAAAAACAAGGAAGAGTTAAGGTTTATGTCTCTCCCAAATAATTTCTGGATTTGGCACTATTTTATAAGGCTATACTGTTCTCTACCATCTTACATAAATCATTAACTTTTGTAGAGCAAGAGCCTGCGTCTTAAATATTTTGCAAACAAATCTAAAGCAATAAAACAAATCAAAAACAATCTTTCAGCAATAAAAAAGTATCTTTCCATTTACTGAGTTATATATACTGTTGGTTTTATTGTGCTATCACTTTTCATTCAGAGTTACTCTCTAGCTGTTATAGCTTTGTTTTAAAATCAGTGGACCAATACAGTTCATTAGAGTTTTACATCTCTTTTTCCCTTTTTATACTAGTCCATTTACTTCCTTTCAGATTTTTTTTCTAGCACCACTGCTTGAAGAGTAAATACTGTTGCCTGCCTTACAGGTGCACTTGATGGAGCAGGGATTATCAGATGCTATCTTATCTCTTCCCATGCAATCCAAAACCTCGTGCCTGGCTGAACTGGGTAATGTGATATAGTAATCCAGGTAATTGTTCCATTGATCATCCTCACTTCAGTTCTCTCCTGTTATTCTATTTGCACTGTCCACACATAGAAGCTGCTGTTCAAAGTGAGGGGATATGCAGGTGGAAATAGAAGGCTCATCTCTATCTCTTTGCCAAAAATTCAGAGTGTATGTCAAATGATTTCCTAATTTCTTTCAGATAACGTCATGTACTGCCCAATGAGAGGTTCTTGCTTACCCATCAACACATGCCTCATTACAAGCTACTCTGTTGATCACAGCTCTTCCCTAAAACAAGTCAATATCCTCTACCCTCTGGTGCAGTCCCTGTTGTTTCCTTCTTCATTCTCACTTCCTCACATATTCTTTGGCTGCTGCCATTTCTTCCTTGCAGGCATACCATAGGAAAAAGCCAGAGATGCCTTTCCACTACCTCTGTTACACTGACCAGTCATTTTTTGGGTCTCTCTGCCTCAATTTTCCTCTCAGTTAGCCTTTTGTGTTGCCTGTGGTGTCAGTGGTACTCCTGGCTGAGGTGAGGCCATGTCCATCTTCTGATGCTGCCTGATGATGCCCAAACATGCGCTGAACATCTAATGCTGTGCAGGAGCAAAGCAGCAACAAAGACAGATGGACTCTTCAGCCAGGTGATCACCCACTCCTCTCTCTCTTACTTACATTTCCTAGAAAAGCAGGGGAAACAAAAGCCTATGCCTAAAACAATGTTGGAAAATTAAAAAGGATAGGGAGGTATCCTATATATGGGAATTAACTCCATAAATTCTAGTTACCAGGTCCTGCATTTGCTAACACCCAAAGACTTCACTTCTCATATAAAAAAATGCTCAGTGTTTTCCTCAAAACTTTATAAAATTACTTTTACATATACATCAAATTCTGAAATGAAGCTCTGCTGGAATATATTCAGGAATCCAGTGCTGCCCATAATAAAAGGCATCTGACAAACAAATATTCTTTCTAGAAGGATATTGTATAGATACTTATCTGAAAATTACATTTTCCTAACCTCAAACTGTGAAAACATAGCAGTGTGAATTTTTATTTAAAATGTCCTTTTATTATGCTTTAGTAACCGGCAGTTAGAAAAATGTTTTATGAAGGTTTTGTTGGGTTTTTTTTTTCCTTCGGTAGCAGAAGATGTAAAAGGTAGGTCTAGTGTATTTTATGAAAACAAATGGAGATAAAAGCATTCTACTTCTACATTTATTACTGCATCTCTTTTCTAATAAAGGTTTATTGAATTAGTGTTACAATATCTTTTCAAGATTAGTAACCACTTGGACTAAACTGCTAACTAAAACAATACAAAGGGGTTTTTAAAACATTCATTTGCAGAGAAAATATTTTGGTCATTCTGCTATCCTCTGCATTCCGAAGCATTTATAAATATTGCATGTCTTAGTTATACAAATTATTATGTTCTCAAAGTAGACATGCTTTAATTACTTGAATATTGAGAAAAAGGATGAAGTTGGGAAAGAACTATGATTTAAAAGTCAATATAAGAATAATTAATCCTTCTTTATTCCCTTCCTCCCTTAACAAGGTAAAGGGAAAAAAAAACCCTAATCTTTCACAGCAAGGATTATTTTCTCACTCCTAATATTATACTAGATAATATTGACTGCTATTTCCTTCTACCCATCAACAGGACATAAACACAGTAATTCTAGTGCAACCTGGGTAATTGCTGGCTGCTATATCTATCTGGTGTGAAGCAGAGAGTTTTCTCTTGCCAAATTTGTAACTTGTGCTGTATTTGAACAGAGAGTTTGAAACCTGAAACTTAGTTCCTTGGGTTTTGTTTCTCTGTCTTCTTTTCTTTTAATCTATTTAATGTGGGAACCTATGGTAATTACTGCGGAAAGAAAACAGATTGTGTGTAAAATCTGACTCTGGAATAACTTCATGCCTTCACAGCTAATTTTATATAGCCATCATGAACATGGTTGAAATTGTAATGAGCTTGCTCTGCAGTTTCATATAGAAAACTGCTAGAAACCTAATCCATAATGCAAGACAGCAGAACACTTTATAGGTAAATTACCCACAACACAGCAATAAATCAAAGACAGGCCCATCTGTCATTTTAGAAGCAGTGGGACTCTATTACAGTTTGGCACAGGTATGATGCAGCTGGGCAGAGAGCACTTGGCTGGCACAGTACCTGCTACCAGGAGGAACCAATCACCTTTTGAGAGATGAAAGGCTAAAATAACCAGCCCAAGCACCACAGCAAGACTGGCTGTAATGAGAAGCTGAAACACAATAGTGAAGTATCAGGACAAAAGAGGAGAACAGCCTAGTGAGAATGTTCAGACTGATTTACATTTCTCTCTAAAGTCTTACTCTCAAACTAAACATAATATTCAGTTCAACTTGTAAAGAAAAAACATGTTTATTTTTTTTACTGTTGCATCATTTAAAGGTAACTTCTTTAACTTCTTGATTGGGAGAGGGAAAATAATTTTTGTCCTTACTTTTTGCAATACTATCTATCATTCTTTCCCATTTCAAAAATTGTGAAGATCAATGTCAATATCACAAGTATGTGCAGCAAAAACCCAGGTAATCACTATAAACAAAAACTGATAAAGATGAGAAAGAGAAAGCAAGTGATGGCAGTGAAGGCCTCATCATGACACAATGAATATTGTCATGTTCAATGAATAAGCTTCTGTCTGCACAGCCCACACTGGTTCTCATGGCTGAGAATTTACATATTCATTTATATGTCAGTGGGTTGATTTCATGATGGCCTTAATTATGCATCAAGTTAAAAGATGAATGTAAATAAAAGAACTAATGTACCCACAAGTTCTATTATGTGCATGTTCTACCAAATAACAGGATGCATCCTCTGAAATGAAGTATCTGAAAAGTTTTTTCTGAGATGCAGCTGGTTTTTTCCCTTTCAGAATGTTTTGCTATTCAGTGATACCAAGTATCTTTTAATAGCTTGCTTTATTCTAATAAATCTCAATGCTTTCTGCAAGGACCAATAAGACTCATAGAAACCAGGAATATTACATCTACCCATTTAGCAGTCTGTGACCTGATGTATGCCAAAACAGCATAAGATGATTCAGAAATAAACCAAAAGGCCAAGACTTACAAGCCCTTTTCTAACTATAAGGCACCCTGGACTTCCAAATAAAATCACAAACCCAGGAACTGTAACTACCAGAAACCATCCACAAATACTGTGGTACTCAATGACTCTCAGTCATGCCTAAATATTTAGGGAATAACGGATTTTCTCACTCACAATACTGCAATGACTGTATGGGTTTTGATAAAATCAATCTTTTTCCTGAGGTTCTGACATGGTACAATACTGTTAGCAACTCTAGTACTTGATCATTCATAAAACCCTTCAAAAATTGTAAACTATTTAAAATTCTGCACTGTGGCAAAGCTAAATAGGACATACATCTGTGCAAGCTGATGAGAATTTTCTAAAAACCTGCAAAACTAAAGGCTGATAGTCAGTGAAAAGGTTTTGCTGTGTTTTCCTGGTTTGGGGATTTTTTTTCCACGTAGTTTTAACTCCAGGATAAAGTAAACCACCCCTCATTTTCCAAAATAAATAATTCCTTTGGGGTGGCAAGTATACTGTAGCACTGCTGCGTTGAAAATACAAGATTTGTCTTCCAAGTGGCTCACCTTCTCCAGCAGTCTCAACATGACATGACCTGTTGCTAAAATTAGGCTTTATAAATGAAAACAGACTATTTTTAAGTAGAGTCACAGAACATTTTTGTTTAACACTACAGTCAGAGTTTCTGAAAACTACTATCAGCACAAGAAAAGCATGACTTCTGTTTTTAAAAACCATGTGTAAACCATAAAAAGCTACTGAACTTAGAAATTAGTACTTAATGAGTACTTGCTGCTCAGATCAGACCAGATCCAAGAATAACATTCTAAAACTCCACTGTGGCAAGTTCAGCTGTGTATCTAAAATTCAGGTTCTACAATTTCTATTTTGAACATCTGTTCAATTAAAAAAAACACCAAACCATAAAACTGAATTTTCAAAGATTTTTATGAATGGCATACAGTACGTAGGCAACGGAAACTTCTTTAACTGTTTCACTCTAATTCATCTGACTTGAGTCCAGCAAGGGCAAGCTGACAAATGAATACTTACATGTATATGGATATTTGTAGTTAGTTTAATAATGTATGTATACCAAAAGCTGGTGTAAGCCTAGTTAAATAGTGATGTGGTCTTGAGTTTGCTGTAGCTCTTCCTTTCCTATGAATTTCCATCATGACCAGAACTACCATTTCCTAGACTCCTGTGGAAATACACAAATCCCTGATACTTACAGATGACACAGTTACAAATATCTAAAATTTTCCAGAAACATTTCCTAAGAACTGAAGTAGTATTAATGAACACACCAAGAATTTGGTATCTGCCTTGTTCCACTTTCAGTTTAACCACCAAGGGCTTGGAACTCAAGAAAACATGGAAGTTCTGTCCCCCATTCCTCTTTTAAGGAAATGCAGAGGCACCACTGGCTGAGTGAGTGGCTACCAAGTGTTGATTTACTCAATGGCAGAGCCCTCCACTGCACCCTAAAACAACTGCTCAGAGAAAGAAGCTCAAAGAGCTGGTCCCCAGTTTCGGAAGGGAGGACCTCAGGTGTGTCACTGCCCAAGGTGGTCGAGTACACACTGCAGCCTCCCAGAGGGGAAGGGAAGTGAGAACATGCTCCATCCACGGCTCCCCCAAAGCTCTCCATGGCATTGCCGCCTCTTGCGATGCATATCGAGTATCTCCTCACGGACTGTATGGACAACTGAGAAATCCAAACTGGAGCTGGGAAGGACGGACTTGAGAAGCTGGGGCACAGCCTCACACTTCAAAATCTAAAGCTGCCCTGCTGCCCTCATTCTGTTACGCTTTTTTAAATGTTTCTTCTTAAGATGCTTAAGAAATGAAAAATGGGCAATCTGAGCTTCAAATTCCAATACTGTCTATAAAAAAATGCACAATATCACATAATTGAGAAATAGTTGTTTACTACTTACAATTTACTGGTTGCTTTTCAGTTAACTTTATATATAATAATTGCTTTTTCTCTGTAAAAAAACTACATTTAGGTCCTTTTCTTCTTTTGAACTAGACTGATTTAACTGAAGGTGTGGTAAAAGACCATAGAGTAAGAGACAAAATAAAAGCAAAACATGGGGTTAGAAGGAGATGTCCTTTGGGATATTGGATACAGTTGTAATTTTTTTCCATTTCCCTCATGTATAAAGTTGAATTAAATATTTTTTATGTCTCTTATATTGCTTGCAATTGACAAAACAGGTCTGATTCTTTTTTCTGTTTTCAAGACCTTGTGGGGTTTGAGTTCTATTAGAGAAAAAACAAAATATACAAAATGATAGCATAAGGAAAATGGATCACTAAAATAAAATTAAATAATAACCCTCCCCAGCTAATACCTGGTATTTTATCAAACCAATTGAACAATCTTTATGCTATAAGACAATCTGTATGCTACTACAAATCTTGCCTCTATCAGCTTGTTGTTCCTGGCTATTCTATGGCCATGACAGGATGTAACAGAAAAAATATTAACTCTTATAAAAATATAATCTCTTCAATCATGAAAATTCAGTGGCATTCACAGCATTAGGCACACATCTCCCTATTAGGAACCGCGAACATCTAAAGGAAGAAATATTTAACTAATGATCTTCACCTCCTTGTCAAGTGACTGTTCATTTTGCCTTCACACTAGATTGTTAACAAGTTCAGCACATGCATTTCTGGTTCTTTCAAATAAATGTTTTCTTTGTAAAGGCAAAAATCTTTGAGATGTGCTGACTTCCTAGACATTAGAAAATGCCAAAGGTGTTGTCACTTAGAATATTGCTTTTAGTTACTGCTGCATTCCTCTTTGACTTACACCAAAGTCAGGAAGGAGAGTGCTAAGATGACATTGATTTGCTGATTTATTCAGTCTTTTTGTAAGGTGGAATGGTCCATCAAACTTTGTTACTGAAAAGACAATGTGGATTGAGTATACCTGGCTAGGACATCTCTCTCCTTCGTCAAGTATTAGCTCTTCACTAATTGATACTGGAATCTGATGCATGTATTAAATCTGAGAGGTATTTTTTTCTGTGAGAACAGTTCTGCTACTTCAGCAGAAAAAAGCCTGAACTTCATCTGAGTGACCAGAATGTATCAATGCATTCTTTTTTGTACCACTTCTCGGTGTGCAAGTTTACTATCCGACTCCAATATTTGACGGCTTATAATCACTCTTAATTTTCTCTGATACATTTTGTTCCTGGCCCGTAAGAGTACACATGTGGAGCAGTACTTGCTCCCTTACCATATTTTGAGTTGTCTCAGCATGCAATGCTTGGCATTTCTTCAAGGTGCCAAATTCTTAGATGGTTTTTAACATATTTGGCTTAATGAAATCTCCTTCTTGTCTTTCTGAGTGTAGTTCTTCCATTTTGAACTATGTTTGTTCTAATTTTGCATACCTTGAGCTTTGGAAGGATCTGAAGGAGGGAGATTTCAGCAAGTATTTAATTTCTGGCTGCTATGTTGTTATTCAGAGAAGACTCAAATAACACGCTCTTTCTTAACCTCCACTATCATGCTATGTTGCCTAGCAATTCATGTTATTTTACATGTAATTACATAATTCATGTAATTCTTACAAGGAAAACAATGGAGCTAATAAATATACAACCCTAGATATACACGTCTAAACAAAAGAAGTTGATTGTAGCCCTTAAGCTCAAAAAAATTTTAAAAGTCTCACTCTCCTGACTTTTTAATTTCAGAAAAAAAAAAAGAAAGCAATGAACTATGCAAAAAATGGATAATGGACTATACTAAGACTCTGAAATCTGTCGGTGGAATTTAATGTACCTTTTCCTCAAGTCTCAGACACGTGAAATACAAACAGTTTTTATCTGCCAGTATTTTAGAGAATATAATGACAAAATGGGCACCACAAACAGGTCTTTGAAATACCCATTTATATAGTTTGCAGAGTAAAGAAAAATATAGAATACTCATTAGGAATTTATAGTAATGGCTTATAATTCTCATGCTAATAAAAGATTTATTTCAAAATATGAGTAAACTATAATAAAGCAATGGTCAAGAGTATACAAACAAGCCTGTATAGTTGTTATAGCTGATAATATATATCAGGGTCCAGGGTCTCAGAAATCAGTAGAAAAAAATTCTTTATTCAAGTCATCCTTTATCTCTAGGCCTTAATAACCAGCATAGGAATAGCTTCCAGAAAATAAGAAATATTTTTTCTAAAGCATATAAATATGAAATTTCTGGCTCATTTCATAAATTTCTGATTCTCAATGCCATGCTATTTTTTTACCTCTGAAGTCAGGAAACCAGTAAGAAGTAAAAACAAAAGGAAAAATGAATGTGTTGAGAATTGCAGAAATGGAAAAATGCCAGATATTTCTATGCTAATGTTTAATAAAGTGTGTGCATAAAATCAGAGAACAAACAAACAAATAAACAGAAAGTTTTGTTTACTGTTATGTGAAAAGATGAGAAATAAAATATTGCCTGACTGCTACTGGGTTTTAATTTACAAAGAAAGTGCAAATAAGAACTGGCTTTACTCAGCACAGTTTAAAATACATGGATATATTTACCCATGTACTATATTTCTGATGCTCAAAACATTGTGATATAGTGCTGCAGCCAGCAAGATCTGAGAATAATGATTAAGATGAGATTTCAGGTGAATAGTGACGTTTCTTCTGATTTCTTAAATCTGTGTAAATGTGTGTATATATGTTGACCCTAACCTCTAATGAAACTGCAGTCATACTTCATGTCTATGGTTATGATGTTTCTGTCCCACAGCTTCCTAGAAATGTCCCATTTGGATAAAATTACTTTCCTTTCTGTTCACAGAACAGACCCAATAAACCAGTTGAGTTATGTAACCTACCAGGATTAGCCCTTTGACATTATACTGAGATGAATAAGGGGTTTTACATGGTCACTGACAGAACTCAGATTTTGGTTTTAATGATCATCTCTACTCTCTTTCCAAACCTCTCATTCTCACTTATATTTTATGACACTAAAGTGTGTGAAATTTTTTGCTTGCAAACTTGTTTTGAACAGCTGTTTTGTCAGCCAAAAGCTAATTTTTCTGTCACTGAACTTACAGCTCATCCCTTGCCTTTTCCTGTCTCTCATATATTGAACCCATGATCTTGCTGCAATTTGAGCTTAACAAAACTGAATATAAACCCTTCTTCACCCACACATTCTCATTTCCTCCCTCTTTGCTTCCTTTTAAAGAAAATCCCCCAATCCATCCTACTTATTTTTTCCCTCTCTTTCTTGCCCAGCAAATTCAGGTCATTCCTCTTCATCCTCAGCAGATGCCAGGGTCACCCTCTCTGCTATTTAGTCTCTGCCAGGTTTCTCCCTCAGGTTTGTGTTACATCATACGGTGATTTCTGCCCAGTTTGCCTTTCTGGACCTAGTTATGGACATATGCCAAATACTATTGCTCAGGCTGTGTTTCTTATTTGCTCACGTGAACTCTGATTTCACTGCTTTGCTCAGCTCACCTCTCCCCTGGCATGGCTTCTCCAGTTCCCCATTTACCACAGTAACAAATTTTGTCATCTTTTAAGCACCTCAGTAATTCTGCACATTCTTTTCGTCCCTTGCTGAGGTTCATTCTGATCCTTTCTTCCTCATGCCATCATTGCTAGCCATATCTTCCAGTTTCACACCGTCATCCACACTTGTCTCTGATTTTTATTACACCACTGACAGTTTTAATTAGTATTTTCTCCAGAGAGTTCCCACCCTGTACCCGTTCATGTCTTTTTAATTCCAATCTTACACGGAATAAAAAACCAATCTTTTACTTCCTGCTTCATAAAGAACTCTCTTCCACTAACCTTCCTCTACTTTTCTACCTTTGGCCACAATCCTTTTTGACCTTGGTGAGGACCTTACAGGTCATGGATTCACACCTAAACAATACTGTTACTAGGCAAATGAAGACCTCCTCTGAGCACGTCTCTGGGAAAGTTACAACTAATTTATCTGGTCCAGTCCTCATTTAAAGGCCATTCTTTTGACATGTTCAAGGGTGATCCCTGAACTGCACTCCAAAGGAATGACAGGAAATTGCCCAAGCTGCAGACCCTTGTTCAAGCTACCTTGATCAAGTACCTACAGAATGTAGAAAAGGGATATAAAGAGAGTGAAGCAAGGGACAGAGTTTTGACAGAAGCGTTTCAAAGAAGCTGAACATCAAGAACTGGCTGCTCTCTAAGCAAAGTAGGTTCCTGTAGAAATATATTGAACTCCTGGAGTGTTCTGAACGCCTTTGTGTTCAGTGACATGGGCCACAGGATTCAGACACTACTAGATTATTTCATGTAAAGTCGTACCACCTTTTCCACAGTTAAAACGTCCCGTTAATCCATTTCAGAACTTATGGAGTTATGAGAAAATGAGTTACCTTTTCTTGATACTGTCGTCGCGAGGAATCCAGAGACTGAATGAGGGCAGTGGCATGGCCAACAAACATGGCATAACAAGTAGCCCCCACAATCATACTCAGCATTGTTATCCAGAGGTCAGACATGCTGACGGGGGCGCGGGCTCCGTAACCAATGCAGAGCATGTGGCTCATGGCTTTGAAGAGTGCATAGGAGTACTGCTTTCCCCAGGAATCGTTCTGCAAGAAAAGAGACAAGTGACTGAGCCTGCGAGCAGCTGGAGAGGAAATTACATTTGTACCTGTTTAGTGGGATCATAGATTGCTGGCTCTGAAAGAGTAGTCTGGTAATGTATCCTCTATGCTTGAGAAGAGATATTCCGTCTAAATTAACTGTTAGATAAAGTGTCAGCGATTCTGACAGATAATACTTATCACACTGAGATTAAATAAAATTGACTATTTTTAATACATGATTGTATTCTTAAATGTGGGTGCTAGCCTAATTACAAGGACACTAAAGGTCAAATTTATTTTACAGCCCATTAGATGGATTAGAAAAAGCTGAGTACTCAGACTTATCAAGCACAATAAGGTGGTGGGTTTTTTTAATATGCATAAACATACTCCTATGGCCCTATTTCTTTCTTTTTGGAATTGTCAGTTTTAACACACAACCATATTTACCTTACTAGCTTCCTTTCACTTTTCAAGGACAGAAAAAAAAAGTATTATTTGCTGTCATGTCTGCTTATCCTGATTTTTTTTGGTAATATTCTGTTTATACTGGAATAATTGCAATTGAAAAGAAGTCTGTTTATTCTGCTTCATAGCAAACCTATGTTCACAGTCATAGTCTGTGAAAGTCAGCTCAAAAAAGAGAAAAAGGGGATGCGTAGGTCCTCCTACATTTCTGATGTGTAGCTACCCCTTCCCAGTCTCTCTGGTAGATTAGAAGGACAGGACTTCTTGCTCATAAGCTTTTAAAATTGCAAAGATTTTGGCAGCATCCTCCCTTTAGCTGTACATAAAGACAGTCAAAGGGTCTGTTCCCAGCAAAAAGCAGACACCTTATCACATTCCAAAAAGCCCTGGGAATCCCTGTCAGATTTTTCTATTTTCCAAGTCAAAAGAATGGAACAAGAACAGGGAGACAGACAGTGCTTGCAGGCACACAGCACACATGAGAAAACACAGCATTTACCACAAAATGAACTGAGAACAAATTAAAAAAAGAAGAAGTAAAGAAGAAAGAACTGGGATGACAGGAGGAAGATTAGTCTGTTTTACAGTATAGTGTCTAATATACAGGACACAAAATAATAAACTTGTTAGCATAAATCTCCAAATTAGCAGCAGCATTTATATATAAAGTTTATGTATGACATATTTGTGTCTCTGTTCTACCAAAACAAGCTTTACTCAAATGCTCTAATTTCTCAAAGAGCTGCAAGCTTGCTCTCTTGCCATCTAAATGCCAAGGTTACTAACTATCCTTGTGCTTTACATATATTAAAATGCTTTTTCTAGACCCCCTATTAGCCTAAACAACTGGTAACAGAAAATAAGCTGCCAATTGTTGTATTGCAGATGGCATAGTTCCTACTTATTCACTAATATAATAATTTACAAATTAATGGTTTCTCTGTACTTAACACTTGTTTCATGTTGCAAGTCAAATCTTTTCAGATTCGTGAGCTGCTGCTTTTTCACAAGTTAAAATTTTGTGTCATAAAAATAGCTAAGAAATAGGTTTTGAGTGTCTACACCCAAAAAAGAAAAAAAAGAAAAAAGAAAAAGTATCTTAGATAGCTGGAAGCCAGGTAGGTTTCAGTGACTAATAAGGAAGTAAGTTTCCTATTTTTTCAGTCCTTTAAAAAATACTCAAAAAATGAAAGAAGTGAAGAAGCTTCCCTGAAAAATCTCCAGTTCAGGATTCAACAACGCTGTCTGAACACCGCAGCTCCTTGCTGTTGGGGTCACTGCAGATATTCTAATGAAAATTCCCTATTTCTCAGGAAAGCAACTTAAAAAAATTAAGGCACCATTTATTTTGAAGACCTTTCCTTCCAGCTGGAATCAAACTCCTTGTGTAGAAATAATTAATGAGGAAATTGTTAGAGACCCATATCAAATTCTTTAGCAGTTGTGCTTTGTGTAGATCATATTGGGAAAAACAATAAACTGCATGCTAGAGGAAATATAGCTAGGATTTTTCAAGGCTACAAGCAGTGTTATTAAAGCCACAGTATTCATGAGGTTGTAAGATCAAACCTCCAGTTCTTGCAGGGCTCCATAAAGTGGATCTTGCTTCTAAATTTATTAGCATAACTATTATAATAATTAAACAAAAATAAAAGCTAATCTTGATTCTGCCTATGAATATTTTCTAGCATATCCTTGGTGTGACAAATCTCAATTAAAATACTTCCTATAAAATTATATTTTTACACCAAAGTCTCTGAGTTAATCTAAACACTAATGGATTTTATTTCTTGACCGAGACACTTTCCAAGTCTGTGAATCACAGTTTTAAGTAAAAAACCATTGTTTTAAGAAAGAATAAGAAAATGGAAATGAGGAGCAGCAATAAGAAAGAAAACACAAAGAATGTTTTTTACTAACAGGGTAACAGGGTGAGTGAAAAATAAACTGTTACTAAAGAAGTAGTACCAGAAGGGAATAAGTGGGAATAAGAGAGCTGTAAAGACAGAAGAGAAATAACTAAAAATGTGCAATAAAATAAGCAAACATATATTTAACTACATATCTGCCTATACATATATATATATTTATATGCACCAAAGTGTGATCCAACACCTCAGACAGTCACAACTGCACCTGGATGCAGAGTGGAGGTCACGGCCATCTAAAATGGCCATTTTTTTATACAAACAGCATCAGCTTTTACTGTGTAGCTTATTATAGACCATGGTACAGGCTAGGCACATCGTGAATGGATGGTCCTGAGCAGCTGGTACTCAGACAGGTAGGAAGGCTTTAGCAAAAGGAGAAAAAAGAAAAGAAAGGACTGACAAAGCATCTGAATTCAGCTTGGATTTGTCTGACAATTTTGTTGCCGAAAATACTTGTCAATGTGTTTTTGTTTCTTTTCTTTAATAATGATAGGTTCTTGTAAAATCAGGTGCAAAAATTGGTCTTTTTAGTTTGTATGGGATATTTTTTTAATATACTGGTCAACAAATACCATTGTGGACGGTGCAGATTTCAGTACAGTTACTTGTGTTGTTCAGTGATTGATTCCATATATAAACCACTTAAAAAGAACATTGGTTCTAATGTCAAATCCTATACATCCTGTATGTTACAACCAACATTAATAAATGAAATAATAATTATTTTTTATTTTCCTATTAATGTTGTATAACCTAAAGGTTTGGCAGGAGTAAATCTAACTTTGTTTCATTGTGAGGGATTGGAATTTTCCACAACCTTGTTCCAATGTGCTGCTCTTTGCTGTTCAAAAGTGAGATGTGACCATTTCTCTGCTACCAGCCTACAGTGATGTTTTTTTTTAGTAAGAAGTAATTTTGCACCTGCATCATGAAATTTTTACATAACACATTCACAGATGTTAATAAAAGAGTTAATAAAAGCCCATTCTATGAAACAGAAAATCCTGGTTTTATACAGGTGTCTTTTCTTTAATACAATCTTAGATATTAATATTTATATAAATACACATTAACGGTTTCCCCAAATGGTCATACTCTGTTTTTAATGTATAGATTAAAAAACCCCAACTACAACAACAAAAGAAAAACCCTCTACAAGCTGAAAAAATAGTCTACCAATTAACAAAAAAGGGCCTTTAATTTCTTAGTTGACAATGGTTTGATCACTGTTTCCAGATTAGCAGTTATCGGTTTAAAAAGTTTTAAATTAAATGACATTTATTTAGAAAAATTATTAAAGACTGTAATTGTCAGAAATACCAAAGCTGTTTATCCAAGGATTGATTACATAATCTAGCTTGATGACATTAGGAAATCCTCACATTTGTGACAGGAATGGTCACTGATCATTTGCAATTAGTTCTGTAACTATATACATTAACTTCACAGTTGTCCTGAAGTGTTGGAGTGAGAACCTCTCTGGACCCAGGCCCAGAAGAAAGCCAAAGCACAGGGACTGAATTAAAACCTTTGGATAAACTGAGACACATGAAGTCACACCAAAGTGAAATAGAAAAATAGATTTTTAGCTTTTAGTAGAAATATATGCTAAGTGCCTTAAGCATTGAAAAGCTGCAGCAAAGAGACCTTAAAGTTCTTACTGCAGCAGTATTGCCTTTTCACAGAATTTCTCTACTTTAGACAAAACATAGATGGAACTACACTGGTCACATTTTTTAGATAAGTTTTTATATAAACAAAAAATACTGATAGAAGCAAAATATACAAATCTCTGTAATACCTATGTAAGACTTGTGTAAGATTTACAAATGTTAGAATTAGACCAGGAAAGGTTAAGAAAAGAAAAACTAGAATCATGTATTAATTCTATTGGTTAATTAGCAAATATAATGAACACTTCTGTGAGTTTGAAACACAACATTTACAACTTGCTGTTAGCCTGCTGCTGCTGTTGCTGCTTGATTCTGTTATTTAACCCTTTCGGACTCTGCCTTCAGAGAACTGTGAAACTACAAAATATAAAACTTTAGCAAAACAGTGGCTCTCTCTGCTCTCTCGCCTCTGGCCCCAAGGGAAGGCTCCCGTCGTCGGTCAGTACTGAAGAATACATTACTTGCAGGGCACTTCTGAGTCTTAAAAATCTGTGTCCAAACCTTTTCCTGCACCAAAGGATGTTATGGTTTGTCCCATAATTTCACATAAGACTGCTACAAATATCCTTTTGTAACATTAACTTTTCACCTCAAAAGAAATAAATCAGAGATAGGCCACAAGGCATCTTCTAAGGGACAACAATAAAAGGCAAATTATTTTTCTCAGGGGATTAAGAAAGGGATCTATCTTACTGTAATCTATGGAAGTTTTCATCAGGAAATTTTGTTGTCATAAGACAAATCAATTCCACTCCCATATTGTAGTCATTCCCTGAGGCATAGCTTATCTTCCCTCAGCCATATCCTTGCACTGAGATATAAATTGATTTAGAAATCTCGTACCAAGGAGACTATTGCACAGACAGTAATGGTTTCCTCATTTTTGCCTCAGTCCCTTTTTTCTTTCACGTCACAATTACTGCAGGTGTCACAGAAAGGGTTCTGTCAGTTTGCAAGGGCATGCCTTACAATCATGGAGCAAAGATTGGCTTAATAATTAAGAGAGATGGTTCCTACAAGGATTTTGAACTCATCTTCATTCTCCCTTTCAGAACTGTAGTAGAAGTGGGGAAGTAGTTGTCCCTCCCTGAAAGAATTTGCCTTTTCACTCACACCGAAGTCTTTCATGCTCACCATGGTCTTTAGGTTCTTCTGAAAGGAAGTGGTATCTCCAGGAAGATCTTGACACGACATAGATAGTTAGTCTCTATCCTAGTAAATTAAAAAGTATCAGAAACCATTCCCAAGCTCTAGAAGATGGTTCACATGGTTTCACTTTTAGAAATGCACCACGTCTAACACTGGCCCCAAAGCACTCTCCCAATCAACAGTAGTTGTACTTTGGAGCTGGTGTAGGTGAGGAACCCTTCCTCCTAGGCAGCTGGCATGAGCTTGTCCTGTGCTGAAACCCAAACAAGATTGATCCTATGGACAGAGTAGGTAGTTCCTAAACCAGTCCTATCTCAATGCCCATCAAAAGTGGGAACTCTAAAGTGATTTATGACCATCGAGGCAGCTAGACAGTCCATAAGTAAGCCCTCTGGTTTTAGCATTGTCATGGGAAGCCATTGCATAGAATGAGTGTAAACTTAGGGTTGAAGAGGTTGAAGAAAGCACAAAGCATCCTTGCCTGCGTGGTGGCAGAGACTGTAACACAATAGTGGCCCTGAGGAAACATCTGCCTAAAATCTGGAGGACATGAGCTACTGCTGGTCAAATTTACTGTAAAAATTAGTTTTTTCCATCAGGAATTCAATTAAACTATATTTATGTCTTATATAGCCATAAGATGAGTTATGGTTATATACTTATTTGCAAGTCATTATTATGAACTCTTTCTAGAAGACTTCTTAAACTGAAGAGTTACTTACAATTTAACTAATCAAAAAGGCATGCTAAGAAAAGGCTATACATGCATGTTAGTGAAATTTTTACCAGGTATGTCTGACATAGCTAGAAAAAAGGCCATGTGTTTCTTTCCCTGTGTCACCTAGTTACGTGTACATAGTATGACAATAGAACTGGGCCTCTGTATTGAATCTGCAATTTCCTCAGTAATCCATACACATATATTTTGATATAGATTTATAGTTTGCATACTTTTCCATCAGGAAGCTGCATAATTTTCTGCCTCTGGTATCATACAGTAACTTAGAATTACACATTAGTTAAAATCTCAGACAGGAAATTGGAGCAAAATATCATGTCAGCATTTCAGCTTTTAAAGAAGTTGTTTGAATTTCTAATCAATAACCAAGTTGGCCAAGAGAAATGGTGTCCAATATTTACTGTTTCAAAGCTCATGTGAATGTAAAACCTCTAGTTCTTATCACAGCTATTGCTACTATGAATATCTTGTTTTCTAAAACTAGTAAACAAAGGCAAGGCGGGATCAGACTTGGAAGACTAAAAATCCTAGTGTTCTAAAATTCTTAAGAAGTGCAAGGAAGAAGAATCTATTTTAGGAAGTGTGCAAGTACGTATGATTTAAAACAGAAAAACCCTGAATCGGTAAGCTCAGTGAAATAAGCAGATGTCTTCAGAAACTTCTGAACATTTCTCTCTGCTGATACGTGCGCAGATAACAGATGGTGTAAGTGACTCAGCATATACTTTCAAGAGCAGTACTAGCAGGAAAAAAAAATTAGAAATTGTTTGGCATTGAATTCCACAGGAAAAGAAGTGTGACTGAAGGAGCAATGACTAAATATTATATATTTACTCGGTTCAGAGTAGTTACATGACTTTGCTGTCATTACAACTTGTTCATTTATTGGTGTTATGTCTGTGGCACTAGCCATCAAACAAAAACAGTGTAGCACGGCAGATCTTTCCTTTTATTTTGATTATTTTTTCTGATGCAGAAAAAATCAAGCATTTATTGATGAATTCACTCCCCCATTAAGAGATACAGTCATGAGCTTTTGCAGCTGTAAATATAAAGTTACAAAATAATAAATTAAATCTTATGTGAGAAATACTTTTTCTTTTCTTTTGCCTGTGACTCAGCTCACTATGACTCATCCTTTTATCTGGTCATTGTGCTCCCTTAACTGAATCCAAAAGACTGAAGAAAGAACATTCCATTGCAAAGGATTATTTTAATAAGAATTTTAAGGGAATTTCAGCTTACAAAGATGTTAGAAAGCTGTTATAAAATTTAGAGCAAAAATATTAAAAATATGAGCTATGTTTCTCCAACATGAAAATTTAACAGTGCTAGAAAACATTCCCCTATTATTGAATTTGACTCTCTATACAAAATACTTTTTCGGAAAACTGAGGGTTTGGCTTAAGCCAATTAATACCCTCCAGAACAGATCCAGAACCAGCCACCAGCCTGAGAGTTAGCACAGGTTTACCTGAGGCTCCTTTGCCTTGGTAACTAAGAAATCCAGTTGCATGGAAGCAGGTTGTGGAAGCAACTACTTCCAGGAGAAAAAGCAGATATGGGCATATTTAATCTATAGTATCAATACTCCCCCTTGTCAATCAGTCAGCGACAAACTAAGGGATGAATACTGGTGAAATAATTCTTCCAAATTGTACCTGTTACTTCATCTCTTCCCCATCTTCTGGAAAAGCAAAATCAGAGTGCAGGGAAGCAGACAGGCATTTTTAAAGGATTTATGTTTCAGTTCCTTAACTCATAGGATGTGAACTGCTTCTACAGGAGGGGTGTCAGGGACCTCTAGACTTTGCCAACCAGTAATGACTTCTTTTTTATACATCTGTTTTCAAACTGATCATCTTTAGCAAAAATTGCTGCTTCTGGAGAGCATTCCTTCTCCCCTGATTTGAAATTAACTTCATTATTATATCATATATTTTAAAAATAGTTTTTACAAATGTGTACCACTGAAACTGCAGATGTTACAGTGAAACATTCTATCGTGAACAAAGTTCCTTATGGAAATGTATCAAATGAATTAAAAATCTGATCAAGGCAGTTGGCTTTTGTTTTCCTTTCTGATAATGCACTCAAATTTTGATAATGTTCAAACCACTCTGATTTTTTTATCCCAAAATGAACTTAAGTGCCATTGTTTACAAGGGACTGACTGGAACACATATATTTGCTTGCAAATGGGAAAACATGTTCTAAGCACAGTAAGTATTGTGTGGTCACAATAAGTGATTACAAGTGTATCTACAGGTTTCTTCAGGGCAAACAATGCATCCTAAAAAAGAAACACTTTCTTACAGGAAAATAATTTTAAAAAAACCCCAATACAATGGCATATCTAATGAGAATATATAAATCCTGCAAGGAAGCATTTTTGATGAGCAACTTTGTTCATGAAATAGCTCTGTTAGAGGTAAAAACTCAATGTGCATTAAAGACAACGTATCTCTTTGTTCTGCTCCTTTCATTTGGTGAAAGGAGCTGGATATAATGTAAAACAGTTTACTTAACAAGCCTCAAGTATTGAATCAAACCATTTATGAAATGCTTTTACAGTGCAATCACCAAGAAAAGCTTTGAATTTTTAACAGTAGCTATCTGATAGTCAAGAACAGGCAGATGATAATGTGGGCTTAATATAGAGCAGTTCTGGGAAACAGCTGAAGGAGTGAAGTGACATAAACCTGACTCGTGACTCCGTAGTGTACTGCTTTACTCAAAACTGTTAGGAAGGATCTACACCATCACAGACAATATTTGCAACCAATTTAGGAAAGGGAACTTGGCAGAAGGAACTCAACCTCTCTACTACGTGAACAGCTCAGACTAGACAGCAAATTATGTGAAGCATCCAATCCCAAATAAAATGACAAATGGAAAATTATGTGGTTTTGGAAGTGGACACTGAGCTTTCTGAGTGCTGCTGCCATTCTCTTTGAATCAAAGTGATTTTGAAGCTACATTAAAAAAAGGCAGGAAACAACAAACCTCACAAGTGGCAGAAAAAGGTTACATTAGGAAATATCTAGGCAAACTTGATACATAATTTGGAAAGTACACAGACAGAGATGCACAAAATAATAGTATTGCAATGCTTTCTCACTAAGAATATTTCAAAACATTCAAACATTTCCAAGACACACTTTCCTCCTTGTTCTATATACAGGCACACTCTGGCTAAATACAGTTCCTTTGTAAATATTTTTAAGAATGTGTCTTTAGGGGAAAAAAAAAAAAATAGTGGATTACGGTAGATTAAAATGCTCTAATGTAATCTACTTGTAAGGAGTCTGAATATGTTTTAATCTGCTTAAAAATGATTCAAGGTGAACCAATGCTACTTTGACACAGAGAATCACCAAAGTGTGGGATTGGGATTTGTGAGTTAGTGAATACAGTGCTTTAAAAACCAGGGCTTTTTCTCCAGTAAAGTGGTGCTTGGCACCACATAGGCTAATCCAAGTCTCATTCTGCTTAGTCTAAGGATATAATTTTTACCATTTTTTATTTAAGTAATGTAATTTTTAAGGCAGAGGATCAGTGCTGGGTTTAAGCAATTTTTTTTCACTTAGCTGGTACTTTTCTTGTCAGTTTTTCGATAAATTTCCTAACCTGATGCCTTTGAGACGCTAGGCTGCACCTGGTTAGTTTACAGTTCTTCAGGAACCTTACTAAATATCTCAACCCTCAAGAGGCTGTTCTGCATTTTTGGTAAATCAAAATCCTTCATCAAGTACTACATCCTACAAAAAGCTGTGCATTATTTTATTAGGCAATGACAGCAGGAAGCAAAATAGTTCTGCAGCTGAAAACCTATTTTGGCTCTATGAAAAGAACAAACCTCAGTGTCAAAGCAAGTAGGCTGAATCTAGGTCAGAGGCTTTTTTTTTTTTTCTGAGAACACATCTGAGTTTCCTGATGACCTTTTCTTAAATGCAGATGCCTTAAAACTGCAGGTGCTTACTAGAGTCTTCAAGACTTTCAAGGTAACATAATATAAAGAAAAAATTATTTACCAGCCTAAACACCACCCACAAAATGATGTCTTAGGCACTAAAAAAAAAAAAAAGGCAGACTTAGTGACTCACAAATATTTCACTTCCCTCCTCTAGCAGAGGGAGGTTAATCTAGAGGAAGTAAAATCATAGAAGAATATCCTGACCTTTGGGGTATGAACTTTGTGCTCTGAGGGGAAGGAAGGGGAACATGCTCTTTTATCATCCTTGAGGGAGTTAACAGAGCACGTGAGTGACCCTGTATCATTCACCTAAGAGCTGTGGAGAGCCCAGGTCCCAGTCCCAGCTGTAAAGACAGGGACACCCCTGTACAGCCATCAGTCCATGCCCACTTGGTCCCTCTAGGTTTTCTCAGGTACAGTCACCCCAGTGCAGGGTGCAGCATCAAGGACAGCCACCAAGGCCAGCTTGAAACTGACAGCATGACAGTATGTCAGAGTCATGGTCCTGTGACACTGTGCCTGCCCTTCTGGACAAATATGAACATGCAGTCAAAAATGACTGGGCAGACTACTAGAAGAAACACATAGTGATAGTTATGCACCTGGACACCAGCTCAGTCCCTCAGCTGCAAATTTCTGAAAACTGAAGGAAACATCACCCCATGCTTGCTGTGGTTTTCTTTGCTGGGCATCTACTCCTCGCCACCCTTGGAAAGGGAACAGGAAGACTGTAAGCAGACACTCTGCTGGTCCCACCTGAATGAACTCCCAATAGCTCAGCCATTAAGTGGGACACATTCAGTTTGTCTTTACATTCCTCTTGTTTCTCTGTCCAACTTTCTACCTCTTTAAGCAAGTCCAAAGGAGGGCCACAAATAGGATCCAAGGGATGAAGCACCTCTCCTATGAAAACAGGCTGAGATAGTTGGGATTGTTCAGCCCAGAGATGCTCTGGGAAGACCTTTTAGCAGCCTACCAGTACAAAGAGGGGGCTTATGAAAAAGAGGAACTTTTTCCAGGAAAAAAAAAGGAAACTTTTTACAACAGCATGTAGTGATAAGACAACGACAAATGGGTTTAAACTGAAAGACAGTAGTTTTAGATTAGATATTAGATACATTAAAAAATTCTTTACTGTGAGGGTGGTGAGACACTGGAACAGATTGCCCAGAGAAGTTGTGGATACCCCACCCCTGGAAGTGATCAAGGCCAGGTTGAATGGGGCTTTAAGAAATCTGTTCTAGTGGAAGATCTTTTCCTTTTTCCTTTCCTTTTTCCTAAAGAAAGGAACTTTTCTTTAGCTAACTTGTGCTTTCACAGTTCCATAGAGAGTATTTATGAAACAATTGTTTCATCCACAGAGTAATGGTAATGCCATTTAACTATTTAGAAATGCTTGGAACACTTATGGGATATCTTCATAGCTACAACATAAAAAGTAAGAAAGTCTCTTGCTGCAATTAAGAGTTAAATTGCATGCTTTGATTACAGGAAGACCTGCAGAGCAACTAAAACATCCACCTGGTAAGAAGCTCACAGGAATCCAGGTTCCTCAGTATCTGGATGCTGAGGGTGAAAATGCTCTGACAGAAATGGGTAAGGCTGAGGCAGACAGCCCAGGTCAGGGGACAATCCCTGGGGAGAGACCAGACATGGGATGTCTAGCACTGATGCTTGAGGGAGAGAGGCACAGCAGGAACACCGCAATCCTGAGCAATAGAAAATGAACAGGAAGAGTAAAAGTGCATTGCATTTTTTTTATTGTTTCACATGGATGTCTGCTCATCAGTGGCTCCATTTGTCCTGAGTTCTGCTTGTGAGAACCAGCACTAAGAGAGAAAGACATCCCAGAATTTCACTTCAGCTGACTTCAGGTACTTCACTTTGATAGCTAAGTGAGTTGGCACATCTCCCTAGGCTCCCTACACAGTCAGTAAAAATCAGATTTCTGCAGATGGTGATTCAGAGTAGAATGCTAATGCAGGTGTTCTTTATCACCTCCAGGGGAGAATTTCTCTTTCCATAAGCTGCCCAGGATCCTATTCAGCTAAAGCTGCATCCATTATCTTCCTGAGCTTCCCTACTGGGCATACCTCTGTTTTCACAGATAGACTTGACACCTCATTTCTTCCTAGCTCCAATCCAATGGAGAAAATAAAATTCCCCTAGAACAGTCTCTTCCCTCAAGCTCTGGTTTTATTTTATGATCCAAGTTTTTTCTCTTGCAGTTGAACTTTGCAGTCAGATCAGGACATGAGTTTGCCCTTGCAAGTCTGACAAAAGTCAGTGGGGCTCTGTAGGAGATGCTGCAGGTTTGACTCGGTGAATTCTGTTCCAGCACACTGGCTTTAATATAAGCATACTACAGTGAGATGGTACCATAAAACACAGATAGGAGCAGGTGAGAGACAAAAAAAGATTCCTAATGAGAACAGAGGAATGCTTAGAATGCAAACATCATAATTATTTACTTATATGGATAAAGTTATACAGCAAATAGCACACAGTGAGAGAAGGAGTTCTTGGATTCAGGGCACATATTTGTATATCCATTTATTGAAAGTATGACATTTACTTTGCTTGAAAAAGATTGGAAAAGATGTTAAACTGGAAACACCTTAAAGGACTCAGATTCTAAGGAAGATAGCATATATTTACCCAAAAATTGCATAATCTAACATGCAAATGGTTGGAAGTATTTCTCATCTAGAAACTTCATGATAACTAGGCATGTGCTATATTTCAAGATTGATTTTAAAAATCTGATAATCCACAGCATATTCAATTTAATATTAAATAGAAACAAAAAAATAGCCTTTTTTTTTTTTTTTAGGTTTTTTTTAGTTGGTTTGTAAAAACAAATGGAACCACTCACTTCAGACAAGCTCAGTTAAGCTTGTCTTGAAACCGGTACCATGACCATGTTTGAATATTTTAATAAATCTCATGGCACTCAGCACATATATGGCACTCAGTCTGAACAGCGACAAACAACAATCATTTTTTTTTATTGCAACCATGATTTGCATCCTCCAAGCACACAGGTCAGCCAAGTTTAAGCTGAGTTACAAATAAAAACAGTTTAATAATTCCCTCCAAAAAGTTACTGAGTGAAGTTCTCATTTCATTTAAATTAGGTTTAAAATGGTCTTGAATCTAATTTCTGAATCTAATTTCAGATCTCATGGCTATTTCTTCCTTCTGAAGTTTACATTAAAAATCCCACAACTTTTGTTAAAAAAAATAAAATATACGAAAGCATTTTTCAAATCCAACCTTTACAGTCAAAACTGTGAAAGGGAACAAGATCACTCAGTGGGAGGAAAAGTCATCAGAGGATATACATCAAGGCAGATTTCAATCTTCAAAACAGCAAAATGCCATGCTTTTTTTACTATCTTTTAAAATAGAATTGGAAGTCATTATTGATTAGAAACATACATGATATTGTATGTGGGTGTGTTTTTAATTGATACCATGCATATTTAGTTTTCAATTCAGATTTTGCATTCAGTGTCACCACTGTAAGTGAATAATTTAAATGTCATTTTTCTGTCTTTAACATTACTAACGAGAAAATTTTTAAGAATATTTTCTAGATAGTCTCTAGTCTATGTATTTTCTGTATGGGCAAGCAGTGAGCACTTTCTTATACCAAGATTGAAAGATTTTAAAAGCAAAAGAGTAAAAACAACAAGTTTTGCTTAACCCTAGAAACCCTTCATCTTTTATTTATCTGTACACATGCCAACTTTATGTTTCCTCAAATCATGCTGCAATGGTTGAGTGCACTGGTCCATGCTTAGAAAAAACCCAACTTCTGCTTCAGATGTTCTATTTCTATTTAAACTGTCGCATTCCTTCTTTCTCCTCCCCATATCACTCTGTGTGTGTGGGAGGGTTTTCTTCACAAAAATTCAACAAAAGTGGCTTAGATTTCGTATATTTTATTGATCTGCAAAGCACATTTACTTAGGAGCAAGACACCATTTAGTCTGAGGGCACTTCCTCTTGTCATTTATATGTTATCCTTTCCATAAACAGCTTCTTTGTCAAGATACAGACTGCAAAAACGTAAGGGAACCTCATCCTTGCTTATTCATACAACTGAGAACTGAATTCATTTATCTTAAGTTTAAATGCACAAAAGTGTATGTAGCAGCAGGATGGTCTTGCTGCAAGAGTAAGGCCATGACAATCAGAGTTAGAGAGTAACAAGAAGGTAAAAACACATTTAAATATTCTGTGTTGCATCTGTGTTTCAGATAGAGAGATGGTGGTACAGGACAGGCTGCGTTTAGGTGAACGCCATGGGTTATGAGAGCTCATATACAGACATCCGCATAGGTCCAAAAAATTCCAGGGCCAAATCTATCCTTACCTACTGGAAATGAAGCATGCCTACCTGTTGCTCTTGAGGGTACATTTCCAGGGTGAGCTCTTGCATTTTCTGATCACACAAATCTTAGTTATATTTTGCTCCAACCAAAGGTTTTTACCATGGATGTTAAACTTAATTTCTGAACACTTAATTTCTTAATTTCTGAACACTTAAACTTAATTTCTGAACACCTGAAAAAGGTAGGATAGGAAAAAGCTATCACAATAAACAGGAAACTCCCTCAAATATTCTTCCATCAACATTGTTCTAGCAACATTTAGCTGAGTTTAGATTTGCCATAACTTTTCTAGTTGTATCTAAGAGGTAAATTTTAAGTCTTTTACTATTAAAGATTAGCATAGGGATATTACATATTACTGCAAAGACTGACAAATGAGTGGTACACTGCCTTTATTCCTGACCAGTACCCAATTACTCTTTGTAGAACTGAACTAGCAATCTGAGTGCACTCCACTTGAAAACACTGTTACTAAGTAGGCAGTTGTTCAAAACCAGTCATGTTAATTCCCTCCATATCTATACCAATATAGATAATCCTTTTTTGATTATATGTACTATTGTCAAAGTTCTAGGCTATCCTCAATTGCAAGCTAACTTCATCATCTTCCAAATATAAAAAATCAAACACACTGACTAAAATGAATGTGATGGATTAGAAAGGGAACATGAGTCATTTGTGAAGAATATGGGCATTATTTTCATATCTCATTCAAATGCCAATTGCTGGCTTTCAAAGAGATTGTTTCAAAGTAACTCTCTCATGTTAGCAGTACCCCAAAATACAGGTAATATTGTGCTATTAAACAAGGCCTCATAGTGTACCTCTCTCTCTGCTCCAATCCACTTCACAGGATACTGTCAGGAACATTTTGTAATAAACCCCAGCCACTCAAAACAAAGAGAAAAAAATTAAGGTAATATCAATAAAGTTTTTATGAAATTTGGGGGAAACTGATTTTACATTTGCAGCTAAATTAGATCGATTATTACATTATTTATATCAGGTTTTTTGAGAACTACTGATTTTTTTTTAATGATAATATTGCTTTTTTCCTCACATGAGGAAAAGAAACCCACTGCAAATTATTAAATGTGTCATGTGGGCCAGAGAAAGTCTTGACATAGGGTTTTGTTCTTTTCCTTATGCTATCGATAATATCTCCTAAAACATAAATAAAACAAATAAAAAAAAAATCCAGTTAGGAGAAAGAAAGCAAAATATATTCAAAGGGCGTTAAGTAATTAAAGCTATTGATACAGAAAGTATTCACTGCTTGCTCTTACAAACATCTGTACACACATCTAGAAGATATTCAGATTTACTCATTAGCAAAAACGTTAAATAAAGATGCTGCTTATTTCAGAGAATATAAAAATTTTCCTATACAAAATCTTTTCTATCGTTTATATTAGATTCAACTTTCTGAAAGTTTAGGATCTCTATTTGAATTAGTTCAGGTTGAGTCTGCTCAAATAGTACACGTGCAGAAAGCAGGAAGAGCAGGAAAGCAGATGGATGAGAGCAATCTTAAAAGAAAATTATCCCACATTTTTAAAACAGGCAAAATATATGCAGCCTACATACAAATAAGTTGTGTATGTCCCTGCTTTATATGTAGAAATAATATGGGCAAAATCATTTCAGACATGAAGGAAAATTAAGGTTAAAAACAAATGGAAGAAAGTATAATGCCATATATTTCCTGCTCTTCTCGTGTTTTGGTAACCAGAAGTGAATGCAAATTGAGACTTCCAGTTTTACAGGGAAGCTTTTAGCTTCATTCAAATTCAAATTAAAGTGAATTTATGAAATATTAAAATTTCCATGGAGTAGAGAGAGAAGTTCAAAAATAACCAGATTTAAAAAAGAATTATTATAAAACCCTCTTTTCTCCCTCTGGGGATTTTGGGAATCCAGATTACAGATCCTACAGACTACTGATACAGGTCTGGTAGACACAGACCTGTATCTCAAGTTTCTCATGTATCAGAGTGACTTGGTTTAGAATTATGTGAACCAGAACAAAGTATTTTGCTTTAATTTTTTCTAATGTGAAATGTAAGCATTCTAAATGTGCAATTTCAGATGGCCATTTTTTTATGCCTAATTGCATCCCAATAGAGACTTCTCTCCAGATGTACTTTAAATATTAGAATGAGTCAGATGTTGAATAGCCGTGTGTAGAAAATTCAAATTTGATATAGCAAAACCCACCAGTTAAAAGCAGTAAAATCAGAGCTCTTGAGAAAATCTGATTGTGATAATGACCCCTTGACAAAAATATGCAGCTTGTGCAAACCACATTTTTGTGCAGTCTTAAATCATACAGATCAAGAATTAGACTGTGCATTTTAATTAAGGTTTGCAATGAAAAAGAGGAAGATTTACTGAAGAACAGCTGTATATGAATGGTATTCATCTGGATATATCTACACTGGGTTTATTCTGGGAAACCTGGTCTGGCATAAATATTCCAAGAGCTCAGTTTTTGGATACTCCAATCACAAGAGAAAAGGCCACCCATGGAGAGCTACTTCAGAATAATGGTTTCACATTTATATTCCAGTTCAATCCAGAGTACCACTACATGAAGATAAACATTTTAAATTTACAGACTAAAGCAGACTGATCCAGCTCCCCCCCGAACAAAGGGAACACTCTCTTCTACAACAGAGAATCTGCTTCTGGCCACGGTGCTTATAACACCTACTGAATATTTACTCCAGGGCAAATGTGGGATACAAGGTCCTAAAATATGACAGGTCCAATTTATGTTTTTACTTTAGTTCATATTTTTTTACTAAAGAAATGGCTTAGGGCACACTTTATGAAATCCGTTATTTTTCCCTTGAATGTCTATCAAACACAACACTAGACTTTACCATATTATGTGCAATTTCTTGTATTCTTTCCAGTGTAAGGCTTACATAAAATATTTTGTAGTTTATAGTTACCAGAAATCCCTTCACATTATACTGCAGCATAAGCATTTGTAAGTTGTGTTGATTCTTGAGGGAGAAACATGGAAACTAAATTTTGATGACAAATAAGCAAGTTCTTCCTTGCATCTGCTCCTTGACATATTTCTACTAGCTCTTTCAAAAACAAAGAAAAAGCATGGCAATTAGTCTCTTTTAAGTGTATCAACTTGTTTTTGTATGATCCCTCTAAATAATTGTTTCATTATTCTCATCCCATATAAGGAAGCCCAGCTTTCTATCTGAAAGAAACAGAAGCATGCAAGGCAGCCAACTAATTCATTGCAGAAGTCATCCTCTTTAGCACCTATTATCACATCAGCAACATAGTGCTACAATCAAGACTCACAAACACATGTCCTAATTTAGAGCCTTCCTCTTGGTTGCATTAAGCACCAATATCTACTGAAATAACTATCACCAGCAGCATTAAGTCATTACACCAATACTACAACTTTAGTTTTAAGCATTTTAGTGAGAGTAATGTAAGGTGGCAGGGCTTATGTCAACAGTTGAGTTTGAAACACTAAACAGTGTTCAGAGTTGGTGGAGTTGTGTGATTACAACTGGGAATACCTTCTTTGAAAGACTATTTTCCCTTTTGAGGCAGTTACAATCCAAATATTCAAGTATAGTTTTCCCTATTGTGAAACTTTTATAAAATTTTAAACCTCACTGCAATTGATTTTGCACCTTTATTTTTAGTTCTAAAGGTTCTACATCTGAATTAGTTCATGGCATTAAGACAATAAAGTAAAATTATAATCTGAGAAGATGTTCATGGTGGAAATAATATACAGGAAAAAAATCTCAATAACTGTGAGGCACAGGAAATCTAATAACTGCTTTTTATCTAAGCACATCAGAAATCTACTGTCAAAAATACACAGTCCAAAATATATGAGATATCAAAAAATATATAGAATATTACACCAAGGAGTTTGGAAGGAAGCAAGGAGGTTGGAAAGAAAAATTATTACTACTTCCCATTCTATGCCTGCAAAAGCAGATGACCTGTTAACCTGTCAGAGAACAGAAAAAAGCATAAACCAAAACCTATGTGGGCTTCCTAAAGCCTAAGAAATTGCTGCAAAAATGAGAACCTGATTTGTTTTCCTCTTCATTGATCACAACACAGTGAATTAAATCAACAGGGTCCTCAGATACTCTATTTCTCTAGTCCCCACTAGCTTGGCATAAAATTTTGGTATCACAGTTAATGCACGTCCTCAGTCTGCATTAAACCTACCTTGTCATTTAGCACTGCACATCCACAAAATTTTCCTATGCAGTTTCTTTTACTGTCAAATCACACAAATTAATATATTCTCCTGAGCTAATATATTTTTAGGCCTATTACTTTATTCCAGACCAGTGAAACAGGTCATTACTTCATCATCTTAATGCAAGAGGAAGCAGACTGACCTCAGTGACCAGGTCAGTGCTGAGGGCAGGAGAGACCAGTAGCTGAATTCTGAACAGCTGCACATAACAGAAGCAATATAATTATTCACTGTAGATTTAAAAATACGTGTGTCTTAGTTCTAAAAATGGCAGTTACATATTGTTGTTAACAGTATTATCATACTTCCAAACTGCATTGTAAACAGAGTATCTGACTTGGGCAATTCCATTAATTTTGATCCCAGTCCGTCTCTGATTAGTAATTGCACTTTTATCTGTTCCAAGAAGCATTGCACTAACTAAATAGACACACATTAATATAAATATATGACTATAAAGTACATTAGAATAGCAGTACCTCATCCGATCCTCAGTGCCTCTAGTAATCAGATGATTCCCATATGGTCCATACTTTTTAAGCACCTAATATAAGACTGTGGGATTTGATTTACATAAGCATTTATTGCTCAGCATTGCAAATGAAATCAGAAGAATCTAATGCATTAAATGTGGCTTTATAATATTTCATAATAATAAAAAGGTACTCAGAAACATTTGTGAAGCTCTAAATGATGATATCACAAATGATCAAATCAGAAAAATCTCATGAGAAAATTAGCTTCCCTAATTGTCAACTATAGGAAAGATGCTAAGCTGATGCATTATCCAAAAGGACAAAACACAATGCAGAATAACACATCAAATGACTATAATGAAATCCTTGAGTTCCACTAAGTAAAGCAGAGATTTTACTGAAAAAAAAAATGTGATTGTGTAATTGAAAATGGTGTTTATTAGTTAAGAAATGTTGAGAATTATAGTTTTGGGTGGTATACTAAATAGCTTTTTCATATATTATATATATGTTACCATAGTTCTTAGGGAATTATAAATCCTCACTAACCTCTGCCTTTCTGAATTTCCCTATCAAATATTCATTTAAGTAATTCATTTTATAATGAGAGAGACTTCCAGATTCTACAGCAGAAACTCCCAAATTCTTTTACTAGCAATGCTGATACCATCAGAGACAAAGGTCTGATTTCCTTGGCCCAGAGGAAATTATGAGACACAAATGGGTGTCAATACAGTGCAAAATCCCAGGTTACTAAATTCAAACCTAGAACACTCTGGGAGCTGCAAACAATCCAGCTGCAAGGACAGAAAGGAAAAGACAAAACAAAATAAATCAGAGTACCTGAAGGGTTCTTGCTGAGCAAACATCGGCCGACTGCCAGGGGAAATGCCAGAAAAGTAAGGCCTTTCCAAAAGCTTTACAATCCCTTTTGACTTTTAAAAAACTCACCATTCAAGTTGAATTCTATACCTCTCTGCTAATTTTATCTCACAAAGGGAACATTATAAATAAAAAATCTGTAAAGGCCAGGTAAATACCTTGCTTAAGGGACCATGTGTTTTCCTAACCATACAACTAATTACTGCAAATGCAGACAGGAAAATACAGGTTGGGAATCTTCAGATACTGTTAGTAATGATCTGCTGCAAGGGATGCTTTATTGCAGTCTGTGATGTTTAGATGGCCAGATGCCATCAGTGGCAAAAGTGTCATCTCTCATCTGTACTTGACTAGAAACCCTTCCCGTATAAGACCTGACTCAGTGAGTTCATCAGCTGGGACTCACACACCCGTTTTGCAATTACTGCGCCTGAAACTGAATGCAGAATCTTGGTTTGCACAAACTGACTATAGCAGAAGACCACTGTGCTTTTCTGGTTTTGCGTGTACCTAGTTTCAACTGCAAGTTTTACTCCTAATTTTCTAAGGAACTACTGGCTCAAACTCTGAGGCATGACAAAAATGTTTAGTCTATGAGTCATTGTGGAAGTACACTAGTCTAAAGCAATGCAGATCAGAAAGCTGAGGATAAATCACACAAGGAGCTGCAGATAATAGGCTTTCTGAGCCAAGGAGAAATTAGGCAGCATCATTAAGAAAGTCTGTGAAACTTCAGAAAAGACCTTCTTTAGGAATGAAAAAATCCTGGTGTTAAAAAAAACTACGAACGGCTTCAAAGAGTTTTGTTCCCTCCTACAAATAATTGACTCTTATTTTGTCTGTAATGGATGGGCTGGAATGTGACTCAAAGTGTGGGGGGAAAACAGCTGCTACTTACTTTCATTTTATATTTACCAGTGTTCTTATTTTTAATGACCAGTACACTGATATTCTGGAAGATGTCAGCTCTGGCAGTCATTTCATAGCAAGATGAGGGCCTGTGTTAGGAATTGGCCAAGAAGGTCAAGCTTAGAGTACAGATACAATATGGGCTCATAATTATTATTATAGAAGAGAATATGCCAATGGTATCTGATCAATTTTTTTGAACTACTTAGGCTGTAGGCTGGTACAGTACTAACCAGTGGTGATCTTAACCCCTTTTACAGACAGGGCTTTCAATTTTATAGTCTCCTTTGTGTTGCACTATGATGTTATTATTAACCTTTCAAAGATAAAAATCCAACTTATTTGTTTTGTTTTAATTGCATTCAGTCACATTGTTTGGAGAGCTAGTAAACAACTTGCAGCTTGGGTTCATTTTCCCATTCCTCTGTGACATTAAACTTAATCTGTGTTATTTTCCTTTACAGTATTTATAAATTAAAACCATGAGCATGCCTGTGGAATTTGGATAATTTTGTGTATCAGTTCAAATGGAAGAAACAGCTTTCAAGAGAAGGCTTTTAAAAGTTCTTGCACTCTGCAGCCTGAAGCAACTAATGTGCAAGACAGAAGGGAACTATGGGCTGGAAGAATAGGCTGGGCTGTGTCAGTTGAGGACACAGCATGTTATCCTTCTGACTTCCTTACTTCCTTTATCATCAGATTATCTGCAAATGCTTTGACTCGCCACTGACTTGCATTTTGGAAAAACTGACATTTTCTGGCTGAGCACACATTGGTTTGAATAAGTCTTCAAGCTAATGATTGCAATGAACAAGTTCAAAATTTTACTTTGCATCCAAAACCCAGTACTAGGTGCAGTCATTTCAGTAACAAAAGTTAAAATTCAGAGCAGATTAAATTGTTATATGCTACAGTATTCTGGGAGAGTAAGGTTTCCTTCTTGCCAAAGGTCTTGCAGTATCAGGAATGTGAAACCCTCTCAAACTCCAAAGTCAGTTGTCAGTTAGACTCTGAATACCCCAGAAAAGCAAATAACCATCATCATCATCATCATCATCATCCTTCTGTTTTCTCTATCATTTTAGGGGACTGATATTCCATGACAGCTTCCCTGTCTGTTTTCAGTGCTAAAGAATTCATTCCTAGAGCCTGGAAAACAACCAGGAAATGTCTTGTAACACCATGACCCAGTCAGAAGAAAGGTCTAGCTAGATGTCTTCCCTAACAGTGGGCTTAAATATGCTCCTGATTGCAGGTTGGCAGCCCCCCACTCTTTCTCTTGCCACTGGCCTAAAAGACTGCCTACACTGTGAACTTATATTCAAATTTCTCCCCAGTGTTCATTCGAAATAAACAGTTTAGTTACTGACAGAAAAATTTTAAAGGTACAACTTTCAGAAAAGATCTTTCCAAGATTATGTGGACAGTAGAGAGAGAGTATTGTTTCCATAAAAAAAGCCCTGAATGTGGGTAGGCAGAAAAAAGGCTCTAAGCATGTGCATAGTGTGTACAGCTTTCTTAAGATTGAATGTAGCTCTTAAGGAGCAGAAAGAATGTAATAGTTCAGTGTTCTCTAAAAGTTAAATACTTCAATTAAGTGTAATCCAAGGCTTCCTTTCACGCGCTAGCATGATTTTCATCCAGATCTTTGAAAAGCTGGTAGAAAATTTACACTTTGTAAATGTGAATGGAAGATGTTAGAAAGCAGAACACAGAATACAGCAGAATGGAAAGATGTGCCAGTCAGCACTGCAGTGACCTACTTTTACTGTAGCAATCCCATTTTTGAAGATATGTCAGTATTTTTTTTAGAAAAGCAGGCACAGTGAGATGTCCGCAAACATGCTGCTTATCATTAAAGACGTTGCCTGATAACCGCAAATACTTGTCTGTATGACCAACAACCTTAGTCAAGGAGCTCCCACATTAATCTGCAGTATCATGTTCCTAAAGGAACAAATACTGTTATGATTCTACTGCAGGAATACGTGAGACTGAGCAAGATGCCCATCTACAGTAGAGGTGATGGTTTATGGATCCTAAGGTTACAAAAACTGGAGAGACACATGTTTTCAGATTACCAGTGAGAGAGCTGCTTGGAGCTTTTTCTTTTCGCAATAGGCCCATTCCAACAACTTCACTCTACTTCCTACAAAAATTTTCAATATGCTGCTGCCTTATCTGACTTGATAAGAAAAAAAAAAAGTATTTTTCACAGCCATTGTCCTTTAAGTAGAAAGTCATTACCTGTCCTTATAAATAACGCATAGTCACATTCTGTCCTTGAACATTCTGTTCCCACAGAGAAAATTATCACACAACTGAGTCTGTTTATCTTATTTTACTTAGAAAAATCTTGATCTGTGTTGGGAACAATGGATCATTACATGACTCAGAAGTTTACAAACTGAGGATAACATTAGATGAAACTAATGCCAATAATCTACCTTCAGCAGCATTCTGAAACTACGACCTAAACTGAAAGCACTGATGAACTGTTTCCATATTTCTTTTGGTGGCTTTTTTTAGTGGATAAGGGTTAATAAATTATAATGACTTTAAAACTGAAAGCATTTTCTGGCTCATTTACTGACAACGAGTCAGTATCATTTTATTGACCATGAGGACTACAGAACAAACTTTAGTTCATTAGCAAGTGAGCCAAAAAAGTATGAGAGTAACCTTGAATAAATTGCAGGGCAGCATATTACTAGGCATGTGTTTTTACACTAAATTCTGAAGCTAACTGTTTAGAATAATAATGTTTAGAAAGCACAATGAAAAATGAACAATACTTACAACCATACCGTTTAGGGACACCCAGCAATCTGGTGGGAAATCCTGGAGTAATGGTACTAAAAACTGTAGACAACCATCCCAGTGGCACAGCAGGAGCATCATTCCGATCAGATTAAAGATTCTCACCACTGCACTGGCCAGATCGTATGTCATGTGGAAAATCTGCAGACACAAATTACAGGTGATGTACATGTTGCAAATCAGAAAAGAAACTCATTTAATTCTCATCAAGCAGGTTAAAGGAAAATAAGAGTCATCCTGAACTTCTAAAAAGCTGGGGTTTCTCAGGAAGGATCATTAATTTGAGCACATTAATTTCAGCAAAGAACCATACTGACACACCTGACTCTTGGATGCATGCCAGTGTTATGTAAGCTGCCGAAAAAGGCATATATTGGCTAGAAGTCACCCACTAAAGTGTTTCCTTGAAGCCTCCAACTCCTTTCAGTTGAAGCAAGACTCACAAATTAAAAAATACTTGGGTAAAGCTAGTGATACCAGTAGTTGCCTATGAACTTGGTATTTCAACACGCAAAAGCTGTGGGAGATTTAATGACCCCTTTAGAAGATTCACTTTTGCTTTTATTACCTTCTCAAATGCACAAAAATCTGAGTGAAGAAACAATACAAGTAGAGCTACATTTTTTGGTTTCTACTTCTATACTATTAATCCAATTTACATATACCAGTTCACCAATCAAACATGAAAAATGGTGGTTTGCAGCTCTTAATCGTTAGCATTTTCCTAAAATACTGATAATTCTGTGGCTACTACATCTGTAGTAGGTATGTTCATATCGAACTAGTACAGTAAGTTGGATTTCAATGCATTCTTCCATTCTTAAGACACAAACCATCTGCATCTGAAAAGCCTCTTACAGTAAATCACACATAAAATTCTCAAAAATAACAGAGGTTTTTCATGGGCAAATTTGTTGGACAGAATTTGCATGAAGAGCAGCAGTCAACTGCCAAATAGTACAAAAAATGCGTTTAGCAGTTCTCTGCTATATTGGTTTTAATGTACTTCCAGTCTATAAATACAGACACATTCTGCACTTTTTACACAATTCAATCAACTAAAGGTAATTATGTTTACATATAAATATATATATATAAACATTTTAATATGCATAATTATCACTATGAAGGAGTTATATTTAGAAGCTGAAGAATGGCCAGTCGGTATTTAATGGAATTTTAAGTATAAAATACTATTTAATAGTGTGGCTAGACACAGAAATCAGAGGATTTAGGACTGAAAACGTCAGATTGCTAGAGGTATATGGGCATATTGGCACATGACACTTTGCATTTGTAAATAAAAGAATTTACAAAGAATTAATGTTTGTGTTCTAACTTTTACATATCTAAACTAAAAGCAGGGATTAAGTATCCATATTGTAAATTAATTTATATAGGGCAAATACAAATATGAAGAGCACACTGTGACGTCTTTAACTTTCTGTTAGTGGGAGTTGGTTGTTGTTTGAAAATAGCAGTCTATGTTTTGAGTTCCAAAAGGCAAAATTTGCATATTAGAAACATACCTCAAACATAAACACTATGTACAAAACAGTTTTTCAGTCTAGGGGAATTTAAGGAGAATATATTCCAAATTCCAGTTCAACAGGAAATAGATGCTTGTAACATAAATCCTATCGAAATACCATCTAGCTGCTGTCAGAAGATAACACTGATATTTAGGAGATACTGTAAATGAAAATAAAGAGAAAGTGTCACTATTACACATTTTTCTTGCTAAGAAATGTATTTATGTCACAGCTATTTCAATAGTTTCGGTTTCAGTAGCTGTAATGAACCAAAATAGTGGATGTGAAATTATTTTATTTTGAAGAACTGGGAAAAATGGCAAGGATTACTATGGGTTTGGAATACTAGCACTCATTTTGGTTTGCCCACATGGTTCCTGTACTACAACTGCAAACTCCTGATCACATGAAAAGTGCTGGAACTTTTCCCTCATGTTTCCCATTAGGCTTTACTGTAAGAAACGCAGGGAAAGACCTGATTGTCAAAACTCTCCAGAGTCCAAACCCAGCAGTAGCATATACCTAAGGCTTCTGAATCCTCACCCTGCCTCTGCAACCACGGGCTTAGGCACTCTGCTGCTGGGCTTGGGCTTTTCAAGGACTATTCCATCTTGTCACTGTTTTCTTCAAAGCCTTTGCATTATTAGTGTGCCTCTGCAGAAATGGTCACATGCTGCAAGAATGCTAAAATATTGAAAATTTTGTATGAAACCAACTCCATCAAAGGAAACTGCAAAGGAGACTGCTATAGTCTGTGTACAACACTGCAAACTTCCATCGTTTTTGAAACCTTTTGCTTCAGGAGTAGGGTCTGTGAAGCTTAGTGTTCCATGTTAAAAAAGCTTGAACATATCCAGGATATTATCTAGATTGCATAACATGGTAACATTTTATCAGCATTTCAAACACACCGTTCTTTTATCACTTATCTTTTGCTTATATTGTCTAATATTTGTGTAGTCTATCCGAAAAACTGTGATGGCTCTGTGTCAAAGAAGATAACTTCAACAGAAAAATCTTAAGGAAGTGTTGGAAAAACCTTTAAAAAAAAATCTCTGCATAGTCACTCTCCAGCAAATAACAGCTGATATTTTTTCTTCAACAAGGAACTTATGGAAGTGCATGTTTGTTTGGAAAAAAAATTAAAAACTGCAAGCATACATTGTACAATATAAACAATAATATTTGCCCATGACATTGTATTGACATATTTAGACTTGGGGGGCGAGAGGGGTGGGGTGTGTTGATTTTTTTAAACTAATAGCCAAAATGCCCTGTGGACTGAAGTCATACACTGCATGTTTAACATTCTTCTGTTCAGGAATTGATTGTGATACACTGAAACAAGAGTAGTAAAAGAAGTCATATTTTTACAGCTTTTTCTTGGTAATCACAAATTACAATTCCTGTATTAATGGGCTAAACCTCATTAAAAATCCTAGGAGATATGTGAAGTGTAGCTTTCTCAGAGATAAACTGGAGGACAGGAAACTAATGTCATTCATTTGAGCAAATGGTGGCTTGCCCATCAGCTGGTCCTCCAGTGGGGCACAAAGAAATCTAAGACCACAAATCAATTTACATTGATTTTGCAATACAGATATGTGCTCAAATCTCTCTGTTTCAACAAATTTCTTAACAAGATACTATTAATAACAAAAATAGTTCAAAGACTTGCACACAACTAAAGTTAAGCTCCTAAGACCTTCACTCATGTAGTTAAATGTAAATGCTTGGTTATCATTAAACATTTACCATGCAAAAATGCCATGCAAATAAGCAGAAATTACAACTGCAAAACATGTTTGAAAATCTGGACACTTTATTTAGATTCCTAATTTCATACCTAAATATTTAGGTTTAACCAGAAAGAGTTGTATATTTTGGACAATGCATTTCTAAAAAATTAACAGGATTACTTAAGATTACTGCACCTGGGAAAAAATTACAATTCTCCTGAGAACTAACTCTTCCCATAGTTTTGTTTCATATAATATGAAAGATTTCATAAATATTTTTTTTTTCATTACTACTCAGCTTCATTTCAATTACACATGATAGTTTTTATTATCATGTTTGTGTGTTTATGTTTGGCTACAGTACTGCCATTTTTCATAGTTTCCATATACTTGAAAGATGTTTTATAAAAAATTTAGCCTGTGAACTCACTTTTAAGAGCTCATAATTTCTTCCTAAATTAATTTTACAAGCTTTTATCAATAGCCTGGAAACCTTAAATTTTTTCCTGAATAACTGGCAATGCCTCTGACAATGGCTGAAATGGAAACACAGATTAACAGTTTCTAGTATTTTGGCACAGTTCTGCTCAAAGAGAATAGAAATTGCTGAAGAAGTCAGATTTCACATGTTTTATCTGAGTTTTCACTCACACTTTATTAATGACTCCTTTTATTCCCACATAAGAAGCAGAAAGCAGGCTATTCCTGCCTCACATTTATAATGGAGTGTATACATCAAATTGGTCCTGCTAACTTTGATTTCTGAGCCTGAGACAGAAAAACTGTTCCAGTCTTACCAGCCCACATGCTTAATTGTATTTGAGGGCTGTCATATTAAATTAATAGCACATGTATAGTTTAACTAATTGAACACAAAATCTGTTGAACTGCTGTCGTGGAATGCATAGGTTACCTCTTCTGCCTTCTGATAATTGGCATGTAATATTTGTTCAGTTGTGATTTTTAGTTCAGCTCAGAATCATGTAATCATAGAACCATGGAAAAGATGGAAAAAATGTCCAAGATCAGCAAGTCTAACCTTTGACCAAACACCACCATGCCAACTAGTCCATGGCACTAAGTGCCACAACCAATCATTTCTTGAACACTTCCAGGGATGGTGACTCCACTGCCTGTGGGTTTTAGGTTCAGTTTTTATAAAAATTAAATTATACAAATTATCAGAATTTAATTCTCAGTAAATGAACAAAAAAAACAACCTTCAGAATTTCCTAGAAAGATTTATTCAAATCTCACACCATTGAGTTCATGCAGACACATCTTCCACTTCTCAGAAGTACTAAAGGTGTTTAGCATCACAAAGCTATCTTGGGTTTAGCCTTCAAACTAAGATCTGCACCATGCCTTGGGCAATATGAAATGGCACTTGCACCAAGTGAACTGTGTGTGGAGTCTGGAATGTTAAACAGCCACAGTGGAGAAACAGGGAGAGCTGCACATGTGCAGCTCTGGAAGGCATGCTGAAAGCTGTACTTAGAGCAACAGTGAAACTCCAGGCTAGACTGCAGGGCAAAATAACAGTTATAAAAGTGACAAGGGGTTTTTTTTGATTCAGTCTCTGGGTCAGCCCAAAATTATTAAGTTTATGCCTGAGAGCACCAACTAAACAGAAATCATCAACTGTAGGATCTGAATTTTCCTACCTGAGCTGAATGTTTACTTTTGAGACAGTACTTGCAACACAGCTCCCTTGGAAATAAAATAATATAAAAGGGAGAGCACAATGCCTCTTTTTGAGCATCCATCTCTCAATCTTCTTTAAACAATGAAAGGCAACCATGGTTTTTTTATTTATCCATTTCATATTTGACAAGTCGACTTCAAAAGATGTTCTTCATAAATATCAGCTGGGGTACCATGGGTCTGATTCAGCTCCTACCAAAGCCAGTTTCTTTGAGAGCTGCAGGTTACCACACTCTACACTGGAAATACATCTGCACAAGTAGATGTAAACATGCATTGATTGAAATGCCTAGCTATGCCCTCAGGGTAACATTTTACACTCAACTGATTCCTGATATGTGTGCTTAATTTTATGATAAATAATTCATCACTGATAATTCAGTAGTGGGAAAAGGTATATAGCATTATCTAATCCAGTTGTATTTGTGAACTTAAGATGATGGCAAATGCAAAGATCTGCTTCTGCTTTAGTTGGCCCTGAAAGGAAAATACCAGTGATTTAATAAACAGAGCAAACTATTTTTAATCAAAAATATTCAGAAAAAGAAGCTGAGAATGGCCTATTTTATGTGACCTTTAAATTTTTTTACTTTCTAGATGCAGTCAGTCTGACATTAGGTTTTATAATAGAAGTCCCATTTATTCCAATTCAAGGAAATGTACACACAGAAGCCAGCTTCTGCTGATCAAAAAGAGCAGCACAACAAAATAGAAATGTGACAGGTTAAACCATAAAGCATTAATATAACTATTTTGCTGAAGGAATATTTAGGCAAGACTTGAAGAGGTCACATATAACCATGAAGCAATATTTATTTACCATATATAAATTCCGCAATATTTATTTTCTACTGTAAATTGGCCAATGCCATACTAAATATCAACTCTCACACAGAGGGCATGACTTCACTGTCAGAATGTGTGGTTTTGTTATCCTCGTGTGATAAATGTGTGGGACCTGTCTTGACATCTAAATAGAGAGGAGCAGTCACGTTATCTCTACAATGAAAAAAGCAAGCAAATGACAAAGGAGTCAGGATTCTGAAATAAAATAACCAGTGCGAATTCTCACTTGTTTCTACAGAGGTGGAGGTCCCATTCATCACTTCCACTGATGACACAAAGTACCTTATTAGGCTAAGCTTTTATCTTAAGTGAAGCAAAGTAAAAAAAACCCAAAAAACATTTCACAGCTATCAGAAAGACATAAACATGCCATACTAACAGCATGCCTCTGTGACAAACTTCAGCTGAAACTCTTCTCCTTAAGTCACAGTACCAAACTGAGTGTGACCATATGGCAAGTAATACTGGAACTGCAGATGAACATAGAGATTGAGAGTTTTGGCAGCTTGAAGTGTAGGTCCATTCCCACTTCAACATTATTTCAAGCATCAGCATCATCTGAACTTCAGCTCAAGCTTCTTGATGGGTCAAGTATCTCCACTGACAACATCACTGAACTCAAGCTGGAGACCTCTAAGTGTGGAGCTGGAAGGGACATTTATTATTTTTCATAATTATTTATATCTTCCAAAGAAGGCAGCTGGGAGATATAGCCAGTTTCTAAATGGCCCAAAATATTATTTAAGATTTTTCTTTCTAGCTGAGCAAGAGGAATTGTTTCTTTTATTAATGTGAAGATGTGCTTTGGGAGCAACAAGAGAAGAGAAATAAGCTATTCCCCATCACTCTTCACCACGGCAGGGATTCCCACTATGCTAAAAAGGCAGTTGAACAAGAAATGTGAATCCTAAAAAATATCACTGCCTACAACTTTTCAAACATCAGATACCTGACTGCATTTTTAGAAATCAGTATCAGATTCTGAAATCTATGTTCCCTAACTTTAATACATTTACACAAGCAGTTTTTATCCTTAGTGAATCTGAAATAAGTAATAAATACCAGACTTACATTTATAAAGAAATCTACCATAAAATGTATCTAAATGCCAAGACAATGCAGGGAGAACCTTAGGAAGTACCAAAGTCTTTGCAAAAAATGCGTGCCTGATAAAATTAATTCTACAACATTTTTGATCATTCAAGTCTCTCAAACCCTGAATCCACTTTTATTTCCATTTTTAAGGCATAAGTTTGGAGGCAATTACAGTCTACCCTCAGCACACTAGGTCTTTTCCTCAGAGACAGGTATTTAGGAGAGGGAACAGGGCAGTGCCCTGACTGTACCTTACACTGAAATGGGTGGGACACGATCCAGTCCCCAGACTCCTGAATCTAACAGTGTAACTCAATCAAAATGAATAAACACAAAGCAGCTACAATGTTTTCTATGCAATTATAAATACATAGAAAGTAATAGCATATCCAACATATTTTTACAATCATCATTGTACAAACGGGACACATGTAACCAACTTCTTTCAATCTCAGTATATTCTTGACCTTCTTTTTTTTAAAGTTTTTTTTAAGGTAGTAATATTTTTATCTTCCCATCTCTGTGAATACAAACTGAAATCAGATACTTTTTGATAGTTCATGAAGTACCAAAAGATTGGATGTACACAGAAACTTGAAAGTTTTCACATTTACAAAAATTATATCTGAAACTATTGTAAAACATTTTTTTTCACTAGATGTGCATGTCATAACATGGGGCAAACATTTCAAGTAGCTTCTCTTGTTTCAGCCAGAACCAGGTTTGGGAAGCAAAGGAAAGTGTGTGTAGAAAAGCAAAAGAAAGTTTTCTCTTACATGATCCTAACTCTTCCTAAAAGTATCACTGTGAAATTTAAGTGGATGGTTCATTAACCACAGTTCTTTTTACATGAGGCCTTCTCCCCAGCTCACACTGCCACATTGCTGAGCTTCAAATCAATTGTCCTAATTATAATATGGAAGTGTAATGATCTCACTGAAAACAATAGAAATAATGAAGAATACTTTTTCTGGGGAATTTAAGATGATGTCTTTCTGAAGCTGTTGAGGTTAATCTTCCAAACATGGAAATAATGTGCAAGGAATTGAAAATAAAGTGATTATGGTAAATTTCCTGTGGAATAAAAGTTCTGAGATGAAATGCTTTCTTTTAATAGCATGCAATACCTTCCTTTTAAAAAGCCTAAGAAATGTCGCTTTATGAGGCACAATTGTTTTAATGCTTATAGACTTGGGTTGTTAAGACTAGATATAAACTGTGAATAAAATATGTAAAATTCAGTACTGTATTGGCATCTGAATTTTGCTTTTTATAGTAATTTAATTGAAGAGTTCATAGGTCAATAGTTACAAAAAAACCCCAACACTATCAGTACAATTCAAGGTAGTTGATTAATGCCAATATTTTGTGAAATTTGGAACTGTTCATCAGTTGAATGCTTAAAGCCCTAAACACAAGAAATCCATTTGTTCCTATGTAAATCTTGTAATAGCAGATGCAATTAAGTTACTCATATATCATAATAACACAGAGACATAAAAATCCAAGAAATAACATCTAAAAGTATGCATGTGAGTAAATTATTCTTCCAGTAAGGAATCAATGATTTGTGGTCTAAATCAATGCTTCATAATATTGACAAATGATTTTAAAAATTATATAGCTAATTGAATGAAATTATAGAAAACCTTTCTTGTGGGAAGTACAAATGAAGTCTAAAGTTAAAGTCTAAAGTTAAAGTCTTACTGCCACTCGAAACAACATAGAGGCCATCTTTCAGAGCTATAAAAGTTTAATAAAAAAAAAAAAGTTGCCTGGGCAGGTACAAAGAACATACCAAAATCATAATCTTAATTTGCCTCAAAAATCACCAGCAGAATTCAAGAATTCAGCTGCCTGATAAAAAGCAACATACAGCCAAAAAAAGAAAAATCAACATTTTAAAGAAATTGCTTTGGAAATTTCCACACTCTTGAAGTCTCTCTTCAAAACCACTATGTTTAGTTGGTTTAGTACATAAAACTACCTAGAGCTGAATTATTCATATGCTGAATTATGCTATTTTTCTGTATTCAACAACTGATAAATACATGGCTATCGTTATTAGAAAAAGTGAGAGTATGCTTGCATGCACAAAAACATGATTTGCTCACAGTCCTGAATGCTCAAAAAGTCTCTGCAGATAGCCTGTGTGATTAAAAGAGACACTGAGAAAAAAAAGACAAAATATAAATAGAGGCAGTACTAGAAAAGAGGAAATTTAGTAAGAAAAAACAAGTGTTCTTTCATGGTCTTATTTGGGTCCTTCGATTTTTATCTATTTTCAAAATATTTAAATTAACACTTGTGTCTGAAGGCTAAAATTTTTCTGAAGTCAATACAGAATCAACTTAGATTTTACATTTTAATGGTATCAGTTTTAATATGAAGGGCTGATGACAGGCCATTGTGTCTAGACTTTTTCCATTGTTTTTTGATAAAATAAATTAATATTATATAATTGATAATTTTAACATGGTTATTTTATTATGCTAAGGTATTTTGAAAAAGAAAACTGAAAAAGAAAACCTAGTGCACAGCAAGCCTAATGTGTAAGTACCTCTCACAGTGTTTACTATTATATAGTCTCTCAAAGAAAAGTTTACATTTAGTAACTTTGTTTCACAAGTTCACCACATTAAACACAATGCCCAATGAGAATAATGGAACAAGACAGATCCACTAGAGTGCACTTTCCAAAAGCTGACTCTGGTTCCCTACCCGAGCTCTTGCTGACACTGGAGTCACCCCAGGTGATCACCTGGGGTCTCTCTTCAGAGATTTGATCCGAACATTTCATCATTCCAGTAAGATTTTATGTGATTACTGAGTCTTGAGTGATCTCTTGTTGAGCACTACACAAATAAACATCTTTTGCACAATTACTGCTACTTCAATGTACGCTTTCAGTTGGCCATTCATGTTGTAGTAGAAAATACAAACCATTGTTTTCTCCCAGGAAAACCTCTGCCCTCTCAAGTATTTTGATTTACTGTATCAATATTTCTGCTAACTAGATGTTATTGCCAGATCTCCTTCAGAGCAGTATTTAAGTCCATCCTGCACTTGGTTAACAGGAACAACCTTCTGTGCACTCATTCCTTGCAATCTTGCACTGATCCACTGCCAGGGATTGTCTGTGGGATTGTCTGCAGCCTTTCCCAGTGGATCCAGAGGGATGTCAGAAAAATCAGCTGTGTGTTGCTCCACAGAACTACATGCTCCATCCTATGTTCTGCAAACTTCACAGGTTCAGCACCAACAGTGAGCTTTTTTTGGGAAATATCCTACCCAGACCATATTGCTGAAAGCTCAGTAATTTAGCCTTATTATTTACATATTACTTACAAAAGCAAAAGTGACAATTTCATCCTCTCTCAAGAGCACTTCATGCAGCCTTTAACTCTCTGACCCTCACCTCCAGTCCCAACCTGTTACAAGCACACCAGCAATTAAAGCACCCTCACATCAGGATAGTCAGTGCAGGCTGGTGCTTGTGTTAGCTCTTCCTTGACATCACGGGCTACGGTTCAATGCTGTGCTGAACTACTGCAACACTCAGCACAGAAGAAAGCAAAAATATCTCTCATTTCACACTTCTTTTGAACCAAATGCATTCACTTTTTGGCTTCTGAGGGGGATTAATATACTAACTGCCACCCAGCCTTCTTTGCAGTGTCCTGCTTCTGCTTTCCCTGCTGACACCAAAGTTGTCTTCAAAGTCCAGCTGGAATCAAACTGGCTGATGAGCAACAGCATAACTCATAATGACAGTCTGGCAGCCAATGGAGAAGAGACATGCTGAAGCAAAACTGCAGACTAAGAACTTGAAGTCAACATGCTCTTCTTCCTTGAATTATCCCATATACCCCTACATTTTAAATTCTTCCCTGAACAAAAGGAAAACTTTGTAACGTTTGCTTTGGGATATTTGATCGTTTTATCTTTGATTCCTTTTACCTTGCTATTACAAGAACTTTCTTGTTGCTGTTTCAATGCAATCCTTACAATACAGGCTGCAATCCACTTTTTTCCTTCTCCATCAGTTTCTGTCTAGTCCTTATATTTTACAGCTCTGGCCTCCTGATGTTCTCCTTTTCTGGTTTATCTGTATTGCTTATATATAAAAGAGAAGAATGATTGCTAAAGAAGTATAACATAATTACTTTAAAGAAAAGAGTATCCCTTACTTTCTCTTTTTCAATTATAAGCAATTCCAAATTAGTGTTGAGATTCTGGCTCCCTTTGTATTTTTAAAGGCACACTCTCCTGTTACTAAACATCTGGAGGAAAAGGATTTACTTTCGGTAAGCAGATGAGAATTTCCTCCTGATTTCTGTGCTTTCTCATATTCTTGTTCCCCAGAGCATCCCTGCAGTACAATTTCAGTTCATCTGTTCCACGTTCTACCTTTTCTATACCCTGTCCCTGTGCCATACCCTCTTTTTTCTTTTTTACACTCCAATGGAGAACATGAATATTATATCAAAAAATACTCATAGAAGATTCTCCAGTTCAGAATAAGTAACTCTTCCATCTCTTTTTTAGAATGGCTGTACCCAGTGACTGCCATGAAAAGGTCAGTGTTTCAACCACCACATTGTAGCAATATTGCCAACTCCAAGCCAATATTATTGTGTTTTAGGTCACCCTGCAACACCTGTGATTCACTTAAAAATATCCTTTGGGTTGTTCATATTTGCATGCCTATCAAACTTCCCTCAGAAACTGGTGGCTAAAATTAGCTATTTAAAAAAAAAAAAAAATAGTAATAAGTCTGAGATACTTGCAAAATCACTCAACTCCAGGAACTGGGACAGAGAAAGAAAAGCATTATTTTAAGGCCTACAATAAAAATGGAAGAGTTTGCAAGTTTTCAGTGATATTTCAATCATCTTCCTTTTCCTAACTTAATCCTAAATTACAGAAATCATTTGTTTCCAGAATGCTAAATCCTGGAGCCATTTATCCTGTGTGCTCCCAGTCCTGCAGATTACATCTCTGTGACTGTGCTGTGATGGAGACTGAATAGCAAGAACAGCGTTTACGCAATTGCAGAGTGACAGTGGGATGGAGAGGTATTTTTATCATTGTGTTTGGCAGCACCAGCTGAGCACTAGGTGCTTCAAGTGTTTCCAAAGCCATGGTACAGCTAATAGCCCAGGAAGAGGACAATCGAGAACACAGAGGTGGCAGGAGGGAGGAGAACCAATCCATGTAAAAACCAACTCATCATGCATGGAAATGGGCTAAGATTGTGCACTGTTCGGGTAGTGACATCAGGTGCCCTGGGTGATGGCACCTCACATGTGACTGACAAGGATGGAAAAAGCAGCAGTGAAGCACATCCCCAAGCATCAGAAGTGGTTAGTGCCAGGAGGAGCACCGGCCTGCTGCCGGCAGGGCTGCCCTCTTCTGACATTGAGTAATGCTGTAATAGTGCCAGGACATTTGGGTTTGCTCTTTGTTTATTTCCAGTTGACTAGGTTTGCCCACATGCCATGATCAAACATGTAAGCTGAACCCTTCATAAAGAGAGTCAGGGTGTCTTGAAGTATTTTGTGGGGATAGTGGCAGACCCTCTTATTTATCAGCCGCTCTTATTTCTAATGAGGTGGTGAAAATAAAATATGAGCAGTTTCCAAGCAACCCCATCCCACAAGACAGATAATGTTTTATCTCCAAATACTTTTCCAGCTGCATAACTGTTGTGTGCCTGTGGGGTATGCATGAGTGTAGCAGCACTCTGGTTAGGAAAAAGAGCAGGAGAAGTCATGGTTTTACAGAGCTACGGAAACGATTTGTCTACACAGTTCTTGCCCTGGAGACGCTCTATAAGCAATGAAAACAGGCTGCAGGGAGTTTTCTGAAAGACTGCTGAATGTGGAGTAGCACTTACTCAATTCTCTACCAGGCAGTATTCCCTGAAGTACAATTTTGAAATTACTCTGGACAATTTATCACCTGCCCAAATGACCCTGTCACTTGGGGAGTCCATCTGCATGGAACTTGCTTTAATACTCCCAGCCCCACAACCAGCAATAAACAATGGCCATTTTTTTATAAATCAACCTGCCAAATACAGTTTTTTTCTCCTCTGATGCCCAGAAAAAAAAATACTATTCATTCCTGGGTCACCCACATGTTTTCTAGACATTAAAATGTCATACCTTTCACTGCTAAATAAAATTGACAAAAAAAAATCCCAACCCACAGTCACGATCATTCTGGGAAATCCTTTGTGGTTTGACTGGCTAGCATCTGACTTCTATTTCTGAAATAAACACATTAAAAATAAATAAAGAAGTTGTCTGACTTTTTTAACATGCCTCTTGTTAAATATTCAGACTGTGTTCCGCACAAGTCCTGCACTTGTTCTGCTCACTTGTGCTTCTTTAAAACATGAGCTGCAGAACAGCTCATTGTTGAGAAGCAGGAGACATGGATGTTATGGCTCATCCCTGGTTGTATACTGGCTACCTGGACAAAAAGTGACAGAAGGCAGAGGACTCTTCTGGGGTTGCTACCCTCTTTCTTGTGCACCCACCACATGGAGGTCATATATTTCTTACATATAGTTTCAACAAATAGTGCTCATTCCATGTACACACCTGGGATTATGGAGTGGGAGTAGTCAGGTTCTTTACATAAGGAGAAACAATGATAAATATTATTCATGTTAAAAAACCATAATTAATTAATTACATTCTCTTTTTTTTTTCCCCAAGAACAAAGGCATTCATTGCACCATGGTAACAATAAAGCAAACGTCATCTCTGAAAGTCAAAACAAAACAACTAATGAAGTACATCATTATGTTCAAAAGATATAAAAGATGATGTAATCACAGACTAAATCTTCTCTAAATCACAGTCAGGTCTTTCCAACATCTTCCTTTCAAACTTTTTTATTTTTCCTTTCAACTGGTCTTCCTTTTTCACTTCAATGATTATTGATTCCTCCTTTCTGAAGGAGAACAATTCTAAAACAATTATCTGCTCTCTTAGTATTTCCCTCTCAGCTACAAGCAGAATGTTATTCCATTAGTGTACTGTTCTTTTCTCTTCATTAAAGTACAACTGTTAAAATGGGAAAACAGTGTACAGTTTGTTTTCTAATGATGAATATAATGTACTAACATACAAAGGGTATCATCTACCTTAGCTACACCCCTCAACAGTGTTTCACTACCAAATGAATCATTTCTGTGTGTAAAGGCAGCTCCAAACAATGCCACACTCAACACACAATTTCCTGCTCCATCTCTTCTTTGATTTCAAAAGACCTTGTCTTAAGAACTAACAGAGTTCTTTTTGGGGATGTATATACACTCAGGTATCCCAGGGGAATCCTTTTTCCCGAAGTCAGTAGGAGTTTGGTATTGTCTTCAGTGGATGCAGCATTTCACTTGATTTTCCCTGTCCTCTTGTGGCTGAATTAAATTAAATGGCTGTCTGTCCCAACCATAAGAGGAGAAAGGTTTTGGGAGGCATGTATTCAAGAGGGAGAGACAGCTGTTTGGCAAAGACAGCTGAAACAGAGGAGCTGTTGTTCATATGGATTTTAGTTCATTTGAAGTATTAATCCCTGTTTTATCAGATATTGCACATTTTGATTTTATGCCTGAAATAGCAAAACGATCCATTAATATTTCCTATTATAATATCTCTACATAAAAATATATGTAAGTTCAAGTTTTATTTGTGTGTCTATACTCCTGGCACTGAGAACATGCATGTCTCTTTGTTCTCAACAAACAGCAATGTTATACCAGTCTGTATTAAATGTTCTTGCATTTTTTCTATCTGTAGCAGTAAAATTGGCCTTGATGATGTACATGCTCTTTTTTGAAATGCAAGCTGGAGACAAATGTATAGATTTTGCATATTTTGAAGTTTACATGGGACTCACATGGAGACCAGATTTTACCTAATCAACTGAAGGATGTCATGTGGGCATTTACTAATCTTTCTCTGATGACCTGTGAGAAAACACTCTGCTTTATATGTTTTGTGGACTCAAACACTATTTAGCAGGAAGCTGCCCGGAAAGAGTCATCACTCTCTGTTAAATCTGTATCTATAAATATAAACTCTAGCCCAAGTCACCAAGCACTGAAATCCAAGACAGAGAGCACGCACAATCTGTATAGTTTCCTTGCTATTCCTATTACTTATTTTACATCAACTTTAAAAAAGGTAAAAAACCTGTCCTGCTAAGCAACATCACTTAGACATAGCTAATCCTGGTTTAGCATTCAGAAAAAATATCATGCACTATAATGCATACAATGAAACCCCAGGATGTCTGAACATCCACTCTAGACTGCACTGGTGTGGATCTCAAGTACTATCTGAAGTTTTGGGTGTGTCAATAGAGGAAGACTTCAAATTATTAGAGTGTGTCCACAAGAGAGTGATCAAGATGGTAGAAGTCTCAAGGGCAGGACTGAGTATCTGAGGTCAACTGGCTTGCTCAGCTTGGAGAAGAGAAGGCTGAGGAGAGACCTGAGAGCACGGTACACTTTCCTCATGGCAGGCAGAGAACGGGAGTTGCTGATCTCCTCTCCCTGGTGACCAGTGGCAGGACACAAGGAAGTGGAATGAAGCTGCTCCAGGGGAAGTTCAGGTTTGACATTAGGAAGAGTTCTTTACTGAGAAGATACTGGTCCCTGGAACAGGCTTCCTACAGTACCAAACCTCTCAGAGGTTGAGGAATGTCTGAAGGGTGCTCTTGATCCTGCCGCTAAGTTTTGATAGTCACGTGAACAAAACAGAGTTGTACCCTATGATGCTTGTGAGTCCTTTCCAAGCTGAAATTCTGTGACTGTACAGTTCTATCAGCTTGTTCTTCTCCAATATATAGTCTATTTCATTTTAATCAGTAGGCTTCTAGGTGTCTAACACTTCATTAGTTGTAAAACTGCCTTGCGACTAATATTAATTTAGGACACAGTTAAAAGTTCTTTCGTGTTTTTCAGGTTTGGTTACTTCAGTTTTTCTGCATCAGATGTCACAGAAGCAGCTGTGCCAAAGCCAACAGGACTGAAGTCATCACCCCCAGTGGTAGCTACTTCAGCAATGGCACAGATGTCACCACAAGTGCTGACTGCTAAGAAAAGTTTCACAGATATTCCTCTTTGGTATTGCTAGCAGCTCAGCTCTCATGCTTTACCTTTTGAAGCTTAATAATACAGTCGATATTTGTGATCACACTAAAGTCTACACATAAAGAGATACAGACATACATATACATATAATTTACCAGTTGGAGCTGATTCATACAGAGGACACCTCTGTTAAAAAAAGGCAAGACAAGAACCAGAGAAAACTCCTCTCATATCACACATGCAGACAATTCAGAGCCTCCTGCCTTTTGCAATAAATGACCCAACTGGGTACCCTCTGTGGAAAAACCCTCCAGTGTTGCTTGAGAAGGAAATCTGGATGATGGAAATTTAAAAGACACCTGGAAAGACTCACTTAGTCTTAGCACCTAAATACCCTTTCAGAGGGTTTTCTACGTTATTTTACATCAGTAGTTGGGGTTTTGGTCTCCACTCTCCAAGGGCATTTGTTCCCCATATTAAGAGATCCAAAAGAGGGCTGAATGAACATGCTAGGCCTTTTCTTCCTAGTTTTGGGAATGAAGAGGGTTGGAAATAACAGATGTAGCTCCTCTGCTCCTTTGACAGGCTCTTTTGACAACCAAACCCTACGCAACCAAGATGAGACTGATGAGCCAGCCTGGGTACCCATGCAGCTCTGCCCCAGTACTGCACTGCCCTGTGTTTGCAGTGTGTGCAATGTGCATGAAAAGCTGACCCAGTCTTGTGGGGGGTCTTCTGTCTTCACACAAACAAATGGGACAGTCTTGTCCAGATTTTGTAGCCAAAGACGAAAAAGAAGCGCATAATTGTTAACATACTACAACACTTACTGGTCACCAGAATGGATTAATTCATTATTAATTCATAATGGATTAATTCATCTCACAATGTGTAAGAACCTTTATTCTTATGAAGCAGGTCAACCACTCAGACCCAGTCCACTCCTCTTTATCCCCTCTGTCCCTGTTGGCATGGCTTTACCAGGGAAGTATTAAAATGTGTTAAAATCTAAATAAAAATACAAACATATTTTAGTGAAATTTTTATACTTTTTTAAAGACAATTCTGTATTCAAGTCCTTGTACATATTTTTCACAAAATTCTAAAAGAACTTTAGTAGAATATCACTCAATCCTCAGACAAGAAAAACTGTATTCCATGAGTTATTGTATTGGTTTCAGTTGGGATAGAATGATTTTCTTCTTACTAGCTGATGCAGTGCTGTGTTTTGGATTCAGTAAGAGAATCATGTTGGTGGCACAGTGTTGTTTTAGTTGTTGCACAGCAGTGCTCGCCCTAAATCCAGGACATTTCAGTGTCCCGTGCTCTGCAGTGATCAGGTGCACAAAGGCTGGGGGAGCATGGCCAGGAGAGCTGACCCGAAGTGGCCAAAGGGATATTCCATACACAGACCGACATGGCCAGGACATAAACTGGGGGGAATTACCTGAAAGGAAGACGATCAGGGTTCAAGGACAGGGCTTGGCATCTGTCAGTGGGTGGTGAACACTTTGTTGTGGTTACAATTATTAGAAGTAGTATTAGCATTACAATTATTGTGATTATGATTATTATTGCTGTTGCTGCTATTATTATTGTAGTTGTTGTTGCTGTTGTTATTATTATTATCTTTTACTTTGTTTCAGTTATTAAACTGTTCTTATGTCAACATATAAGTTCTATTTTCTTTTCCTTCCTTTATCTCCCCCCCATCCCACTGATGACAGAAGGAGGAAGGGGAAGTGAGAGAGTGGCTCTGTGCTACTTAGTTGCCATCTGGAGTTAAACCATGACAGTTGTTTAAAAAAAAGCTTGTTAGCCACCTTTATTGAAGAAAATATGGAATTTATTCATCATGTGTATTAAACTATTATGATTTTGCTTTTATTTACATATAAAGTATTTGATTATTTTTTAACAAAAAAGCATGTAGTGCCACCTAGGGGTATTCATAAGCTTATGAATTTGAATTTTTGACAGCTCAAGTATTTTGGATTTATTCTTCATAGCTGCATTCCTAGGAATAAAAATATGCAGCAAAGGAGGTATATAAAAATTTTGTTTTGCCAGCCTGACAGTAGGGCATATGCTAATTCTAAAAACATCATGAAATTAATTTTTTTTCTGTGTATCAGCCTGTAGCAACAAAGCAAACAACTCTCCCAGAAAATTACAAAATAAATAATCATTATACTAGAAATAAATAAATAATAAGGGAAAAAACCCCTCCTCCTGACTCAAAATTCCCACATTACCAAAACAGTGGAAAACTAAAAATCACATTAATTGGCTGTCTCAGATGTGTGAAACTCCATTTCACATGCTTGACTTTGCATTTGATTTCCTCCAATTCAGCAAGAGGTGGGCCAGGGGGAGGATTCCTCTGCAGCAGCATGAAGCCAAATGCCATGTCAGCCACATCATCTATTTACTCACTTTAGTTTTTATTTCTTGCATTGATTTGTTTTCCTTTGTTTTGTTTTCCCCAATAGTTTACTCAATAGTTAGTGTCAATGAGGGACATATTGGTGTTATTTTGGCAAGATTATTGAAAGAGAAATGGATTAATCTACCATAGACTACTTTCAGACACAGTTCATTGATAAAAAATGCACTGCTACCAAAACAAGCCTTTAATGTACCATACTGATTGCAGATAAGGGTTGCTACATTTGTCAAGAATATTTTATACAGAAAATACTACAGTGAATATAAAATACATTGGCAGAGAAATAATCCTTGCTATTTTACATGGCAAACTCAGAATGACCAAACTGACTACAATAATGAAAATACTTTAATCAGGCTGCCTCAGCAATAGAAATTTCTCACCACCTCCTGTCTACATGGTATGGATCTACCTTACAACAGTACCCCAGCAAGTACTGACCAAACAAGAACTTTATAATAACAAATACGCATTTGCAAGTGATGCAGCATAAGCATTTTCTGCCTAAACTAGCAAAGCACTTAGCAAGTACTTTAGTACAAGAGCCTTGATTCAGTGGGGGAAAAAACAACCACCCAAGCAGGGCTCTGTCCATCATTTTAATTTTGTATGGGAAGGTTGGCATCACTGGAAAGCAGACAGTTATTTGTCTCTCTCTACCTTGCCTCTTTTGTCAGACACCAAAGAGAGCAGCACTGTTCACAATCTAGTCTGTCTCCACCCCTATGAAATACCCTGATATCATTTTCACCAATACTACAGCAGCAAGAAGGGCTGGTTTTATTATTTTGAATTGATTTTTGATCAACATTCAGTCTACCTATCTTTGAGATACTGGATCATAGTGTCATAGTAATAATTCTGTCATACTGGATACAGCCTAAAGAATACCACATAACTGCAGAACTGGTAGAGTCTATTCAAGTGCAAACTATAAGAAAGCCAGACAAGTAATTTAACAAACAATCTCTGTTCCACATAGCAGGGCTTTTTTCACAGCTTCCTCCTCTCTATCAAGCCCACCCACTCATCTCCACACTCAAGTAATTCAAAGATGTTACCAGAATGTCTGTGAGGTTTGAAGAATCTGTGAAATTTTATGGATTATTTAGAAAGCACTGTTCAGAAACACTGTATTATAATGGATTTTTCCAAAGAAATTGTTCAACATTTCCCTTAGAAATCCAGAGAAACTAGAAATAGTAGCACAAGAGAAAGGATTTAACTCCCAGTGTACTAATGTCAGTGCAAACGTGGGCTGTGGAATCTTCATACTCTATTTGTAAACACTTGGGTAATAGGGGATACAACAACATTAACACAATAAAATTCTATTAATCCCAATAGTGATAAAAAGAGAGAAAGGAAAAAATAAAGGATAATAAACTGATAGTCCCTGGAAATAGGGATTTTTCATAGACTATATGGGAGATCAATCCTGCAAAATGCTGCATGTATTCCATGGTCCCAATCCAGGAAAGCACTTAGCAAGTGCCTTATTTTCAGCATATTACCAGTTGCCTTGACGCAATGGGGAAAAAAACCAAATCAACCAAACAGGAGTCTGTCTATCATTTTAATGTTGTATAGTAAGGCTGGCATCACTGGAAAGTTATCTTTTCACCTGTCTAAATGTAGATTCATTCTGGTTTAAAATCACTCTATTTTATTTGAAGAGTCTGCTTTACATCATCTTGCAGACCAGAGCGCATCCTCAATCACATTTTTTCTTTTCTCTGAAGTTAGTTCTCCTGCATGTAGATCCTGCAGTCCTACTGCATCACTCTATGAACGTTCTTGCATAAAATTCTCCAAAGTAATAGCATTTTTATAGCTGCATTTCATTGCAATCTAATTTGATTTTCTAGAGCAATGCTCTAATCATCTACTTGGAAATAACCCCTCTCTTCTGTGTTCTCTGAGACTACTCTTCTGTTGTGTGGAAGGAGAACAGTTAAGGACAATTAAAATTACTCTCAATAATAAAGGGTAATTATTACATGGGAAATAAAGTTCAATAACTGTTTTTTGAGATGACCTCTCTGCATTACAAGAAGGCCTAAAAATACAAAACAAACAAGTACCTCTCCTTGATACACAGATTATTGACTTTCTTGTTCTTACTTTAAAAAGTGGTTAGAAGTTATTGGGTTTTTTCCCTTATGAATTACTGCCTTCATTTTCCCAAAGTTAAATTTTTATGAGTCAAGGACAACCTAGGCCAGTTTATCTCCATCACATTCCCAACCTGTTACATTTTTCATTCTTCAGAGAAACATTTAAAAGGGTCCGAGTTAAATCTATGTTCCGTGACAGATCTGCTTAATACACTGTATGCCCCTTCTTCTGCTCTGTACAGGTGACTGCAAACTAAGGAATGGGTTCTAAAGTGGTGCTTTCAGCCACTTTGTCTTCTCTTCTGATGCTTGTTTGAGACATCTTGTGCATTTGTGTATTTAGTTCTTTGTCACCTGTCACCTGATTCTCTGAGATCACATGGCACCAATCATACAGGAAACTCAAGCTGGAATCCATTCTTCTGCATAAAAACAGAAAAAACCCACTAAGCTTTGTTATAAGCTCACTTAGATGAGCTTTTATCTCTCTCAAGGGGAACTACACTCAGACCAAACTGAGAACAAAAGAAGGCAATTCAAAAGAACATAATAAAACCAGTTCATTAAGGTAGGATGGGGTAAAATACATGAGGAGTCAAGATAATTCACTCAACTAAGATTTTAAAGGATTGGTGATAGTAGGCAGAGGCATTCAGCAATATCAATATACTTTCTGATTGGGAAAGGGAGTATCAGAGGACAGAGCTAAACACAGGTTTTCTTAATTCTTCCTGCAGAGCATATGAAGAGTTAGTGAGCATATGGTATCCCACCTGAGCACCATCCAACACCTCAGATCTATATTGCTCTAGACCTACACTCTTCCTGAGGTACCTGAAAACCTCCTGAGACACAATGCACAGCAAGCAAAGATACCTGATGTTTGATATGTGGCTAAATGTCTATTTTCCTATTTCAGGAATTTACTGTAACAGTTCTAGTGTTCTCTGTTCAAAATAACAGCTCTAGCTCTTAAGTTTCAGCCAACTATTGTTTTTCTACATCTCACATAGAGATTCAGGATGTCCCTGGGTCAGTCACAAGGCAGAGAAAGTACTTTGTACACACTTGGCCAGTTACAAGAAGTCCTCTTTGCACAGTTTCAGGCACCAGAAGCCCGCTCCTCTCTGGGTGACCAGGTCACCCAGTCTCAGTTGGAGAGGAAACAGGACTGCACAACAGCATTTCACCTCCATGTTCCTGCACAGAAAAGCCTCTGACAAATCTGAAATACACAGTGACCTGCAGTTCTCAGTTTCATTTTCATAGCCTGGCCAAATGCCTTGGGATCAACTGTTCTCAAATAAAGTATCTAAAGCAGTTTTGACACGTGAATTTGGACTCATAGGTCATCTGAGGGTTTTAATGGATCAACCTCACACACACTTATGTGAACATACAGAGATGAGCCTATCTATGCAGATTCTGGCAGGTTTTCAGAAAAAAAGGTACAAATCAGTTAAATTATCACATTGACCCTTGAAATCAGATGGCAGAAAATGGTATTGAATCCTCCTATCCAGTTCTAAAAAAGTTAACAAAGTACAGCTCTCAGAATAAAAGTGAAAGGAAAAATAATCTACTTCTTTTGGTTCTTAGCTCATTACTGCTACAGTTAAATTGGCCTGTCATTACTTATGAAGCTTTCCTCACAAATTCATACTGCCTGTGTCCAAAAATTATTCAGAAATCTAATCCCTACATTTCTTTCTTGCACTCCACATGGACAATTGCAATGCTTTCTCAGCAGGTCTACCAGTAAAGCCGATTAGTAGACTCCAAGCAATTCAAAATCCAGCTGCAAGACAAACAGCTAGAAAGAAAAGAATATTTCTCAACTGTAACTCCAGCATAAATCTTTCAAACAGACTTTTTATTGTGCACTTGGAAACATATCATTTTGCACAGAACACAAAAAGGTACCTAAGTTACCTCACTAAGTTGCTCATCACATTCTTCATTCACTCCTCACTTTCCCTTTGGTAATATGGAAAACAAGATGTCAACAGACTTTTTCACCAAAACAGCATGCTATTATAATCTGAATTATCACAACACATTACTCAGAATAAACACATGATCCAGAAGGTTCACTCTTTGACAGGACAAATAATATCTTTGGAGTGGAGCACAGAGACAAATATAGAACTTCTCTTATCCTGCCAGGAAACAGGCAACAGCAAGAGAATCCCTCAAATTATCCCCATTCAAGTCACGCAAGCAGTGGTGCTGTTCAGCAGACAGACCAAGAGAGGGAGAGCAGCAGAGGGACTTGGGGGAGGCATCACAGAGCCCTCCACGCAGCATTAGGTACTCGTGCCCACAGCTGTGGGGTGCAGCTGAGACAAGGCAGGGCTCAGAGAGCACGGTACATGTGCGTGCCGGTGCCTGCCCACACAATGTACTACAACTGCCAGACAACAGGAAATGCTCCTCAGGCAGGGATAGGCACAAAATCAGCGCCAGACCTATTTCTTACCTTTTCTAGCTGTGATGCTATGAAACAGACTAATGGCTAATGGCTTTTAAACAAACCCACATGCATCTGACACAGGAGAGCAAACCAGTTTCGGAGGGGATTGGATAAGACATTCCTATACATCTGCTGTACTTTTTAGACTGTCTTACATTTTCTGCAGCAGAAATTGTAGTTACAGGGTAAAGTTTATTTCTAAGATAGGAGAATCTGCATTCCAATATACAGAAATTAAGATTATCAGGAACATGAACATACTTAACATACTAAATCTTGCTGTTCCTTATTTGGCATCCAAAATTACATACACCATTACTTTCACTGGAACAATGACTTTCTGATATTTTATGTTCTGCCTTCCTCTAAGTCCCCATCAAAAGTGGAAAATGATAATTTTTTCATTGTCTCATTATTCTGAACTCACAATCAGCTCATGCTAAGATACCAAAATGATTACATTGCTATCATCTTTCTGTACAGAAGAGAATACTTTTTACTAAAACTTGGCTGTAGTTTATTCATGTTTGGCATTAAAGTGTTAACTTATGGAGTTCAATTTCTCAGGGACAACCACATGAATAATGTTGCAATAATTCATTGAAAGTATTATTTACTAAAATCCAATTTTGAATATATTTACACTATTATTAATTGAGTATTCCAAGGGTTTTTTTCCATGTGGCTATTCTGACATTTTTCTGTTCAGTTACACAACCTCTTGCTTCCTCTTTACATTTATTAGAGCAGAGGATAAGAAGATTCTTCTTGACACCCATTCATTACCATCCCTAGTAAAGCTGCAGAGGACACCATGACAATGAGAACACACGCAGGCACATTTTGCTGACATTTGTGTATTTGTGAAAAAGTTAACTGTAAGGGTAAAGCATGAGAAAGGAAGCATCCTCCTCACATTTTAGTGACCACCAGCTTAAGTGAATGGGCTAGAGAAATACATTTTGTTCTTGCAGATTCCCAAGAGGCCAACCGAGAAAGCAGGTAAAGATTCTCCCACTACTGTTAGGAATTCCTCTAAGATTCCCTAGTGTCTGATCCCAGCTGACGGCGGGATCCATATGTAGACTTATTTATACACATGTATGCTTCGCAGTGCATGGGAGCGGGCTGCTTGTTTTTGTGCGAGTACCGTGTTTTCTGCCTGGAACGATCAGTGTGGCTGTGTATGTACACGTATATATAATGTATGCATGTGTCGCCCACTGGTAACACCTGTTCAGCCTCACTGCTGGCTGGACCTGGGTTCATGCAGCTGCAACAGCCTTGCCTTTTTTGGGCTACCATATCTGGCAACTTCTAACAAACATCACTGACACAAATGCACATACTCAAAACACTATTAGGCACCCCTCAAATGGAATTAAATGAGTTTAATATATCTGTGGCTATAACTGTGCTACAATATATGATGATACAAGAATTATAAAGCTTGCAGACTAAAACAGCTGGAAAGGGACTCGAGCTTTTGGGCATGTTATTCTGCCGTTACATGTCTTTGTAATTCTTAATAAAACAATAATATCTGTGCAGAAAACCTGTTTCTCCAGGTAATACATACCAGAAACAGAAAGCTGTCAATGTGACACGGAAACTAATTGCATTTGACGACCAGTATTACTGCTGACGACAACAGCAGCAACAGAGAGGCTTAGGAAAGCTAAGCACAGAGAACAGATTTTCTGCAGGAAAGCTAAAGGAACCAAGTATCTGTGTAGCCTGGAAGCATTTTGTGAAATGACAATAAATCCTCATTAAAAATCTCAAAATCTAAAAATGGTTACATGTTCTAAGATTAATCTAAACTGCCAGGGTCTTTCAACTGTGGAGATACTTGCCTTTCTCTCAGTTAACCCCACAAAAAATGATTTGGGACGCCAGTATTTTAACTTTGCTTTTATATGACTAACATCCCGAGGTGTATTGCAGCAGGTAAGTGAGATCACACGAGAAGTACAAAAGTTCCTATGTCTCTCTTCCAATTCCATGTCCTTTCATTTTCCAGGCTGCCCACTGTTACCTTCCCAGGGGCAGTGTCCAGCAGGATGCTCCCTCCAGAGCTTATGGGACAGCACTCCGCCACCTGAGGAGATCTGCTTAGTGGGTCTGTACCAAGATCAGTGCCTCTCATCACAGAAATGAAATTGATGCTCTGCACAAGGAAGAAGGCAGTTGCTCTCAGCAAGATTTGGGAAGAAGGACATGGAAATGTGTCTCAAACCAGCAAAGAGTTAACATACTTTCTCAGTTTATTGGGTAAGAACCTACCAACTTCCATAAATACCCTGAGGTACTGGGAACACCAGAGTCTTTGGAGATGCTGAGGTCTTTGAATACAGTCCAGGGAGGTTATATGAAATTATCAACTAATTGTTTCATTATTCATAATTTACATTATAATTATCCCTCTTGGCTTTACTTTCTCCAGAAATTATTCTGTGTTTTGCCTGTTAAAATATGTAACCCATTAGAAATACCTAAAATAGTGCCTGAATGTTTCTAGGCTCCAAAGTATATTGAAGTACAATAAACCATGTATTCAACTTCTTCTGAACTAGTGAATTTCCCTCTACTTCCTTGAAGTTCACAAATTTGTATCGGTCAAAGGAGCTATGCCATGGTTAAAATGCATTTACATTTCTGAATATGACACAATCACTGACAAAAGTAACGTACTCATCACCTTAAACTAAGGTGGACTTCATTGCTATCTTTTACACCTTACTTCAAAAGGTTGCTTTGTTTTGTTTCAAATCTGAGTGCACTTCAGAGACATTGATTAAATGATCCAACATCCCTTTTACAAGTAAGCTCACATTAACCTGACCTACAGGTAACCTCAATGATAAAGTGAAAGCACCAATTCTGCTCAGAAAAGATTTGCAATTCAGTCTCAAAATTTTCCTCCTGCTAAAAATTAAAAAGAAAAGGATTGTTCTCCATCCTCGCTCTAAATTTCATCCCATTTTAACATTTTTTCTCAAAACACCAACTCTAGAATTGTGTGATACTATTTAATAACCAAACTTCACCTTAGCTTGGTTTCTTGAACAACAACAACAAAGAAGTATTTTCCTCTCTGAATCTCATAGTGTCCCTTTTTCACCACACTTCTAAACATCCAGCAGAAGGGAACGTAAGGATAGGTTTTACCGTATTCAGGAAATAAGCTAGCTGGAAAGAGAAGACAGATTGCCTTTTCCCCCCATCTCTCTTCCTCATCCAAGAATAAGGCCACAAAGCTCAAACACTATTAGATGGTAGCAGATCCATAAGGAGAAATCCTCATCCCAAAAGAAGTTCAGAGGTCACACCTTATTAAACGTAGGAGGATCAACATGGAACAAAGCCAGAGGAAAACAGATTAGAAGTACCATCATTAACCAATCTACAACCTAAAAAATATAAGTCACTAACTCTCATGATTGCCCCAAAAAGCTCATAAACTAAGAACCTGGGGGCTTGCAAACCTGACATAGGCCCCAAATGTTTTCTTCCTGTAATCTTATGATCACAACATGAAAAATAATCGTTTCTAATGCTTCAGCTTGTATTCAGTTTCTGGAATCAATTATATGAGTTTTCATACAGTTGTGTAACCACAAATAAAATCTGTTCTGAAGGCTCTGAATGCTTTCCTTGGGAGGAGGCTAATGGCACTGCTGAAATGAGTTCCTCAGGATGCTCTGAGCTTTGCAAAAGCCTCTAACCACATTATCTGGCAGAGCTTCTATTGTGATAACAGATCATAATTCTTTTCTGCTTTGCAGCATACTGAGTAAAAAAGGTAAAACTGCTATATCTTCCATAAAAAAAAAGGTGGAAAATGGAAATATTTTCCAAGGAAAGTTCCATTCAGGATTTTGTAGAAAGTAGGAGAGCTGGTGAGTGAATATTTGTCCACTAATGCATTTCAGCATATATTTTTCTGTTGGAAATGAGAAGGAAAAAATAAATCTGTACAGATATCTTTTTTTCTGGCAACAGGGGTAGGGTTTTTTTTGTCTTTATCTTCTATCTGAATTTTATTTTGTTACAAATTTAATTCCCAGACATTAATTACATTTTCACACGCACAGGAGTAGCTATTTGCTTTGCTTTGTCTTCTCAATATAAAACAGAGAAAATACAGAGGAGGAAGTTCTACTCCAATGGACACTTGCCTTTAATGATTTAAAAAAATATTTTTATAGTTACAGGGTAATAAGTACACAGAAATATTTCTGGCTTCTTTTCATTACAATTGTTTCTTCATTACCCTTCTTACCCTTTCTTCCAGCAGGGACCCAGATATCAAAAGGAGGAAGATGGTATATGGTCTTAAAGCCAGGTTTTTCAAAATTGGGTGCCATATTTAGGCACCTATATATAAATGGCCTGGTTTTCAAAAGAACTGAGCACTCATCAGTTCCCATTGATTTCAATAGGACCTAGAATTGATCACACCTCTGCAAATCAGGCCACTTCTCTTTATGCGCGGGCATGCGAAAATACTAGAACCACTTTGAGCATCTGGTTTAAAACCAACAGCCAGATGTTCTACCAGAGAGCTTTTAGATAAACATCGTAATCTCTAAATGAACTCACAACAGCACAAGAGTTTAAACAGAGGTACCTGAGCTGTGACACTTTTTGTTGCCTAAATGGAGTTGGTGAGAATTTTGCCAACAGCTGCTGAGCAACTGTTCTGAGAGCTCTTCAAAAAACTTTTCTATTTGTAAATAAAGTGGATCTGAATAATCTCATATATTCATTTTCTTTCCTAACCAAAATAACCCAGTTCTCAGTTTCCATTTCACTAGCTGCCTGCTGTGACACTAAAAATTATGTTAGTTATGTAACAACATGCTCTTTGTAGCTGCAGAATAAGAGAATAGTGACAGGGACTGGGACAGCGAAGTCCCCATGATATTTCAGCTTTAGCTGCTTAATGACAGCAGGTTGCAAATGCACTTTGCTGAGCTGGAAGGCATTTGCTCCTTTATCTGACAGAACTAGACAGTTTCAAGAAAAAAAGGGGTGTAAGTGAAATAAACAAGAGGCATGAACTTAATTTTTAAACATTGTATTTGTTGGGAATTAAGAAACCACACGCAAATTTATTTTATATGCAATTTCAGGGACAAAGAAGCAGTAAGAGCAACATTATCATTTCCTAGAAAATGTCAGATTGTCCTTAAAAACCATAAAAATGACATGTGATGCAAACTGCTCTCCCTAAAGTTTCTGTTTCTTTAAATGTGCTCTTGTACAGACCTCAATAAACTCACAGGGACAAAGATTTTCACAGCAGCCTTGATTCAGGTCCATCAATTCACAGAACACTGAGCTGTGCTATGCAAATACAGAAGCTTACATATGGAAGCAACACATGTTTGTGATGCTGCACCCAACCTCATACATCCTTGTCAGGTTACCTGAAAAAAGCTGCACAACCTCAAAGGAGCACAGAGAGACAAGGGCTGGAGGGGGAGGCAGCAGGGGAGGAGGGGTGGAAAACCCAAATAACTGAAATAATATCAGGCTGTGCCCAGGGCAGCCCCAGGAGAAGCTCAGCCCCAATGTCCAGGCATTAAAGCCATCAAACTGAGTCAACACTACCACTGCTTTTGACTCAGGGGGTTGACTGCCAAAGGGGCATGGGACCCATCATGAGATGCAGAGGAAAAGCCAGCTCAGAAACCTCTGCATCACTGTCCTCAGCAAATCTAATCCCAACATGACTCTGTGCAATTTGATAGCCTTGCAATCAGGATAGGTGAGATGGGTATGAAAATAGTTGCCAACGATGAGCTCACACCAAGAACTTTCATGTGTAAGTTTGTAAATACAAACCCTCTCCACACAGAAATTATCAACTACTTCCTTTAGCTCCTAAGGGACCAGCTCTAACCTCTAGCAACGGAGCATTCTGCATTCACCTTCGCTCTTCAGAGACTGATGGGTGTCCTTCATCACTCCTCTCACCCCACTTCAGAGACATGCGTGCACCAAATCTGCTTCTTTCTCCCTGACTATAAGGCATTAATATTTTGATGCATTCTCTTTTTGACAGTTATATATTTATATGTTAAATTAATTTTTTTGTAACATTTGTTTTCCTTATCACAAGCTCACTGAATTTTAATGCCTTTGCAATAACAAGCCTTATAAACTGAGGAAAAGGACAGGATTCAGGAATGAGGCTGTTTTTTTCAAGCTGGCAGCTAGCGTGGACACTGCAGCTCTTCTGTGGGAGTGTTCTGGGATGCATGTCACTGAGGTGACAGTGACAGAGAAGCAGCAACAGTAAGAAGTTGTCTTCTGACCCTGGAACATTGATTTAGAAGTTTACATTTAGAACACAGAAAGGTATTATACCTCAATGACACATTAAAGAAGTGGCTAAAAGCTGGATGCAGCTTCATTGTGAATGAATGGGAGAGAAAAACAGGCATCTGTGATGGTAAATTGATCTGCTCCTGTTCAGTGAATTCATGCTGTAATGGGCACTTCTAAAAAGGGCAAGGGAGATTCTGCAACCTGAGACCCTACTGCTGTTTGTAATGCTGCAATTTCGTATTCTAAGTTAAAGTGTGCCAGGGATACTTTCTCTCTGTTATAGGGAAGGAGATTTCACTGAGAGGCAGAACATGCCGTACATAAGCACAAAAAGCTGAAGTGTAAAAAATTTAAGCAGTAAGAGTGTTGGGGAAGCTGTAGCCTGGTTCCACTTTGAGGCGAGACTGAAATACAAACTGCTGAGACAGCTCGTTGACTTCACCAGAGCAGAACTAAACGTCCATGAACATACAGAAACCTTTCCAGAAGAGTACGAAACATATATATGCTTGCATTGTGCCACCAAAAAAATGTATATTTCAGAAGCTCAAGACAAAACAGTGAATCCATTCAGGTTAACAGCTGTTGGGAGATGGGGGGAAGTTAGGATTTTTTTTTTTTTTATGGACAATGTATAGCTCATTTAAATTCTGCTCTTCTTTCTTACCTACTTTTATTTACAAATATTCCCTTGCTAGACCTAATTGACATTACTTTTACATACTCCTAGAAAAGGGCTGTGACATCATGTTTCTATTCTGAGCCTCCATTGCACTTTCGACTCGCACAAATTGCTGCCTTTGTGATTGTTTTACTTATAAATAATTTCTGTGTTATTATATATATACATAGAGAAACTCTTGATCACATTGTTCTAAACTAAGTCTAAGGAGGCAAAATATAATAATTAAACAAGATGCTGATCCTGACTTTCTGAAGGAAATGTAAATCATAAATAATGGGATAAGAAAAAAATTACAGCTGATGCAACTCTTTACAATTGATACCACGAAGATACCCATCTATCAAAACTGATTTCTTTGGACCTTCTTAGCAATTCCCAGCTATCTGAAATTTTTATTTAATGCCCGCCCTTTTTTTTCTTTATTATACATGTATCACTGATTTTATATCTTCTTTTGATGTGAACATTTTCTGACTGGGGTGAAAAAAAAAGTCAGAAAAAGATATTATGGATGCATTGAACCCTAATAATGATTTTTATTTAAGAGCATAATGATTTTTATTTAAGCAAAAATTGGAGGGAAGAAATACACAATTGCAGAGATGAACTATTAACCAAAGACTTTTCAACACTCAAGGAGTCTTCCCTTCCTCTCCTGTACTGGGCTGTACAATGTAAGTAGAGGGCTTTTTACAAAATTTACATGTTCCTTCTGTTTGTTTTTTTTTTCTCAAGACAACCGGTAGGCATTGCCACAAAATGAACTGGGGCAATGATTGGGTTATAAAAATAAAGATAAAAATTCTATTTTTGTTTTGAGCTTAGATCTTCTCCCTGATCTGCTTTACAGAGTAGACCTGACAAACACCCACACTAGTGCAACCAACGGGGTGAATTCAGATAAAAGAGGTCAAGACAGGAACTTCAGCTTTTCTAACAAATCATATTCTCTGAACTACTCTCTGAGTTACAGTTTTTGGGAAAAAAATCCTTCCACAATGCAGAGGTATAGCCTGTGCTCTTTGTCTCCAGGACTGTTACATTCCTTATTGCTGGATTAAAATGACTGATCAGTTTTCTGTCACAATAAAGTTTTACAAGTGAAGGTTTTATGTTTTCATTCAAGTTGCTGATAAATATACGAAAGAGCATGTATAATGATCAGATTCTTCCAATAAGCTGTTAATTTTCTGAGTTATATTAGTTTTCTTTTTCTTAATTTCCAGTTTGTAGTCAGCATGCTTAGGCCTATTAACCTTGGTCTCTTTAGCCCTTTTCATCTATTCCTAGCTACCTGACTTGACATTTTTATTCAATACCTTTGCGGTTTTTTTATTTCCGTACTTACTAGAAACATGTATGTATCACTGATTTTGTTGTATCTCCTTTTGATCTGCATGGTTTCTGATCAACTCAGGCCTGAATAAATATGGATCTACACATTTTTGGACAATCTACAGAATGTCCTCAAGCAGTTTTTTTAATATTTTAAGACAACCTAGCTTCAATGCATAGTCCTGTTCAGTAGACTGAGAGCATTTTGGAATGCCAGACTCAGACAGGTCTAAATTCTGAACATCTCATTTGCATATGGAAAATATAGCTAAATGATAATCACTGCAATCTGCACAGTTACTGGATAGTTTTCAGCTTCCATAATTCACTGTTCTGAACAACATCCAACTCTGGATTTGAGCTTTTTCACACAGGACTTTCTGGTCTCAAAACAGTTATTCTGACTTCTGAAAAACTCTGAGAATATTTTCTTTGGTTGTGTATTAACCAGAGACCTGCTACAGTAGGATAGCACCTCTGGAGATCACCTGGTTCGCCCCGTGCTCAAAGCTGAGTCACCTACATGAAGTTGCTCAGGGCTGTTTTTCAATCAGGTTTTTTGTATTTTCAAGGATGAAAAGGCCATTCCCTTTCTGGGCAATCTGAACTATTGCTTATAGATTAACATACTAACAGTCACTAACTAATTACAGAACCTGGGATTACTATTTTACTGCACTATGAATCTCTGCAGCACCCAATGCCTGGGGCTCTTTTTTTTTTTTTTTTTGTTACAAATGAGATAGAATACATCTTTTCTTCTGATAGGTTTTAGTTTGGTGTTTTGATTAGTGTAAAGTAGGTCGTCAGGAAAAAGAAAAATCAAATTTAAAAAATTTAGTGCTGTGCACCCTTCATTCTTTGCATGGAATTTCAGTCTAGCCAACATTAACCCAGGTCAGATGGATCACAACCAAAGTAAAAGTTTGACAGAGAATATAAAGGTAAGGTGCTGCTCCTCTGAGTTTATGAACTACCATTCACAACCACAGTTGTGAAATGAACTATCATTCACAACAGTTGTGAAAAATAACTCAAAGCTATCTACTCAGTTCAACAGGTGATAACCCTTAGTACATAAAGTGGAACTGCTACTGACGCTGTAAGACTAAAGATCTAGATTTTGGTGTTGAACTTGTTTAGCCAAGGTGTTTGAGTTTAATGCTTTGTACCCTCAATCACTGATAACAGGTAGCAATGAAATATGTCTTTCTTCAAATATCACTTTTTATCTTCCATTAAAACAAGCAACTGAAACCTCCATCCTTAAAAATGTAACTAGGTCTCCTAACTTACCTATGTTAAAATAATATCAATATTTATTTGTACTTTCAAAATGAGGAAACATTAAGTCTGATTGCTAAAGGACACTCCTTTTGCTCTGATGGCATAATTCTCTGCCATAATGTACATTATTGACAATTATATTTTCATTCAGTAACTCAAAGATGATTAGAAAAGTTGGCTACTACAGATTTAAGCTGTAACAAAAGTCTCTTCGGTCTTACTCTGAAAAGCTTGCTAACAGCTGTTTGTCTTGTAGATTTCAAATGGAAAACAAACCATAAAGCAGCCAATATTTAATGTGGAGAGTTGCTAATTTGTCTTTTCCCTATGCCTTTTCCCAAATCTGACACTATTCAAGGGACAGTGTATAAAACCATAAAGCAGATGACGTTGCTAGAAGGCAGACTGCAAGGAAAAAAAGTGATTACCAAATCAAATAAGGAGACATTCATTATGAGTTTAATTCCCCTTTCTTTGACATTTCCTCCTCAATTTAATTAGTCTCTCCTGAGGCTTACAGTCCTAGCAGTCTTCCAATGCAAAAGAAAACTTGCTTGCCAAGGAAAATAAGTCCGAAACTGTCCCAACTCTGCGTCAGTGAGACTGGATTCTATAAATAACCCCCACAAAATCTACCACATTCTCAGCCTGCAAAGTCAAATTATTAAACCTGACATCTCTATTACATCCAGCTGTGGCACAATTCCTCTCTTCCTTCTGAAATCTGCTACTGTACCTTGCAGACAACAGAAACACTGCAGCTGTGGACAGCTAGTGTTGCCCATGAGAGACTTAAAGGTATGGTTGGTTGATGAGAAGCTCAATCTAAGCTGGCAATGTGCACTTGAAGCCCAGGAAGCTAACATGGCTTTGAATCATCCTGTGCTGCATGCAGAGCAGTGTGACCAGCAGGTCAAGGAAGTGCTTCTACCTGTCTGCTCTGCCCTCCTGAGAGCCCACCTGGGGCACTGTGTCCAGCTCTGGGGTCCTCGGAATGCGAAGGACACAGACCTGCTGGAGAAAGTCCAGAGGAGGGCCATGAAGATGATCAGAGGGCTGGAGCACCTGTGCTATGGAAATAGGCTGAGAGCTGGGGTGCTCAGCCTGGAGAAGAGAAGGCTCCTGGGACAACTTACAGAACCTCTCACTACTTAAATCAGGCCTGAAAGAAAGCTGAAGAAGTACTTTTTAAAAGGTCATGCAGCAACAGGACAAGGATAAGGGGTAATGGCTTCAAACTGAAGAGCAGAGATTTAGAAATTCTTTACTGTGAGGGTGGTGAGGTACAGGAACAAGTTGACCAGAGAAGTTGTGGTTGCCTTATCCCTGGAAGTGTCCAAGGCCAGGTTGGGTGGTGCTTTGAGCAACCTGGTCTGGTGGAAGGTGTTCCTGCTCAAGGCAAGGGGGTGGAACTAGATAACCTTTCAGGTCCCTTCCAACCTAAACCATTCAAAAAGTCTATACTATCAATTCTGTTTCTAGAAGGATGTAGAATTTTTTATTTTAATTCAAAGTTTAAATATATTATTAATGATAGCATGGTACTTCAGCACTTTACTGCTCATCAGTAGACGATGAAAAAGAGAAGACTAGTGAAGTTTATGGAGCTTGTTAAGGGCCTGATTCTGCAGACCTGCTCCTGAAGAACCTTTGCATTACAAGTCACAAAAATCACTGTTAGTCAGATAGTTCCTGACCTTTTAAATCTCATATCCTAACAGGATACCCTGGAAGTGTCGCATTTTTAGTGTCTGAATTTTGAAAGGGATTAGAAAAACCTTGAAGAATACTAGTCTCAGATTGCTCAAAAAAATCTAAACACAACCATTTTTTTTCTCAAGGAAAGTACTATGATCTCTGAGGGACATAACTCCTGAATTTTGAACTCCTGGCAATACTTCTGTATGTTGAGCCATGCAGTTATATTGGCTTTCATGACATACTTTCATAATGTATAAAAGGATTTATAAACTCAGCCCTTGATGTCATTTTTCTAAAACAGAGATAGAGAAATATGGACCAGTTATTACTGCCCTGAATGTTCTCAATTTTATGCAAGGTAACCAGATGTAAAATTTTGTTGCTGCTTCTAAAATCAGGATGCTGCTTTGCTTACATTAATACATTCAGCTGTCCTGTCTGTTCAGAACCTTTTTATCTGCAATATTTTTTCAATGCAATTTTAGTTCTGTTCAGCAGTTTATAACTGTAGCTGTGTTACCAGTCTTTTTTGTAATGCATTCTTCTGTGCTGCACACTTTAAATATGTTGTTGCTTTCTTTCTGCTTTCCCTCCATGTTGTATAACAAAACAGTAAGCAGAAACGGCAGTGAACAAATAAGGACTTCTTCCAAAACAGAATTATTCTCCTTTTATGTTGACCTTAGAAGAACAAGAGGAATACTCAATTTTCTCTTTCCTGACTGAAAAAGAACAGACTATTAAATCTGATGACAAACTAGTAATGAAAGACTCTGCAGCAGTAATTGATCTTTCCACTTTACTTCTCCATATGGCTATGCCCTAAGCATCAAAAAGCTTTTAAGTATTTTGCAACAACCTCTCCATTGAACAGTTCGTTAGTTCTGTAAGAAAGCAAAAAAATCAGCTAACTCTCCCTTATCCCAGCCTTTTCAAAGTGCACAAAGTACTTGCAGTTACAATTACACAGTCCTCTTAGTATATTCGTCTATCATGGATGATGATGCTGTAGGCATTCACAGCAATTTACTAAGAAAACAGCCTATGACTTCAGGCATTTCCCTAGACCTCCATTGTGTCATGACCCAGTTAGCTATTCTTCTCTGGACCTGATCTTAAATTGCTCACAGAACTTTCTGTTTTGCTTGAATTCTCACTCATGAAGCTTATTTGTCTCTCTGCAGGAAACTCTACTAGCTCAAGTAAGTCTTACGTCTCACACCTAGAGACCACACAGAACAATTAACATAAAGACGAGTCTCTCAACAACAAACCCTTTTGAATTATTTGGATTCACGACAAATTTAAAAATGGGGATGATGTCCACATCACCCCCCTTCTCCAGCCGTGAGGCAGAAGACATTCAGCAGTAGGCAAGGAAATCTGTATTCCCACCAGGTATTCTCTCTACCCCACAAGCCCCATAATCATTCAGGAAAGGAACACAGGTTCAACACGTTTGGTTTTTTTACTGCTATTTTACTATCCAGCCAGAGGCAGAAGGAGAAGCCATCAATCTTTTTGCCACTTGCCTCTGTTAATAACTGATGTGCAATTTTTGCATTTCAAGACCAGAATTTCATGCAAACAGTTCTCCATAGCATAGTTCATATTGATTTGCCTTTTAGCAGTTTACAAATGTCAGCAGAAAGAACAAAGCACAGATACAGAAACCTATCTCCTTCCTTGGCATCATCCTTGAAGTATGGTCCTTGAGCTGGTCTCAAGTATTTGTAAACAAAAATATTTCTCTTTATGCATATATAGACCATAGTGCAATTAATTCATCATTTCAGAACCATAACTGATTTTAGGAGGAATTTCTTTTTCAATAGTACATACTGAAAAAATTTCTCTGTATTTGCCTATACTGACAAATCCAAGCACTTTGAGAATATATTCATCCGAATAGTTACCAGTTTTACAGAACAAAAAAAAAAAGGTGGCTTTAAATACATAACCCTGTATTGAAGGAACAATGACTTGCTTTTTAAGCTGACCTTGACATACTGTCTGCCTTTCTGTGAACAAAGTAGTGAAAAATGATGTTTACATAATTATGCTGGCATTACACACACAAAAGCAACTGTACTGCTCTATAGCATAAAAAAAGAAACTTCAGATTTCTTAAGTAGTCAGATCCTTCTTGCAGTGAACAGATGCTTTGGACTGAAATTCAAGTTCAAAACTTTCAACTTCCTTTAATCTTCCATGGTTTTATTGTCTGTGTTGCTCACCTTCTCCGGGAGGCAGGCTGACCTAGAATCCCAAGTCTGAAAAGGCTTTACTACAGTGTACAGATCAGCACACAGCTTAGCTAGACATAAAACCACACTTTTGGCCTCTGTGTCAGCAAAAAGGTTTGGAGCTTTCTTCAGTTCTATCAACTGCACCTCTTCTGCTCTTCACTGCTCTACAGACATTGGGCTAAAATGATAATCTTTGCCTCTTTTTTGCTTTTATCTTCTTTTCTTCTTTGTGCTTTATCCCTTCCTACAGAAGTTTGCTGAAGTGCCTCACAGTGACAGGAGGCAGCATGGTCAGGCCATGTATCCTTGAAATGAGAAAATCCAGTCACGACCAATTGACTGAATTATTTTTTTAGTACTGTTTTAAGCAAAACTGATGATACTGTTCAGTCTTCAGAAATATTTTTGTCGTTATCCTCTTATCCTAGTTTTCATTTGCATATTGCAAAGTCAGACAGACCTAAAGAATATTCCTTTTTGTCAATCAGTGACATTATTTCTTGACCTGGTGTAGCTAAGTATTACTGCTGTGACGACAAACAAAATCATCAACAGTAATACACAACACTGAAAAATCTGTCTTTGATATGGAAGTTCACAGCCTCAGAAATATGATTTACAAACCAGACCCCTGAGACACAATCTTCTGTTGCCTTTATCACTCCCTTGTCCCTTTAAAAAACAACCAATTTTTATGTTCAGTTTTTAGTATAGATTTCTTTCATCCTCACTTTTCAACTTCTGTTGTGACAGTCTCATTTGGCTGACTTCATTCTCCTATACCAGTACTAGGTTTGTTTGAAAGTTAGCCAAAATAACTTGTGGAGTGGTTAAGAGGCCTTTGCATATTTCAAACTTCTTATCTAAGTGGCTACATTGACAGATCATTTTCTGTGTTCTTTAAGACAAAAATAGTGTGGTTCACTCTGGACTAAAGAAGTGGCCAGGAAATTCCTGAACTTGAAGTATTCGTATTTGAAAAACCTAAAAAAAGTTTAGACTCTTCAGAATTTTGTTTGTTTGAGGCAGGAGGAAGACAGTATACAAGAAATCAGAATTCAACATTTGGGGGCCTATACATACAACAATATGAAAGTCAAAAAATTAAAACCAAACAAACTAAAACCCCAAACAAAAACCAAACTGTCAGCCAAAAGATACCTATCATAACACATCTACAGCAAATTTCAGCTAAAAGTTATCTGTTATGATACCTCACCAGCACACATTCAGCATTTTCTATATGAGAATGCATTCCAACAATAATTGAAATGATGTATAATTCTGTTATGAAATAGTCTTTATCATCAAAATATTGAGTAATTTTATTCTCACCAAAGCACTCAAGTAATAGAAAGGGTACACTAGTAATTCTTGACTCCTACAATTCTCTTTAAAGATTATTAATTCAATATCAATTAAGGTTTTGGAAATGCTTCTCAATTACCTTCCTGTAAATCACCAAAACACTGTTTTATTGCCACATATCTACTGCACTCAGAAAAAATTCTAGGTATGACATCTTATAGCTTAAGAATCTTGAATGCTAGCATAAAATATGATTTAAATTCATCAGCTGGATCAAAAAAACTCCATGTTAACCCCTGCTGGTTCAAAACTCTGTATTTTTCAGTAGTCTAAAGCAAGGACTCAAACTTGAGTGATAAGGATTATTCCATTTTATTTCGTCAGGGCATGCATAATTTCTCTTTAGATTAGCTGACCATGAAAGAATGAGAATGGCAAGAAACTCCATGACACCATGCAACTACCCTTCCAGTGCAGAGCAGGAGAAAATGCTGTTTTCACTTTCCCACTTCTGACACGAGTATCAAGATGTCTCCTTCACTTTTCTACTTTCTGGAAAAGAAAGCTAAAAACTATAAATGATTCATGCAAGAAGAAAATGGGCAGATATGGGAGGTGGTGATGGTGCTTCTCAGTCAGAAAATATTTTAGCTATTTCAGCATCTTTTGTATGTTGATTTCTTATCTTTGAGCTTCTGAATAATTTAGGATATAAACTGTCCTTAACCTTGTTTGAATGAGTTCTTAATCTGTAAATTTATGTTGTCAAATGGTGCTTGTTTAACTCGCCTTTTCAATCTTGAATACATTCTGACCTCACTGAAATCATTAGCGACGTCCCTTGCAACATCTGTGGAGCTGTGATTTTATTCTTCATGTTTTGGTGTTACTGCTAAATTAGTAAGTTTGTTTGCATATTAAGCTCCATTAAATCCACTAGGAAACATATGTTTCATTTGTGGGACAATTTCACATCTTCAGCACTAAGATGCTGCTCTTACTGTAACTCTCTAGACGCTGCTCTATCGTAACTAAAAAGGTTGGACCAAACAAAGCCAATTGCATGCTTAAGCTGTACCTGTCTCAGCCAGACAGGACCAGGGCCTTAAATCCTGGCAGTCCCAACTATGAAACACATTAAGCTGTCAGAATTTCTTTGTATTATCTAATTTTGACAGATCTCACAAAATAAATCCAAACAAATATTTGGCATGAAGAAGAAGTATGAATATTATTTTTGTAAAAACTCATTAGTAGTATTGGTAGACTGTGGAGTTTGACATTAGACTGGCATTTTTTCCAAGCACTGTCTGTTCAAGATGTTTCAATAAATAGTGCTTAAAATGAAAATGCATGTATCAATTGATAAATGTTTTTCAGTTAATGCCTAGTTATAAATATCTTTATAGAGTTGCATGTTTAGCAACTGGATTTATGTTAACACTGTGCAAATAAGTACAAGAAGTAATTAACAATAGGTCATTTTGTAGCTTCGTGAGCTTGAGGGTTTCTGAAGAGTAGGTGAGGAGAAAAGAGGTTGCATCGTGACTTCATCAGTCTTTAGCAGAATACCCACTGACTCCAACACAACCAGAATTTCACCATAGGAATACAAATTTAAATTTGAAGTGAGACATGCAACAAGGGCATTCAAGTGAGGAGTAAAATGGCAACATTCTTCAGTTTAGACTGTAACTATGTCACTTTAAAAAAACCCTAAGAAACAGAATATGTAAAGTGATTCACAGTGCTTGATCTTTAGGTAGTTAATTATACTCTGTAAGCACAGGGGAAGAAATGTTTAAGAATTCAATAACCCTACTATGAAGTCTTTATAGAGTCTTTTTAAACATAGTGAGTTTCAAGTAAACAGTTGGTTACTACAAAATGCCTTTTTTTTTTCCTTGTGAGCATGTGTATGCGAATATCCCTAACACTGGACAAAACCAGCCCAAATCTAAAACAACCACTACAGTTTAAACAAAAAACAATATTTCAAATTAAAAGAAAATGTAGCAATTTCTAATCAAATTATACAGATAAGCTTTTTACATAACAGAAAACAACATTCTTCAAGACTGAGTGACAATCTAAAAATGAATCAAAGTTGTTCGATCCTTTTTAGATCTCATAAAATCAGTATATGAATGGTATGCCGCAAAAGGCATAATGAAAAATTATTGTGCGCTCTCAAAATCCTGGGAAGTACTAAGGATACAAAAGCCAACCTGCTTTTAAAATAAGATAAATGGGACATATTTAGTCTGGGGCAAGGAACAAAAGAGAAGAAATAAAGGATGGTCTGGTATCGAATAAAAATGGGATAGGTGACATGATCACTTAAAGATGCTATTAGGCTGTCTTGGAAAATAAAGGACAGTGGAGAAAAGGGTATGAGTATGTGGGATCCAGGGTACCTTTATAATTGCTTTCACTTTTTCTCCTATTTAAAATAAACTATTCAATACCTTCTACATTATGGCCCTGAGTATTGTTTCTGTCATATGCTTTCTACCCTGTCCGAGATATTGATCCAAGAGCAGTCTAGCTTGTCCCTTGGAGTCACTACTGAAAATACAAGGGAAGGAAATAGCATATAAATAGTATATCTAAAGGCAGTTGAATATGAGACAGTGGAGCTCCCACTGCAAATTGAATGATCGTATCAAGATATAATGCAGAGTACAAAAACTTTCTTCTTTTAGAGATGATCTTATTGAAAAAGTAGCTTATATAGTATCTGTCTGTCCTAGTTATGCTGTCTCATTTCCCAAATACATTTGAGGGTCAGCCTAAATGCAAGCTGGGGAAGTCTTGTATTTTTTTCCATCAGGATTCTCATACAAAGCTAAATTTCCTTAAAGCTTAAATCAGTTGATTTTCCAATTCAGGCCACATTATATTTGCTTTTGTCTCAAGTAATTTTTCTAGACATTACGAAATACTGTAACTGTTGCAATACTGCTCATTTCCTCTTACACTCTTGAATGATGTCTGATTTATGCTAGACTTCTTGCTAAAATATCCTCAGTTACGTCTTCCAAATTTGCATTGTTAGCACTGAAAGAGTTCTGAAGCAGTAACATAAGCCCTTCCCATCATACTGAAGAACTGCAGAATTTCTTCAATGAGCTGAAAGATGCAGGGGTTTTGTATCATTTAACCTGAAAACTGCTCTCCTCAGTCTTCTGGGAGAACAATATCAATAGAATCACGTGTAATACTTTGTACAACATACACATACGATACCGTAATTGTTAAAACATTTTAATTCTTTGCATTTTGAACATGCTTTCTGTTATAAATGAGTGACCAGGGAGGAGTTTCTAATAGAGCAATCTCAGTTCTGGCTCAGCAAGTTGTCACTTTTGTCTGCTCCTGCTTTCACTCTCTCAGATGCAGTGATTGACACTTTAACAGTTCGTGCAATAGACGTCCTCTTCAAGCTTACTCTTTAGCAGACTCCAGTATATAAAAACATTTACTTACTGTAAAAAGTTTAGAAGAGTTATGAACTACTGCAATCTTAGCTCAATTCTACCACATTTAGATAAGCAGTAAAGGTAAAAAATGTAATATCCTAGAACACTTTCTTCTCATTTTGAAATGGTTTTTCAAAATGAAAGGAGAGCAGTGGTAAAAATTATCTTTGTTTGTTGAGGTATTTGTTTCTAAATACAAAATACATGTACTGCTTTCCATTTTAAGCAGCATGTTATAATACAGACAACCTGATAAAAAATGAAACAAAATTCTCAGTGAGGCAAGTAATCAGGTGAAACTATCCAAGTATAACCTCTTCTGTGCCATGCACATGCATATCCATGCTCTGTCAAATTACCTGAGAAGAGACATTATATTAAAAAAAAATCTTTTTCTCACCGTTGTGAGATACAAATAATTTTTGAAACAAATAATGAAAACAAAATGAAACAAATAATGAAACAAGAAACGAAAACAAATAATTTTTCAGCACATTTAAATATTGGAACTGATACGGTTAAACTTGTCAGATGGCCTAGCATGTAAAGCTTTCAAAAATCAGAGGAGGGTTGTTGCCTTTTACAAAACAACAATCAGCCCTCAAGCTGCAGGGGGCTGGGGTGCGAGATCCTCAATAACCAATGACATTTTGTGGTTGCAGAATTTTTAAGCTTTTATTTGGCATCCTTAAGAACCAAAAAAGAAAGGAGGAAAAAAAAAAAAAAAAAGGAAGCCAGAACTACAGGATGTTTTTATTTAAAAGGCAGCTCCCCTAGTGAAAAAAGTAGCATTTGAACTATAAAGAACCAGGCACTGGCTGAAATGCATTTATGAGCACAGCTGTGCATGCTCACCAAAAAACCTGAAGTTGCATGCTGTTCTATATGATAGATATGTATCATGCCAGCCACAGGGAACAGCAAGAGAAAGAAGGGCTGGCGACAAGGCTTTGAAGGCTGCTGGGGAGAAACTGGCTCTGTGCAGAGACAGGACAGGCAGTTCAGAAGCCTGAAAAGCAGTAAAACATTCATCTTGCAACAAACAAACTTGAGAAACATTAATACGAATGAAAAGCTAGGATTTTTAACACAACCTGTGAGTGCTTGTGTCAAGGAGGCACTAAGGGTGACGAGCAGAAGACAAAAACAGAAGATTACAGAGGGCAGCTGGCAAAGATGCAACTAACAAATTAAGTGTGCGTTTTATAACAAATAGTGTTTTAAGTCCGCTCTGCTTTCACATATTTCAACATCTGTATCGGATCAGCAAGGATCAGCTACTCTTTCAATCCCATCTTATTTATTTTTGATGTATTTCCAAAAGAGGATGCTTTTTAAAGCTTTTTATAAGAAGAGCTTAAATTAATACTCTATATAGGAAAGAAGTAAGTAATTACCAATGGGCTTGAGGTATTTTGCAGCAATATGGGGACAGAAGCTGGTGAAAGGTATTATCCTGACCAGAGACACCTCTGCTTCACAGAAATTTCATCTCCTAATTAGCACAAACATTAGATCATGTACAAATACTACAGCAGACATAAAAAGGCACTTTTACAGTCATTCTACTGTTTGCTCATTATTTCCTAATAGCTTTGCCTATCCCCAGTTCAGAACCATTTTGCTTACCACCTTTATCCTTCATTTCAAGCTGCTTTCATATACAGGATTTTTAAGCTTTTTAATCTTTTTGAGCTTTTTAAGACTCAGATATCCTAAATACATACCTTTTTATACTGCCTAACCTAAGAACTGGATCAATTTTGCAGCACCTCTGAGGATGTCAATAGCACAACATGTTGCTGTTACTCATGGGTGGAAAACAGTGTACAAACATCAAGAAAATGTGAAATTCTTCTGCTTTGTAATTCTGGAAGAGCTCCAACTGTAAGAGTAATACTCGTGAGAGGATGAAGAAGAAATTTCATGGCGTTTTGACACAGCTCAGTCCTGCCATAAGCATTCACGAAACAAAAAATTAAGCTGAATTACCTTATTTAAAACAAAAATAGTGGTGGAAGGGTTTAATTGATACTTGAGAAAGAAAAGACCAATCCTAATCACCCCAACTTTGTACAGGGAGACACAGTTCTTCTTACTTTGGTGTCAATAATGACATAAAAATCCAGATGCAGTCTCAAAGCACCTGCATACTAATTTTTTTATAAATAAAAGTAACAGTTTTCCTATACTATAAATATATATCCAGCAGCAAGTAACAGGCACAGAAATTGTGAGGGTCATTATTTTCAGATTTGAATTCCCAAAGCTAAACCACACAATAAAATTAAATCAAACTGAGCATTAGGCAGAATTGATAACACTCTGTACTTCATGCCCAAGCCTTTGGAAGGCTGGGAGAGTACTGTTCTGAGGCGTGACAATCACCAACATGACCCTCTTTAGACTTTAAGTAACATCTACTCGATTCCAGGTGGTATCTCCAGCCACTAGGCTATTGGTCAAGACTACTGGCAGCACAGTCACATTTATACTCCCTCTGAGTATGCCATTCAGTCGGCAAGCTGATTCGTGTCCTGCCTCTTGTCTGTAGTCTCACAGACTGAGGAGGGATCATTCCATACCTCAGTTATTCTAATTTCCCAAACTTGTTTATTCTATATCTGATCTAGACAGAAAAATATTAAAATAAAAAGGAAGCAGTGGGAGCTCTACTGTCAAGACTAACGAAACATTTTCTGCTCTTATTAACCTTCAGTCAACAGTACCACAGCTTCTGGGTCCATTAAAATCAACTGCTCAGCTTTTATTTTTTGCATTGTGGTTAGAAGACATTTTACATGCAATTTTACTTGAAATGCAAGCTTAGAGATCATAAAATCTTCAGAAAATTAAGAAAGATGTTTAAGATTTTTGTACTGTATTTGTTGAATAAATTATGTTGGTTATTTCATTTTCAGAATTCAGGTAAAGAACATAGTCTAATACAGGAGTAAGTCAGAACGTGAATCATTAAATAATTATATTATAAAAATTTACCAACACATATAATAGTATGTATTTGATGTTTAAATGGTGATTCCCACATAATAATAAGATATATAGGTGTTCCTAAGATTCCGAAACCATGCTTTGGAACCTTAATAGAAGTATGATAATAGCTCTACTGCTAGATAATAGTCTACTGCTTCAGGCTTTAGTTCACACACAGAGTACCCTCCTTCCCTTAAGCAATAGTTTACAGAAGTTTTATACTCTGTGATGTGTAGAAAGGGAAAGGGAAAAAAATGACCCTAATTTATTGACACATCCCTCAAGCCAAATAAGCAAGAAAAATTGAAAGAACATATAGATCCCTGAGTGTTTTGTACTCATGAGTGTTTTGAACATTCCTGAATATTCAAAGGGATATTTTGATCTCATACAAACACATTGCTAAGCTAACTCTTCATGATGTCCTGTCTAAGGTACCCCTCAAGTGCAGAGGAAAATAATGGGGAGCAAGGTATTCTTTAGAAATCTCTGAAGATGGTACACACCAGAGGCAAGGAAAAACAGCTGTGAACTGTTGTGTCCTCAGCTGTTTCTTTTCTAGGACAGTAGATAAGGGAAGTGGAATTTCATTATTCTCAAAAATCCTGATAAAGGCAGATATTTGTATTTTCTATTTCATTTGGCACTAGTCCTTAACCAAACATACAATTTCTGCACCTAAGGCTGAGCACTCAGTGCTATCTCATCCTGACATTCAAAAAATAAACTTATAGTTTGAAAACACAGGTGTTCTTCCTTCCAGGAGCAAATATGAAATTCTGCTCACTTTTTTGGATTCAGTTACTTGTAAGAACATCAAAATTATAGGAAAGTCTTAAAATCCTTCTCAAAGCTTAGCTCACGTGAGTTAGCACATTTTATTTTCTCATAGCATCAAAACTGAAAGAATAACTGTTTAATAATTAATCTTTTCTCCACAAGACTATCATCATTCTCAATTTCTCAGCACAGTTCTTCTATATTTTATGTGCTCATTATGAAATAAACAGAGCTTTTCAGACTTTGAGAAGAAACTACTGAATGGATTTTAGTGATTATAGTATAGGAATGTATCTATTACAGGTATGAAAAGAAGATTCTCTAAATGCAGCCCTGTGTCAAAACTTCACTGCTTTGATGCTTAGATATTCCCTTCAACTGTCAGCTGGAAGGCTTATTGCAGATTTCTACTATATTTCATTTGAAATGGTCAAAGTAGTGTCAGGAGTTTACAAAAAATTTTTGTACAATAACAAAAAAAAACATAATTCATTTTAGAAAAGCATGAAATGTATAAACGAAAAACTCTGAAATGGTGAAATACAATAAAAAACATGAAAGAATACAGCTGAGTATTAACAGAGAAAATGCAGTAGACATAAACTCTCTGACACAATTACTGCTTATTTATCCTAAAAGCATTATTGTGTAAAGAATGAAAATGAAATAACATTCAAAATCAATTTTAAAAACCATATTATTCACATTAATCAACCATTAAAATAATCTTATCTTGATTAGAGATAATTTTTCATTATTATATTCCCCAATTTATGACATCAGTAACTAGTACCTCATAGCTGCTATCATAATTAAGCTTAATTTCTAGCTTGTTTAAAGTGGTTAAAAATGGTCTCAAAAAATAAAACTTGTGTATAAATAATAACATAGCTTGAGCAGGTCTATATTTTGCTAGAGAAAACCTAAATTCAGCAGATCTTTCCTTCCCTAGAGCCTCATGTCACCATAGCTAAGAAATGCTGATCCACAGGCTGGCCCTTGAGGTGTTGATGGAAGGAGGGTCCCTTTCTCTGATGTGGAGCGTCCTACTATGGAAAGGACGTGCAGTGGGAATGCGCTTCCATGCACTCGGTGAGCACGCAGGAATTCTCGTCGCTATGACTTGGGTAAGGCAATGCAGTAGAGAGAAAAAGGACAGTGGCTGAGAGACAGAGGGCAGACATACTGCCCATAAAGGTGACAGCTGCAAACCTATTTGAAGAGCAAATGTGAACCACAAAGTTGAAATATTATTTTAGAAAAGGATTAGTTCAAAATATACCAAATGAGCACAACTTAAAGAGCAAAGAAAGACACAGATTGGTTTCCTTTTGATAAAGAACTCATCCCCTTACATAACAAGATCTGTGGCAGCTGATATTCAAGTAATATATTGCACAATGGTGGTAAAATATGAATGGGTAATGTAATGCAGTCTAATCAGTTCTGGTTTTAGTCAAAAGCAATGCTGTGGCATCACCACGGTAACAAAGTCCTACTTGTACAAAAGCTGAGTTCAGGGCAGTACTGACTGTTCTGCATACCAGTGGTAAATTGCTGTTGTGGAAACATCTTACAAGTATCACTTTACAATGGTTGTCTCTTTTCCATAGTTTAAAATGAAACATAATGAAGGCATCAAAACTCTGGATATGCACAGAAGAATATATCATATGCCATATACTCTTTTCTTTGCTACACATGTTCTGGGCTCAAGTAACTGGTTATTTGTAGCTGTATACCCATCCATTATTGCAACATGAATCTGACACAAATAAATTTTTTATCCTGGTCAAAGGAAAAAAAGTATCTTCTCCTTAATGCACATTACTACTTATTAATAACTTTCATCCAAGTTTGAAGCTTGCTTTCTGTCATGATATTAACACCTTCAAATAGAAGCCTGAAATCTGGAAAAATAAAATATATTCAGGTGGTAAACACATTTTCTTTGCTTATGGACTTGATGTATTCAGAGGTGGCTTTTTAGTGGCCTGTTGAAATATTAACAGTTCCGTAACTGTCATTTATCTCAAGGGACACTACTCTGTAACATATCAGAACTAAACTTCAAGAAATAAAATTATTATGCAATTTCAGACTACTGAGACAAACTTTTCTACAACTTGAGGAACATAAAGAGAACATGAAAAAAGTTTATCATTCATTAGATGTGAACAGGTACATGAATGCAGAACCTTCTCATAAATAGAAGAGAGGAAAGTATATTAAAAGTTAAAGATTTGGTGTGGCCAGAAACAATGACCAAGAATATTACATTTAATGGAAAATGCTGAGATCTGAAGAAAATGCTTTGATTTTATATTGCAATTACACCTTGTGTAAAAAAACAACAAAAACAAAACACCGTAACAAGCACAGAAAATAAAATAAAACCAGATAGAGTAGACAAGCCTGGAATATTAACAGCCCAATAACAGGTTATTCAGCTGGTATGTGACAGGTTGGTTCTGAGCTTAACTGGCAAACCAAAATAACAGTTTTCATCATCTTTTCCTTACAGCTCTATTTAAATATACTTTGTTTTTAATATACTGTTCTTGTCTCATGCTTTTGTATATTGAGGACATGTTTAATTATCCTAGTGTTATCTATCTTGTACCTGTAATGCCAAGGAAACAAGACTCTGTGCAGCTCCAGAGTCCTACGGGCCAGTAGGTACTGTGATGGACACGGGGTCATGGGTCAGCCATTTTCAGCTGCATCCATTTTCAACACTGACTTCAGAAAACTATTTCTCTTTAAAACTACAACTAGCTGCAACAGAAACCAGCAAAACATGAGACATACAGAAAAATATTTGCCAGTAGCCATTTCTGATCATAAAAATGCTTCTCATAATTCTAAATTCACTCAGGAAGAGAGGCCAAAATAAAGCTGTACAGAGACAGAGCTAAAGAGACATTTGAAATACACTGCACTTAGCATAAAAAATAAAATATGATCAATAGACTCCTTTAAAGAGAACGCAAAAGGAATGGGAACATAAAGGACTTTATGATTAGTTAAAAGGTGAACAAGTCCAGCATATTCTTGAAGGACTGGGGGAGAGGAGGCTTGTGATGTGTGGGCAGTGTTCTCACATAAATAACATTTCAAAGAATCCAAAAGAATAAGAGAGAAAAGACTCTGGAATCCAATATTGAATTCTGTCCAAAACCACACAACTGCATACACAGTTGTGGTGACCAACACAGTATAAAAATGATGCATATCTCATACGAAAAGATGTAAGAAATGGAAGGAATAATATTGCTTTGTGAATTTGCAAGGCAGGGACAAGAAGTCCAAATCTCATCATCTGCCATAATGTTGTCTGTTGCATTAGTGAAGATGAATTGCTATTAGTCTGACAGAAAAAAATGTTTTTAATTTTAATTTGGACAAAGATGCATAAGCAAGTCTCTTGCCAGGACAAACTTAACTGGATTTTAAGACTCTAAACAGGTGAAACTGGAACAGGAACAGAATATTGTAAAAGTACATTCATGAAAAACAGACTGGAAAAATAAAGTTCATAAAATCACATCAGTTGGAAAGTACTTCTAGAGGCTTTCAGGTCCAACTCCTTCCTCAAAGAAAGGTCACCTTTTATCTTGCTTATTTAGCTTGCTTAGGTCCACATTCAGTGAAGTTCTGAATACCTCCAGGAACTGAGATATTGCAAGCCCACAAGCTGGAACCCTGTTCCAGTATTTCACCAGTCTCATGGTGGAAAGAAAGATTTATAAAACGTGTCACCTCTGAAAAGTACTTTCATTCTGTCATGAATCTTCTCGATACAGATCTCTCTCTACAGTGTAAGCATTAGTATTTTGTAATCTCTGGCTTCAGATACAAGGGCACCTAGTTTTTTTTCCTTCTTTGTTTTTTTGGTCTCAAGATACCACACTTCGTGCAAGCATTTGTCCTGTACCTTTGAAAGTAATGTATTCTCTTTCCCTGGAGAAAACAGTAAGTTTTATGAAATTGAGCTTGCACTTAAAGAAAGGTTTATGGTTTAGAAATGGACTTGACGTTTTCCAGCCTAGGGGATTCTGTGATTCTGTTATAGGAAATCTAACTTTGTTACTGCAATTTGTGTCCACTAAATGTCCTCTGATTTGGCACCTGAGAAAAGCCTAACTTCATCTTCCCAAAGACTGACAGAAGTTAGGCAGTTGTAGACAGTAATCAGGTCCTGCAAAGCCTTAAATAAGCCTTAAAAGGTGTCTCAACTGCTTCTTTTACCTTTTCTGCCCGAGACCCTCAAGCGTCTTGATGGCCATCCTCTGCTCTTTGCTCCAGTATGACATCTGTCTGGTACTGGGGAACTCAAAGTTCGGCTCAGCCCCCTAGAGTTGGTCTCAAAGCTGTCAAACAGAGGAGAAGGATTCCTGCCCTCCATCTCCTAGCTGTGCCCTTGCCCCTACAGCACCAGATGCTGCTGGCTTTTGCTGCTGACAGCCCCAGGGTGGCTCCTGTGCAGCTTGCCCTTGTACCTCACAGCCATTTCCACAGAGCTGCTGCCCAAGCAGGCAGTGCCTAGTGTAGACTTTTCCTAAAAACACCTAGATACCGTCACATTAACCTGTGTCTTCTCAATGGTAAGATTAAACAGCTGAGGGAGAAGTTTAAGTACATCTTGCAATTCATAAAGACTCTGTCAACACAGGAGCTCCACATTTCAAAATTAACAGATGCAGCAGTTGAAAGATAGAACTGTATCAACACTGGCAATATTAGAGGTGAAACCACAACTTATAAACAGACCCAACTGAAAAGGAAGATATTTTTGGAGAGAATTGAAGCAACGATCAATAAATGTGGAGAGCAAATATTTACTCCTAGGAGCCAATGAAGCAAGTTCCAAGAGTAAAACAGAGCAAACATTTGCGCTCGATTAACCCCTTTTACGGACAACACTCTTCTTGAAGCTATGACTTCCAGCTGAGATCCTCAGCTGTGGGCTAGGAGCAGAACCTGACCAGCAAGACACCCAGCAGAATGGCTGAGGGTTTATTGTTTTCAGGTTTGCTTGCTGCAATGAACACCTTGGGAGAGTACATTTTTTATTCCTGGCATCCTCTGCTTTTACATTTGTGAAACACTTGTGTGTTAACAATTCAAAACGTACCAGCTGTTAGGAGACCCAGCTGGAAAATGACCCTCTGGAACTTGCTATGTGTCTCCAAGATCATGCTCAGAGGCAAACTGCCAGAGAGGAATGGTTCGCCATACATTTACAGTGACACCTTGAATTGGACTGGGTACAAAACTATCTTAATTTTAAGTTTGAACTGAAAATAGAAATGCACTAGTCTTGACCGTATCTAAAAAAACCCACAGCCACATACTCCTTTTACTCAGACAGAAAGTTGAAAATATTTTTTGAGCAAAGGATGGCAAAACTACTTCCAAATATGCCTGAAGTAAAGTTTACTTTCTGCATTTATTTTCTCCATGTTAAGGTAGACAGAGCAGAGTGTACTGCATGTTAGGTCAAAAGTCTTAAGTATTTCTCTGTCAAGCCTGCGTCTAATATCAACTTTTTGCTAAAAAGAATCAACTGTAAACACCATCTCAAACGTCCTTTCCATCTAAGCCTGGGGCACCCTTAACATTACTGAGAAATATATGAGCTCAAAGTTAGGATATTCCTCATGCTTGTTATTATTGTAAATAATTTAGCCAAAGCTAAAATAATTTCAATTACATTCTTGTAGTCATTTTGCATTTGAAGGTGTCATTTATTTGACAGATTCAGACCAACAATGATTAAAATTTTTATTCATCCGAGTCTCTTTGCATTTGCAAAATAAAATAGGAACAAAATCTCTAGCCATGTGATTTGGGAAGGAAGATTTACCTTTTTTTCTTTTTTTTTAATCAACTCCTTTTGAGTCTTTATTTTCTGCTTAAACCTCTGGTAAGAAAAAAGCATGTCTGTTTATACTCTGGGTAACTTTCAGGTTCATAATGACACATTTTACCAGGTGTTTCCAAGACTAAAAATCCCCAGGATATCTGAACTAATTATTAGCAATTTTAGCAATTAATATTAATGTGTTTCAAAAATTACCTAGCGATCTTGCTGTGCTGACAGGTTAAAAAAGGTTATTCTGGCTTATCAATAGTCCAAAACATTGTATTTTATCTCTATAAAATCTAGAGCATCTCCTCAAGCTTCAGATGATGTCATGGCATTATTCTTCATCTTAAAAAAATATTACCAAACAGCCCTCCAAAACTGATTTAATGAGCACAATTTTTTTTCTTTTTTTTT